>JAVJGJ010000062.1:40911863-40923257 GCA_035590215.1 Microhierax caerulescens
CCTGCCCTTGCAAGAAGTCCCTCTCCAGCTTTCCTGCAGGCCCCTTTAGGTACTGGCAGGCTGCCCTAAGGTCTCCCCAGAGCCATCTGTTCTCCAGGCTGCACCACCCCAGCTCCCTCAGCCTGTCTTCACAGAAGAGGTCCTCCAGCCCTCAGTCATCTTTGTGGCCCTCCTCTGGACTCTGGAATCCTGTAATTGGAATCAGGGAGGTTGATGTGCAGAATCAAGGTGGACTACTAGCTGTCAAAATAATGAGTGATTTTTGAGATCATTTCTTAAGGTTTCAACAGAGGAAGTTATGATGAGAGATGGCCACATAAAGAAAAAAGTTCTTTATGAACATCATTAGCTTAGAATGCATGGAAACATTCAGGAGGTGTAATAGTTTATTTTTCAGGTTAAAATTCTTTGCAACTGTCTCCAAAATGAAAGTCTTGCCTAATGGTAACTGTCATTTGAACAAGCAAAGGCTGCCAGCATTACCAATAAATGCAAACCCACACTGCATTCTCCCACTCCTCACAGCTTTCTCTTATCCTTTATAAACAAGCACATGAAAGGGAAGATAATGGGTTCTGTTACACTCCTCATTCCTGATATTGTCTGTGACCAGCATGCATGTTTTGCTAGTGTAAAATGGATCTAACAATGTTCGTGCCGTAAAAGAAACCACCTTGGCTACTGGTAGTGAGATAGCAGATGTGAGTGCTCGGTACTTTGACAGAATGTGAAATATCTTCTGAGGGGGCAGAAATTAATTACAGGCTAGTTGGTAGGTGCAGTTTGTACGTGTATTTTGATCCATTTTAGCTGAAACATTCGCCTAGGCTATTTTTTTGTACTGACTCACCTACAATGGTAGGAGGGAGATCCTGAGTCTCCTTTTGTCACTAAGCTAGCAGAGATAGTCGGCAGTTAACTTTGTGTTTGCTCCTCATCAGCATGCAAGTGTGGTTTAGCCCGAAGAAGTGCGAGTCACTGCAGTACGCTGAGGAACGCAGTGTTTCTCTTCCTGACATTCTTTCTGCTCCTTTTTGCCCTGCATTAGCAAGGTCATTCTTGTGCTCACGTGGACCTGCTGCCCTTTCACTGGTCTCCATCGTGCAGCTATACTAAGGCTAGAAATTACTTGCAGCTGGTAAAAGCATTGGAAATCCATGTGAAACCTAATCTTCTCCTATGAAAATGGTTTATGGAAGACAAAGAATTCCAGTCCTGTGGTGTGTCCTCTCTTCTCACTGCTGTCGACATCGCTGCCTTTGCCTGGGGGGGTAGGTGGGCAGGCTGGTCAGAGCTGCCAGGGTAGCAGGAGGTGCTTATGCAGGGAGTGACCTAGACTGCTGTCTAACTGCTGATCTGGCTTTTTAATGTTGTTTTAAATGATACCTTTACCAGGGTCCAGAGCATTCATCAGCCAGGCCTGAGAGGTTTCTGCAGATGAGCAATGATGATTCTGATGCTTATCCAGTAAGTAGATTTGTCAAAGCCCATGTCCTTTTTTTGGTCTTCCCATCTCAGAGGTATTTTTTTTTTTTGCAAGAAGCATCCTTTTAGCTAGGTATAGTGGGTTTTAGCTAGGTATAGTAGGTTAAGATTTAGCTTCAAGACTAGGTGTAACATTGACTTGATCCCGGTAAAAGTAATGGAAGTGTGCTGTCTGTGGTTTCATTGCAAAGCTGAGGTCATATACAATTAATCTCTGGCAGCATGATCTTTTTATGGCTGTTCCTCAGGGCCAGTGATGCTGCTTGCTTATATTGCAGTGTGTACTGCAAATAGGTGTCTCTAGCTAATTTTGAAAGGAGGCCACATGAGACTACTCCTGGCTTTTTGCAGTGGAGCTAAATTGTACTGCTGGGAGCATGAAAATAAGCAACTTCTAAATTTGATTCAGCTAAGACCTTCATGCGTTGGATATTCATTTCTACAGATAAAGTATATACCTCTACAGGATACTGGGCATACGCTTCCCCACTGCAGATTTCCTAAGAAACAGTGATATATATCAGTTGAAAAGCCCACCAATTAAAAAAAAAAAAAAAAAAAAAAAAAGAGGCAAAATAAAATGGGCGTTTCAGTTTTGGCCCCGAGTTTGTTGCCCGTGGGGCAGTGACGGTTCCAGAGCCATGTTCCTCCTCCTCTAAAAGTGATTTTTGTTAGTGTACTGGCAAACTAAAGACCTAAGTCAAACTAAGTTTGACTGACTACATTTAAGCACTACCAATTCCACATAATAAGCAAGTTATAAATTTTATCATGGAAGGTAGGAGTTCCATTCAATGGACCAGGAAATTGTGGTAGATGCCATAACAATCTATAATGAGATTATTGTACCTATACAGCTATATATGTGCTTACCTAATATATATGTACATAGATACAGATAACCCCTCCCATATTTGTAAAATACATAATTATGAAACAAGATTTTATGTGTTAAAGTATTATGAGGGGACACCAAAAAATGGGAGAGAAAGACTTAAATATCTACTCAAAAAATTAATAACTGTTTTAAGAATCTTTCAAAGGGGCCCTATTTTGTTCTTCTACCTAGTGAAGTCCTAGTCCTCTTCACCCTTCCTTCCTGAACTTCCCAGCTTGCTGAAATTAATGGAAGCTTTTTGCATTTATTTGCATACATTTTAGGAAGAAGTAGAAAAATTGGAGAATGATTTGTAGGGATGCTTCCCTAGCTAATAATGTAATCTCAGCAGAGATCTGCTAATTAAGTTTTTTGAGGAAGGAAGTTGCCGAGAGTCAGAAATAGAAGGATAGCTTTCAAGCCTTTTTTTCCTGCTCTTTTAGACTTTTTTCTAATGCCTTTAATGTCTCTCTCAGGAGTTCAGTGAGCAGTTTGAAGTTTCCCAGCTGTATGAATGCAACTGGATTGTGGTGAATTGCTCAACTCCAGCCAATTACTTCCACGTCCTCAGAAGACAGATCTTGCTGCCATTCAGAAAACCGGTAAAGTTCCTGTAATGGACTTGGTTATTCTAAGTATATTAACCCTCACACAAAGAGGGGTCTTTGCATATGACATACTGCTGAGAAGAACAAGAATTGTTAATGAAAAACCTTAACTGAACACAGGTTGAAGATTTGATGAGGTGAACCTCCGCTCTGACTTACTATGATTCTAAAAGTTGATTTTCAGCTTTACTTCGTCCTGGCTGTGTAGACCTTCAGATGAGCTTGTCAAGACATTATGTAGCTAACAGGTTGCATAACTGTAATCTGTATGTCTAACTGCTGGAACTGCAGAAACCTAAGATACATCTGTTGGATGTTTTACTGGTTCATAGCCTGTGATTTGAATTTGCTCTCAAAAAGAGGCATAAGCAATGGTTTTTGAGAACCTTTAAAGGGAGTAGACTACCCAAATCTTTGAATAATTTTTGAAGCTTCCTAGGCTTTCACAACAGGAAAAATGAATTTACTGTGTTTGCTATTCACATTAATTTGATGTGTGGCATATAAGGTTTGTGTGTTTTGCATGAGCAGTGTTACAAAAGTTGCATGTAATAATACTGTAGATAAAACAGCTCATGAGTGTTGGAAAAATTTCTGTCTTGCAGCTGATTGTTTTGACACCCAAGTCACTGCTGAGGCATCCAGAAGCTAAATCCAGTTTTGATGAAATGGTGTCTGGTAGGTCATCTCAAAGCATTATGGACAAATAATTAGCTCTACAGTCACATCTCAGATGTGAAGAAAATCTGCTCTGGAAATTTTTTTTGAATCTTCCTTTGCCGTAATTTCTGTGGAGCTGTTGTGAGATCTGGCATGGACTTTTGCTGAAAAAACTGCTTTCAAATGTGCATTCTTAATTGTAACAGGCTTATCATGTAACTAACCATTAATCTTAAAGGCAGTGGAAAGTACATTCCCCTCTCTGCAAGGATGTTCCCCTCAGTAGGCTGTTGGAAGGGAAATAATAATAAATACGTCTAATAGTAAAAATAAATAAAAATAATTATAGATGTGTTATAGTAAATAAAATATTAAATATAAATTATACACATACATAATAATAAGATATATAAAATATAATGGGTCCCTCTGCTCTTTTTCACTTCATAGAAATATTGAGTTGTTCTTTGTCCTGCTTCCCCCCCCTGGCCCCCAGATGCGAGGGGCAGGGTGTAATCATACTGTGCCCATTTGGAAGAATGAGGGGGGCTGTTTTCTCTTGCAACACTGAGTTCTGGGGCCACCATATCACACCAGTGATGTAAAGTGAGCTCGGTTAGTTCAGAGCTGTAGGCTACCACCCTAGCTGTTGCTGGCATGCCAGCAGCACCGAGAGATGTGTGGCGACTGCAGAGGTAACTCCAAAAACTGGAGTCATTTGTCTTGCCACGCACTGGTTGAAATGTGTTCGAGTGGTGTGAGGAGATGCAGTGAAATGTAGTGATAAAGCGATTGTTCAGAGTGAGAGGGTGCACAGGTGTGGTGGTCTGGCTCCAGTTCTAGTGGGTGTCTTGACTGATGTCAGAAAAGAGTAAGTGCTGGGTTTTTTAAAAGCAAGTTACAGTATATAAACATGCTTAAATATTGCATTGTCTCCTTTTTGTAGGAGAGTAAAGTTTGCTTCTCAAGCAAAAGCATTTGCTGGTTTTGATTACTGATTAAAAGCTTTGTAGAATGAGTCAGATTAGAAATTCTGTAGGGATTGTGATTTGTCTCTTTGCCTTGGGAGCCCTCTCTACTTCAGGCTAACCCTCAATAGTGGCCAAGCTCCTAATTAACAATGAATTCTGACATACTTTCATTTTCCTGCTGAAGAGGACAGCAAGTAGTAAAGTATTGCTGACTCTTAGCTAATGCTTTTTGCTCTGTTTTTAATGGAAAGCTGAGAAGGAGAGGAAGACTGACTCCAGCTGACCCAGTGAAGTGCAGATTCAGTCTTTTTTAATGATAAATTCTGCTGTTCAGGGAGACAGGCTAATTCTGACATAAATCAGTTCCTTTTTCATATGTTTGTGCTGGTGCTTTTCACCCCACCCCACCCCCCAAAGATAAATGATTCAAACAGGAGCTTATTCTCCTGATAAGTGGGTGTGCTGATTCAGACTGGGAGGTCATGTGCTGTCTGCTACCTTGCAGTTGGTTAATATGGGAGTAGTTCTAATCAATCATCTAAAAGAGCAAAGAAAAGGATCTTTTAGACCATCAAGTCCCTCTTCCAGTTTCATGTATCCCAAGCAAATTGTTCTCCTGGGAGATGATATCACAGGGGAAAAGATATCTAGCAGCGAAGATATGTGTCTGTATTTGTATCTTACCACTTATGCATATGGCTCAGTACTACGCTAATTCTTCCTTTAGCTAATGCTATTTCAGCTCTCAAACAGAGCTTTAAATTGCATAAATGTATGGCAGTAATGTGTGTGCTTGTGTAAATAGTTCTGCAGTTGCCAGATTTAGTTGCATTATGAATATGTGCTATGCTTTTATGTAAGAATGTTCAAAAATTTTCTTAATCTGTACTAATGTTACATGGTCGAGGTCATCTTGGAAAGAAGAAATAATATTCCAGGTAATTCTCTAAAAAAAACCCTGGAAGCAAAGGTGAGCTATCTAATGAATCTAAAATTAAAGGTGTAATGCACAACACTAAGCTAAAGAAGAATCCACTGTTAATATGTTTCTCTCTATTAAGTGTGGAAGAGTGGATTATTGACAGTCTTTTAACTTCTTAAAACTAAACTGCTGAAAGTCTCTTTAGCAGAATTACCAGTCTGAAAATAGGAATAGGGAGGCAGCAGAACCCCATGACCATCGCAACCTGCTGCTTACTCAGTAAAGGACTGTTTCTTGGGCTGCTTTATTACAGTGTCAGTTTCACTGAGGACACTTTTCTAATTTTTGCTCTGAACTAGGTACCACTTTCCAGCGTGTGATCCCTGAGAACGGGCTGGCAGCTCATGCACCACATGAGGTCAAGCGAGTGATTTTCTGCACAGGAAAAGTATACTATGATCTTGTGAAGGAGAGAAAGAATCAAGACCTGGAGAAACAAGTAGCTATAACCAGACTTGAGCAGGTGAGCTCCCTGATCCTCAGAAGACAGGGACCTTGGGGAGACATTCAGCAAGGGGTTCCTATGCTTTTAAATAGATGTCACTTGTCAGAAAGGATGGTGATAGCATTTTTATAGCACTGTGCATCTTACAAGACATTATCTAATCCTTCGTGGCCTTATGGAGAAGGAACACATCAGTAGTATAGTGGACAATGAGATACAAAAAGGTTGATGACTTTTCCAGAACAAGGTAACGAAGTTAAGGTTACAATATGATAGCACCTTAAATTTGTGTATCCAATCTGCTAGCTTTGAATGTGGCAAATAATACGCTTTGCAGCTATATTGCCATTTGCTAATTAAGGACTTGTGTTGTCACAGCTACCTCACTAGAAAAGCTATAGGGATGAAGGAGATCTGGACTATGAACTACTTCTGTTCATACTGATGCAACTATAAAATAAGTGTGTGTTTGCTTCTGACAGCATGAAATCAATTAAAGAAATATGAGTCACTTTGAAGAACAAAAGGCAATTATATTAGGTACTAAATGGTTAAATACAATAGTTGGTTGTAACACTTGATAGGTAAAAGGCTTTCCTATCATGGGTTAACACCATGTAAGAGAAAGCTTTGCCAGTTATTGCCCTCTCTTTCCAGATCTCACCATTCCCCTTTGACTTGCTGAAAGAAGAACTTGAGAAGTATCCGAGTGCTGATCTAGTTTGGTGTCAGGAGGAACACAAAAACAGTGGATATTATGATTATGTCAAACCTCGTTTCCGCACTATTGTGAACCACACTCGACCTATATGGTATGAGACTTTAAGCAATTACTCTATCTCCTGGTCCTGGGCTTTTCTTTACTTTAAAATTTGGTTGGGTTTGGGTGGGGTTTTTTTTGCTTTTAAATTTGTTTTTGGTGTGAGGATTCATGGGAAAGCCAGATTTTTTTACAAATCAGTTTGGGTTCTTAGGTGAAGGAGGGAAAAGTCTAGATGACTATTTCTCAAAGACATCAAGCCTATCTTGCTCCTCCTAGTACCTCTAAAAGAAAATATAGTAGCAACTAGCTCTGTATTTATTGCCACTTAACGCAGCACTTGGCTCTCCTGAATTTTTCTCTCTTGTCATCTAAGATTCTGTCTTTTGTAAGAATTTCACTCCAAATACTAGGTTTCTGGAGGAAACAGTTGTTTTAATAGCTCAGTCCACGTACCTTTGCATTTGGTTTAGATGATTGACTCTAAGATCTGCCCATGCAGCTGTAGGAGGAATAAGAGTCTTTATTGCCAAAAGCAAGTTACCTAATTATGAGACAGTGTAGCTGGCTGCCCTGGGAGGGATGGGTGAGAAAGCACAGCTTAATATTGATGGGAGGAGGAAAAGAGGAGGAAGCTGACCAGGAGGTATAACTGATGGTGCACCTGAAGATTGATTTTTATTTAAGAAAGATTGATGATTAAATGTCCAAATCTGCCAAGCTGACTTGAATGCATTTACCAACATGTTCTCATGCTTGTTTGTGTCAAAATAGTCTCTCTTCTCACCTCATTTGTCTGCCCAATTCTTTTTGTCACGAAGGTACGTTGGCCGAGAGCCTGCTGCTGCAGCTGCCACAGGCAACAAGAACACACATCTGGTGTCGCTCAGAAGATTCTTGGATACAGCTTTCAACCTGGAGGCCTTTGAGGGAAAGACGTTCTAACTGCAGGGCACCGACCCTCTCTGATATAACCTCTCAAATCACTGCATCTGAAAGAGGATATGAAAGTGGGAAAAACACCGGAAATTTTTGGTTTTGCTTTACCGGATAAAACGATCCAACAGCTGGCTTCATTAATCTGCCCCTTGCTCCCCATTTTGTAAGGGGGAAAAAAAAAATATTGCTCTTTACTTTCCACCATTTTTTGTCACTTGGCAATTTAGATTGGGACCTCTTTGGCACAAGGAGAGTCTCCTTTCCAAGGATGCAGTGTCCAGCTCAGTGAGGCTGCAGTCTCAGTCTGTGGGCACTAACTACTGTAAGTAAGTAGAGCAGGCATGGACAGCATGATAGTTGTGCACATCCCGGAAAAAGAAGAGAGTATGTTTGTCATCACTGCAGAAACAGGTTGCGTTGTTGTAAGAAAAGTGGTTGACAGTTACTTCTAAATATATTAGAGAAGGGTAATGAAACTGAAAAGCAAAGAGCTGATAGATGACTTTGGTAGAGAAACGTACTGGCTGTGGTGTTGAAAGGAGATGGTAAGGAAGCCCAGTGATGTGAAGAGGAGGCTGGGATCAGGGACTCTGATTACAAAGTTGATGAACTATGTGTGATAAGAGAAGTGGTGCAGACCACCTAGGTAAGGTGGAGGAGGGTGATGAAGGCAGAAATAAAAGGGACCAAGAAAAGATTTATTGGGGGTAGCTGAGGAGGAAAGAGGTCTACACAAGACCACAGCTCACAGAGCAGTGGGTGATAAGCAGCATTCAGCATCAAATAACTTCAAAAGTAAAAGATGACAGTACCGATTTCTCCTTGGGCTGCCTGCTTTGATGCTCTGTGATATTAGGGAGCTGTGGTGTCCTATGAACATAGTAATTTTGGATGAGCACTTTCCCTCACCAAACTACTGGGATCTGCTTTTCTTTGACCTGGTAGCACCTGTAAAAAGATTGCGTTTGGATGAGAAATCTGTGTTTGTGCAACAAGTAGTGGGTTCTCTGCTTTGTCCAGTGCTAATCCCTGCCTCACATCTCTTTGCTGATGTGAATTCAACTCTGAAGTGGCAATTTCTGATTTAGTCACCCTTGTTTATATTAAGAGGAAGGTGGGCAAGCAACAGTTGCTGATTGACCAAAGGCACATGCTGTGGGTTTGTACAAGTAGTCATTGATTTTTTTTCTTTTTTGTTTTGTCCCTTGTGTTTGCTTGTCAATTAGGATATCAATTGCCATGTACTTTCAGTATGGACAGTAGGGGTTGTTTCTTTTCCCAGCAGATGGTGCTTGGCTTCCTGGCAGGCACTGCAGCGGGGTGGTCTCAGAGTGCCACTGCCTGCGCTTCCTCCGCAGTGCCATAAGGCAAGTGGGCACCGCTTCCCTCTCCTCTCTTCATGTAAGAACTAGTGTGGTCAGAAGTCCTGTTGCCTCTGCCCAGGAGAACCTGGGTCTGGGTGAACGTTGTGACTGCCGGTTTCTGCAACACTGGACTGTGTTGTGGCAGGAGAATTCTTCCCTTTATGCTGGCTGGCAGAGGGAGCTGCGTAGGTAACACAGTGAGTGGTGTGGTGGGACGCAGAGGAATGGCCATGCCTGTGCTGAGGCAAGCAGCAGTAACTGGCTGCACAAGGCCCCCATGCCCCTTGGGTTGTGCTAGATCTGCTGAGCACCACTTTGATATATCATAACAAGTGACTGGAAAACATAGACGAGACCTCACCCCCATCTCCAATTCCCTGTCCTGAGCGAGCTCCTGGGACATATATGTGTTCTTGGAGTAAGTTTTACCCTGCTGCGGCTGTATTGGCTGTGAGATAATAAGGACTGTCAGTATATGCCTGAACCAAAGAATCAGGTGATGCTGGAAAGCTTCCCGTCTTGTCAAAATAAAAAGCTGTATTAAAAACTTTGAGCTGTAATCAGATACTACTTGTGCAAGCAGGTTACCAAAAAGGGATATGTGCCTTGTGCTGTCCCTTTATTTGGCCCGGAGACAACACGATGGTGAAAAGAAGAATCCTTCTGTCACAGCATAAAATTGATGTGCTAAGGTACTTACCATGGGATCCAAAATCAAACTTAGCTTTGTGAGACTCAGGAGCATCCCTTTAAATCAGGCTGGTTGCCTTGGGGTTTTTCTCTTACCTGAAACATTGAAGTTAATTCAGTCTTTTGAAGCCTAATGAACTTGGAAGGTACCGCAGTTGACAGCAGTAAATATTGTCTCCTGTCCATTTCTATAGCTCCAAATATTAGGCTGATAGGCAGTAACCATCACCCAAAGTATTTTAATGCTTTTATGAATGCTTGTTTCTGTGGCAAGAACTGAGTGCAGCTGAATATTGCTGGCACCATTTATTGTATTTGCAGTCTGCGTAAGGCAGGTCAGTGCTGCATGAAGTATGATAAATGCACTTATGCCACAGTATATCCAGAGGCAGAAAACAAAATTAACATAGAAGTGTAAATGGTAAATAACAGATTTCCATTTTCATTGTTTATCATAGATTGTGGCATAATAGTTGCATAAAAATGCCATCAAGGAATGTAAAAAACTCAATAAAATAAAAATATGTAAAAAAGAAGTTCTCTGTTATGGCTGTTATTTTTGACAGTTTCTCCGTTGAGTGCTGGCATTAGCATCCCATTCGTAAGGGTGCTAGGGCAGCTCATTTTTCCATTTTCTGTTTGTTTCCTCAACAGTGGCTTATTTAAATGTAGTAGCAGTGAGGGAGACAGCGTCTGGACTAGGAAAAGATAATTATTCAAAACAATTGGGTTAAAAGTAGTAATAGCATTGAGGTTATATTAGAGTATTTTGGTTTATTCTAACTTTTTTTTTTTTTTTTAATAAGTGAACACATTTCTATTTCAAGCAGCATTTTTAAAATACCGGAACTAGACTGGAATTAACTTCTCTAATTTATAAACACTGAAATTCATTTCTCTAAACATGTTGGCTCAACATATGTTTCTATTGAATTACTTTCCCTGTTGCCTGCACTTTCAGATAGTAAATGTTCAAAAGCTTACTAAAGCATTATAAATTGCTACGTGCATAGATTATACTGGTTTACAGAATTATGCTACTTTTCTTGAAGAAGGCTCTTGAAACTCTTGCAGTGAGTTCTCGAGTAGACGCACCTTAAATAGGTGCATTATCAACAATGAATGCAGGTTTCTGTAATGGCAGCTTTAAACCAGGTTAAGAATATCTCTCTGATCTCACAGCAAACAAATACTTTGTTAGAAGTGACAAGTTGAATACTTTTTACATACTAAATAGCAATCAGTTAATCTTTGTGGAGTTATTATATAGTCCTCTCCTGCAAATAGTCTGCACTGAAATTCAAATCACAGCTTTGTAACTCAGAAGGAAGAAACAGCACACGTGAGAATCAATTGCCTTCATGGTATCTGTGGGTGAGATACCACGCCATGCGTGCCCACAACAGCAAAAGACTTGCTAAGACAAACAGCTTCTGTCACAGAATTGGTTCTGTTTCCTAGTAGCTACCTGATGAACTGTGCTAACAGCAGGGGTCTGCTTGGTGGAAACCTTTGCTCTGCCTGCAGTGCAGTTGGAGTCACTGCTAGAGCAGAGGAATAACCCGTTCTCCAGAAAGGGAACCATTCTGCTTGTTCCAAGAGGTAAAAATTAA
>JAVJGJ010000062.1:40923357-40937424 GCA_035590215.1 Microhierax caerulescens
TTCCAAGAGGTAAAAATTAACGTGTGAGAGTAACCAAGAAACAGGGGGGTGTATGTGTTTGAACTGAGTAGATGGATGTGTGTGTGTTGTGAGGGGGGTTGGGGGTGGGGGTGTGCTGCTTTTTGTTTGTTTGCTTTGGGTTTGTTGTTGGTTGGGTTTTTTTAAGAACCCCTTGGCCAGACTCTGGCTTCTGTCTCAAGAGCTCTGGTAGCTCTTACCTTGGTGCACAAAGAGCAGGGATGTCTGCTGCCTGCAGATGCAGAGCTGGGAATAACTGCTGCTGCTGCTAATAACAAAATGAAAGCTTGGGAACCTCTGCTCTGCGCATGTGCGAATATATATATATGTCTATATCTTAAAAAAAAAAAAGGCTTTTTGATTGCTGTTAACTTTATGCAGGTGTCACAGATACTGTTGCTCGACCTAGGTTTTTGCCGGTGGCATAGATGACTTGGAATGTTGTTTAAAATGTGAAATAGAGGTGCACTCAAAAGTCACGTAAAGCCAGAAAAATCCCTAAAAGTAAATTAAATATCTTCATAAAGTTAACAAGTCTGGTCAAAGGTGGAAGCAGAGTCTGCTATTGCCTTGTGTTGGTTCGGTGAATTCAATACGTTTTAATTTTACAGTCAGTTCCACATGTTGGCACGGGTCTATGGGATGCCATGGGGGGCTGTCAGGGCACCTGCCAGGCTAACGAGTTACCCTGTACAAGTGACCACTTAATTATGGCTGATGGGACTGGCTGGCGTGAGGATGCCCAAGCACAGGCAGCCTATGGCCAGCTGGTTAAATCCCAGATTTTGGTCCCCGTTGGCCCATCTCTATCTCCTTTGCCATCGTCCCCGAAATACTTCAGATACAGCACTTTTTCCCCAGGATGGGAGGCTGTGGCTGGGCCACTGGGCACCCGCAGGGGGGCAGGGGTCCCTGCCTGGGCCCCTGGGGGGCATGGCTGGCCGTTTCTGCAGGAGGGAGGGCCAGAGTTACCGCGTTAAACTGCGGCCGAGGAGGCTGAGGGTGGCTGCTGGGGACGCTCAGGAGAGGGAGGGCGCGCAGGCTGCCAGCTGCTTCTGCTTCCTACCGGCAGGTAAGAGACCTGGCTGGTGGAACTGGGTAGGGGCCTCCTCCTGCCCCGGGGAGGGGGGAGCACTGCCCTTGGAATTATTATCAGAGCTTCTGAGGGCTTTAAGGCCTAGAGAAAAACCCCGAGTGTGGCTGTGGATTTCTGGCGCAAGTCACCGGCAGAAGCTGCTCGGGATGTAAAATGCTGCCACTCGCAGTGCAGGTGCAGTGAGGTTTGTTTGGAAAAGGTGAGGAAACCTTTGCGTGAAAGACAATGGAGAAATGCATGTGGGGGTTTTTTTTGTAAATTTAAAAAAAATAACACAGCAAAACAACCCCTTTAAAAATCAATTCTCCCTCCCTGGGGAGAGGTGAAGAATGACCGGCCTTTTGCCAGGCTGCAGCCGCCATCTCTGAGCAAGATCTGCCTGGATGGACAGATGCTGGACCTCTGCTTTTCCCTCTCTCCATGTCCTGTGGACAAGATTGCAGGTCTTGGAGCTTTGATCAGTAGCAGTCACAACCTTTCTGTGTTGATGAAAAAAGCAGCATTATAGCACCCCCAAAAAATCTTTGCAGATGAGGGTAATTTTGCATGTATCTTTCTGCCCTTGTTCTTGGGTAGTAGAAGTTACTAAGTAGAATAACTACAATGTGAAACTTTAAATGGTAAAAGACGTCCAAGATTTCTATTAGCTCTGATCAAAAAGTTTTGTGTATTTTTTTGTTCCCTTTGGTCATTTAGTAGTTCGGTGAAGTCCAATTGTGTAGCAATAGGAGTCTTGATTTGATGGACTCTACTAATTAAAAACTGATGGTTGAAAGGTTTTCTTCATGTTTATGCAGAACAAAGAGATGAAGTGGGTACATTTTCTTAATCATCAGTGTAAGATATCAAGGAAACAGCATGCAGACTGAAATAGAAATTTGACATACAAGAAAAAAACAGATTAATATTGCCTCTTGTCTAATTCTTGCCTTTTTTTTTAATTGTTGAAACCACTTCTGATTTCAGATACTTTCAACACTTATTTCAGCTTGTGCTTTTCTTAATGCCATTATTTAAAATTTAGCCTATTATCCAAAAGGAATAAAAGAACAAAAGGAAAAATTATTCATGAAAAAGAATATTTTAGATATTTATTAGCTTTGAAGAAATCTGTTAAACATTTTTAATCAAAGTTTTCTATTACTAATAAGCACACCAGGCAGTTCCTTTGTGATAGTTAAGTGACGCAGTCATTAATGGCAAATGGAGATAAGTTTGTTTAGAGGGGAGAATAATTGTAGGCATCACTAAAGATGGTGTGTGAAACACTGAAATACAATTTCTGCTGCAGAAATCTTTAGTTCCTATTCAATAGCCCATAAATTCACTGACACTCTCATAAAGGAGCACAGAGAAACTTTCTGCCCATGTCGTACCCAGCCAGCTCTATCTCCGTATCCTACTCCCATTCAGGAGGGAGGGTGTGCTCAGGCTGTCACAAGTGAAGAAGCTCTGCCTCAGACTGCAGCTTGGCTCTCCATTACTTTCCTTGGATGGACATTAGACATTATCAATGTAATGGGCACGTTTAAATGGTGGCTTAAGTGACCACATTTCAGTTGGCCTTGCAGTGGAGTAACAGCTGTCTGTGCAGGGACCTGGTTGAAGGGCAGCGATGTTTAGTGCTCTCGGGGATTTCTCCCCATGCCTGCGATGCTACCTGGGGGGAGACCTCTCTTCTTCTCTCTAGTGTCCCAAAATGACCTTGCCCAGGTTGCGCGGTTGCTTCTGCAGCGATGCCTTGGGTGGTCTGGCTGGGGGGTCCAGTAAAGGTCCCGTACCTGTAGTACGTCTGTTCCACAGCAGAGGCCATCAAGTAAATGTGAGCTGTCACTGTGTGCTGGCCAGGACTTGGCAAGGGTAAACTGAACAAGCAAAAAGCAAAACTCATTTGAAGAAAGAATGTTTTCCCCATATTTGAGGAAGTTATTTCCCTAAATGAGTGCCTCTGCTGCTGTGGATAAAATAAGGAGGATAAAATAGAATTGTCTAATACAGAACATGATAAAACGACTGGATGTAATTCCCCGTGACTAGAAATAAATGTTTAACAAACTGCTCCCAATAGGCTTGTTAAAGATGAAATATTTATTACTATATGTTAATTACAGTGTTTAGGCAGTACTTAAGTAATTTGAAGGGATTGGCTTCATCTTGCTTTCAAGAATTTTATGTGATTAAATCCTTCTTCATCAGCTGTTCTTTGTAATGGAGCAGTTTGCACAAACACATCCTTAACTGAACAGTATTTGCAGTGTTGATTATATTGTATAGGATGAATAGTGGACAGTTTTCTTCATTAATTTCATGGCCCAAGCAAAACCAGATTCCATCAGAATTAATGTTTTTGTGAGCGGACTGAAACACACAATAGTTTTCAAGTCTAGAAAAATCTCATTAATTCAGTAGAGTTATACATTAGCACTGAGATGTTAGTCTCTGACACTGTCATGAAAGGAGTGGTAGGTCAGGTCGCTTAAAGATTTGCCACCAAAGAGTTTAAATGAAATAGATTTAATATGAATATGTGGAAATGTGACTACACAAGTTTTGATGGAAAGATCCACTCTATTACTTATTATGTGAAGTAAATGTAGAAATAAGTCACGCTGAAATCAAATCAGAATAGAAGCGGCAACAGTTTATAAAATCAAAGGTATAAAAGGGTAAAGGAGATTCTCCCACTGAGTCACGAGGTTTAGAGTAGACCCCCTTGCTTTCTATGCAGACTTTAGGTGAAGCTGGATCTATTCCTAGTCTCAGACCTGGACGGCAGATTAGATCTAGAGAAATATTAGGGGTAAGGGGAATTCTCCCACTGCGTCACAAGGTTTGGAACTGACTCCCTTGCTTTCTAAACTCCCACAACATTTAGGTGCAGCTGGATCTATTCCTGGTCTCAAACTTGGACAACAGATTAGATCTAATAGGGGAGAGAAAGATCACTGACATTTCATAGGATTTTAGCAGGAAATCACTTGATTATGTACTTCTGTGATTTAAACCAACCTAACTACTTTAAGCTTGCCGTGTATTACAGCAAAGGCGTACCTACTAAAAGTTTTCCCTTGAGTTCAGTGAAATACTCATGTCTCACACCTTGGCATTCCTCAACGGGCGAAGGGCTGAGCCTCGAGGAGCAGGGGAATCAATCAGCCCAGGCTTCGTCCCGGACTCTCCGCAACGCCCACCCCACCCCACCCCCTCCCCGCAGTATTGCAGAGTTAGTAGTTTGCGAGCCCTGAGCAGCATCCCGCTTGGAGGGAGATGCTGGTTGCAGCCTGCTGCGATCCAGGAGAGCTCAAAGGGTCTCACTTTGAGGCCACTGTTTATAAGGCTGTGAGATGACTGGCTTTAGTCATTAGCAAATTTCCACCCTGACCCCAACCCAAGCCAGCAATTTTCTCACAATTTCCAGGAACAGTATATTGTTCCACTTGGTTGCCACTTGGACTATGGTCTGGTGAGAACATTCCGGGGCTGTCAGGGAATAACTGATCATTTCCATTCTTCTTCCCTGCTTTGCCCAGTGAATGGGAGTTCCAGCAGAGGCAGTGCCACATTCTGCCTCCGTTGGGTAGGAGTTACCGGAGCAGCCCGAGCGGTGCCTGACTCACCGCCCAGGGCACCGAGCCCTAGCCAGCAGCTCCCAAGGGCCCAGGAGAGCCCAGAGAAGGGGAGAAGTGCACCACCACACACTGACAACCAGTTTTGAAGATGTCTGTGTATACTTTTTGTTGGGGCACAACACAGGAGAGAAATACATACTTACCATGTAAGTAATCTTTGCCCTGAGCAGCTTAAGGTATCAAAAGAACCATAAATATTTTGCACCTTTACATCTTAAGCACTAGTTTGTGCCAGCATATTTGGCACAAAATTCATTTGAGGAAAATTTTTGGTTTATCAGAACTTCAAACTACTTACAAAACTCTGTCATCTTAGAGCTGACGAAGAGCTGAAGCTCTTGTGTTGCTTAGGGTCTTTTCATTGCAACAACCTACTGCCTGTTCAGAAGGAAAGTTAAATAGAAATAAAGCAACCTAATCTCCAGCGGTTCTAAACGGTTCCTCATTACACTCTTAGATAATTAACTTCTCCTGTGATGTGCTCATTTAATAGATACCTGGTCATAAGTGACCATGTTTATTTAATGTGCTCTGCAATATTTATACCACAATACACCCTTCTCATTATAAAGCAGACATTCTTTAATTTATTTACACATTCACATTCTGAAGCTCTTGCTTAGGCAAAACTTTACAGGCTTTGGGAAAATATATCTGAGTATGCATGTCAGTATATGACTGCACATAAATAGCTTCCACAGGGACTGTCAGAAAAATACCCAACAAACTAATATTTTCCCCTCTTTTCAGCATCGCTGTTCTGATATTTACGTGCATTAAAAAATTAGAGACACGCTACATGAAGAGTGATTATTATTATCATCATTATTATTAATATTAATATTATTAAATTTTTTTCCTTAGACCTTTATCACAGACCTCAGGCCCCTCATTAGACTTAACAGTAAAACTGTATTTTTCATAGCGAGCACAATACTGCGCAGCTGATGAGCTCAACAGATTTATGTAGAACTTTGTAACTTTGTGGTACCTGTCTCTGTAACAAAGCCCAAAGGGAAGTAAACAGAATTCTCTGTAACATAGTCTGTTCCCTAGGATTAATTCCAAAGGCTATGACAAAGGCCACTAATTTGTAACGTTTCTGGCTGCGCTTCATCTAACCTTGGTGGATGCTTTCCTTGTTACATTTACATATACGCATGTATGTGAGCAAAGATGTCTGCGCCCGAGTACTGCCTATGTGTGGGTGTAGAACAACCCTCTCTCTTTTTAAAACTGCCTTACAAAACTGATCAAAACTGAAAGTTGTAGCAAGGAAATGGCCACATTTTGGAGTCATCTGAAATTAATAATGCATCTTGTCTCTCGCTTGAATGAGCCTATACAGAGTCCTGTAAATATGTGCCTTGACAGAGCAGAAGAATCTGGCACATACTCTCTTGGGCTCTTTTCAACTCATAATGTGTGTGGGCCTTGATAGGGAACGTTCTCAATGTTTTAAACAAAAATGCCTTAAAATAACCAAAAGAGATCTGGACAGGTGAAAGCAACTGTCAGAAGTATCCCTTTGTTCCCTCTCTTTTAAGCTGAAGGGCAGGAGGCAGAATTTACTGGACTAAAGCATTTCCCTGCACTAGTTGTGGAGTGCCATACAACTAGTTCTACAGAATTTTTTACTGGAGAATTGGAAAATGTTTTAGAGTCCACAAGTTCTCTGTGATTCAAAGCTGTTATCTCCATTTCAGATAAAGGAGATGGAGGAACAATGTCCTACAGGCTGCAAAGCCAATCTGTCACAGATTTTCTCTTAATGTGTAAGAATGATGCATGGAAGTCCTTAGTGCTACCGTGTTTAATATTATGATGCTGGGTGGCCAATAAGCAAAATGATCGGGAAGGAAATTTAACTATTTTTTTTTTATAAAAAAACCCCTCTGTTACATTAATTCAACTTTGTTGCTCTAATGAAGTTTAAACTCTTTTCTGACACCTGTGCTGATATCAGCTGTGTGTTGCTTTATTTTTCCAAGTATGCGATCAAAGGTGCACCTATGGGAAGTTGATTACCATCCTACAGTCACTTTAAAGTCTAAGCATAAATCAGATCTTTTCAACGCTTCCTCAGTAATTCTATGGAGTGATTTCCTTTCCATGCACCATTTCCATCTCCACAAAAGAGCTCCTAGGCTTTTGCAGGGTTTTTTTTGATCAAGCTGGCCACAATGAAAGTGAACATCTCTCCTACCAATAGCTGTGCCACGTTTGCGTTAGGCTTCTGAGAATAAGCTGCTTGAAAATTAAGTGGCTGCTGTATGTAATATGATAATATATGAGATAAACACCTACAGCTCTGGTAGGGGGAAATGTCTTGTTGCCATGCATGGCTTGTGTAACTGCTGGGACTGATGGCCAAAAGCAAAAATCTTCCTGTTGGCTGAGAATGTAAGGAGCACACCAGTAGTGTGTGGGATAACGCCAGCTTGCTTTTTTGGAAATGAGCCTCTCATATGAGGAAGAAGCTTCATCTCTTTTGATAGTGTTTGAAACCAAACACCAAAAAAGTACCTAAATGAGGTGCCCAGAGATCCTCCAGTCTATACTTAGGAGAGATCTGAATTGCTCTGCGGAGATGCCTCTCTCCATCAGTTACAGAGGCAGCCTAGAGCAAGCCAGCTTGAAGCTGATGGCTTTGATAAAGTGCCTGCAATTAAGTGTAGCAGACCTGGCCTTTGGAGGTGCAAGACGGAGTGGACAGGGTGCCACACAACCATGTTGCTGTGCACCCTGTGCTCGGTGCAGTTGTTTTCATCTTTTTCTTAATGTATCAAGTGTTGTTAATTTGTTTCTTGGTAGCTAATGATTTTTTATTTTCCCCTCCCCTTTTTAAGAAATTACTGGAAAAACTGTCAGATTATTTTTTTTTTGGAGCCATTTGCAAAACATAAGGAAACGCTCATGACAGAGCCTAATCATATTATAAGAGATTGTTACTCCAAAAGGCAAACTATTTTAGTTATATTGTGTTATTGTGCCATTAGTACCATTTGACTGCCAACTGTGCAGCAGCGGGGCTCCAATCAACGGGAGCCTTTGTGTGTTTTCCATGGCAAATAGTGCCAAGGATAGGAGGGAGAGAGGCTCTTAGTGGTACAATTTTTTCAGTGATTAATAATACTTGAGATCCATTTCAGTGATCAGAAATGTGTCTTAATGAGACAATTAGTCAAACCATAAAAGCTGCACAGCAATTTACGTGGTGTTACTACTGGAATAATTTGCTGCTGCTGTTTTCCTCCTCCTGATCTCACTTTATCACAATGGTCTGGATGAAAGTCGCTGTAGAGAGACTTGCAGGCTGGGTTCAGCTTTCAAATGGCCATGATTATCTGTGGGCAGATAATCCCCTTAAAAATGAGGGAGACTTGGAGGAAAAAAGTGGTTATTTCGCATATTAAAAAAATTAACTGCCTTTGTCCAAGTGGCTACTACAGTGCCTTCAAATATCCAGCTGCCTGCTAGTGCCATGGCAACTAATCACAGACAGTGTTTGCGGGACAGGTACCAAACTGAAAGGGCTGCTTCAAATCTGTATTTATTTTTCTCTTCTGTAACAAAACCACAATAACGGGGCCTGAGATCTCTTTGTGCATTCTAGCCGGCTGTGTTCAAAATGCCTGATGGAGCTAATTTTTTATCTTGCTGGAAGATATCTCACTGTCATATTATAAACCTTTTCTCATCTGTCTCTGTTCTTTCACAACTTGGTCATAATATTACTCTAAAGCAAAGTCAGAGCAGTTGTTCTCAACCCATACTTGCCTTGAAGTTTGCTGCTTCTCTGTCAGAGCTGAAGAAGCTTGTTTGTATTTATTCCAGCTAAACATGTTGATGTATTAAGGATTAGTATCTCCCTACAAAACTGCTGGCATTCTAACTTGGAGGTACATCAGAAATGTCCTCAGAGTGATGTTACAGAAGGCACTGAACACAAAAAAAACTAATACTTTTTTAAAAAAATAAAGCAATCACACTGGTGAGTGCATCTGCCTGGAGTGTTTACATTGATGTGCACAGCATTCCATGCTCAAGAGGTCTGGGGAGTTTCGTCTTCTGCCTTTGGGAGTAAATTCTGCCCAGAACTAACATTATTTAAACTTAGTCTAAGTAATTTGCATCTACCTAAGAGGCCAATAAACAATTTACTGCCAGAGCAAAAAGCCATTTGTTGGTGTCCTGCTGACGAACGCAGTGGGGGTGGGTTTAAAGCCCTCCCCATGCTGAGGGCTGCGCTGGAGCTGGAGGCTGAAGCAGGGTTGTGGTGCAGGACAGTAACTGCTCAGTAGTTACAGGGTCAGGGTCACAGCGAGGTGTGAACTAACTCACTGCTCTCCAGGGCAGAACTAGAGCAGGGCAGGTGCTGAGACCCCAGCCTGCTGTCTGCATGGATCTCTACTGCAGAAAGTGCCTTTGGTATCTGTGCCAAGTGTAATTGTATTGATCTTCGCAGTACGGTTCAGTCTGAATGTTCTCACTTTCTAATCTAGTTACATCAGAGTTACAGAAAGCAAAAAAATGTTTCTGTCTTCTAAAGGGACAATATGGTTTTCTGCCTCACTCAACTTTGAGTATTCTTTGCTCACTGAAGAACACTGTTTTAATGCCTTCGTTATCTGTAAGTCGTCAGAAGGGGACTGTATTTGGACACAGTCATAACGTTATTTTGGCAACACTTTTGTGTTGGATCAGTATCAGTGTAAATGTAGTTTGGCTATTTGTAAGTGCAGCTCCCTGCAGGTTACAGCTGATAGGTGATACCGAGTGACAGGATTTCTTTGTCTTTGTTTTTATGCTGGGCAGCCTGTCTTTCCTGCAGCCGCACTAGAAGCTGCAGCTTTGCTGCTTAGCGCTTCCGAGCCTCGACAGACGCTGCGTTTCTTTGTTCACACCGCTCTGTTAGGATGCAAAGACAAACCACTTCTTCCTTTCACAATTGATTATGGGCCAAAATGAAAATTGCTCAGGGTACCAGTATTCCGGCATATGATTGTTTGCAAACTGCTGAATTTACCTGACTCAGAAGTGTTTTTAAAATGAAGTTGAGGTTGAGAATACATGTTGACAAATCAGGAACAAAAAAGAAGCTTCATACTCTAGGTATTGGGGGAAAAAAGATCAAGAGGAAAAGGCAGCATTACTTTTGAGACACCTGGAATATCAGTTGTGGCATCCAGTCAGCTTTAATCCTGTCCTTATGGCTATGCCACCTTCTTTCTCTCTGTACCTTTGAGCTGTGTCTAATGATGTACAAATGTTTTCTGAGACATTTGTGGCCAAGAGAAGAGTGGATCTGGCATATCGGTACAAATCTTTGACATAGGAAACTTTCTAGAAGTTGAAAGAATGAACAATATCCAGGAATTTCCTCCTTTTAATTAAAATCAAATTAGAACAACATGCAAGTCACAGTCATACATGAATTCATAATATTCAGAGTGGTAACGTATGACTGGTATAGCAAGTAAGATTATCTAGCGCTTCATTAAGAGACCTGGAAGTGTAAAGAACCAACTGTATCCTGACATTTTAGATACCTTTGTGATGCAAGTAAATTGCCTGGCAGAAAGCCAAGGTAAAAGGGAATGTGTCCCTGTAAAAAAGTAAGCATTTAACACTGCTTTTCACTAAGTGGGTCCAACTTCCCATCACCTCCTAAAGGAGAAAAACACAGCTTACAAAGTATATGCAAATAAATTTATTCTTATTTTACATTTCTGCTTCTTATCCTAGCATCTATATTCCTTTGCATTCTCTCTCACAGTACTTGGATCCAGCTTGGCTCTACCCTGATTAGCTGTATAGTCTGAAGTTGATTCAGCTTTGGTGTGGATTTAAAACAGATCAAAAAGTGAATGCAGCATTGCAGGTGGTTCCGCAGAGAGCAGCATGTCCTATTAGCCAGTACTTCACTGTGTAGCATAGGTCTAGGACTGGAACAAAAAAAAAAAGTATTTTTTTGGAAGAAGTTTCCAGCTGGAACATCCCAGTTCCTAACCTATCTGCCTACCTTGGAGGAGGGTGAAACCAACCAAGCTGGGGTGCTAGAAATGGCATTATCCTTGGTCAGTTTTCTGCTTTTGCTCCACAACTCCCATCCCCAGCTCTAGAGAGGCTGTTGAAAAGTGGGCAGGTGAGCAGTGGTGGCTTTCAGCCTTTCTCTGGAAGCCACTTGCACATGAGATTAGAAAACTCGGGCCCTGAACTCCTTGCCTTAGCTGCAGCAAAAAATGATAAAAAAATTACTCTCCATGAGGCACTGAAACAATATTATCTATGTTTTGCTGCAGGGGAGGAGGGGAAAACAAAAATCCTGAAGAAACCAAGGCCAACACAAAGAAAAATATTTGCTATTTTGAAAGCAGAAGGATGCTCTGATACTTTTGTGGACTGAAACGTAGCAGGTTTTCTTGCGATTGTGTGCTAGTGCATGTGGAAAGGCCCCAAACAGCGCTCTCGCAGGCATGGCCTTAACTCCCAAACTACCCTCTCCTCCCGACTGTGCCCTTCAAACTGCCTCAAATATAAAGGAATGCAGACCTTAAAAGTGTTAATATTGACAGAACCTGGACTGTTTATGCTTTAGGAAGTGCTCATTCCAAAATATAAGTGCTTTCAGTGAGAGACTGCAATGAATAAAACTCTGTACTTATGAAAATCCAGGTCATTGATGTTGCAGCAAAATACAGTCTCCCTGTTGCCCACCGGCTCTACAGTGTTCCAGCCTGGTATCTCTCCCCAAATAAGCTGATATCCATCTGCCTGCAGGACAGCAGGAAAAGGGCAAAGCAGCAGTGGCCAGTACTGTACTTGCTTGGTTTCCTGTGAATCCAAGTATATCCAAGTTCTAGCACTTAGGAGGGCCAGGAGCGAAAAAACAGTGTTAATGTGGTTAAGTGCTGTACAAAACTCTCCACAAATCCTATCAGCTTTAATCTCTGGCTTCACTATTGTTACATTAATGGATCTCCTTTGAATGAAGCTTCCACCCTCTGTCATTTCTAGTTCCAGTGGTAAAACTCAAGAAATTCATTATATACTTGTATTTGCTATTAACTGGCACAGCGGCTGTAAGAAACACAATGTATTTATTTGTAAGTACCATGGAACAGGACTAAATTCAAAAGAAATCTCCAATAAACATTAAGATGGTGCTATAGAACAGCTGGAACATTAAGTGAACAACCTTGATAACCCAATTGTTCATTGACGCATAATTCATTTCACTTCTACTGAAGGAGTAATTCCTCAGGACATTAAAGACTTGTGATTTTGTGAAGCTGAGAGTCAAACCAGAAGGGACAAAATCCTCTCTCGACCCACATATTTGTTTAGATGAATTAGGTGGGTTTTGGGTTTATTACATACATTGTATAGTGTTGGGAATTAATCAGAACTGGGGAAGGGAACTGGCTGATATAGAAATTCTACGTGCTTCTGCCAGCCCCACCCCCCCCACCCCCGATGTAAATTTTTTAAAATTCATCTTATTCTATTTACTTGTTTCACAAGACAGAAGCAGATTCCTGTATAGCCAAACGTGCAGGGTCTCACCTTTCCAGTTTTTTTTCGGCTATATGTCAAGGCTAGGACAGCCTACTGACCAGTACACGTCAGTTATTTTGGCAGGCAGAGGTACCGCTTCCTCTGTCCCAGCTCTACTGTAGCTGTATGATTTGCAAGGGTCGGTGTTTCTCAAACATTTAACCTAACTGTGTCCACTTGTGAAAGCTGTTTGCAGCATTTTAATTCAATTTATTGCAAAACTACAGAAAACAGCTAAGGAAAGAGTCCAGTTCATAAAGTAGCATGTTTTCAGCCTCTGCTGCTGTTCTGTCATCCTCATCAGACAGCTCCCACCTATTTCTAGGATACTTTAACGGCAATGTCTGACAATTAACGTTTGTAAAATGAATGAGAGAAATGGCATCTCTATACTGTTGGCTCTAAATGTAAAAAAAAAAAAACAGCCTTACTGGTCTTGCCCAGTCCCTGTCAGGTACATTGCAATGATCTAGCAACCCCAGTAAGAGGATGTGGATGAGTTGCTGGTACCTATATATTGCATTAACTCCTGCTCTTTGTGTCAACCCAACAGTGATACTGAGTTTATCTTTCTTTTTTTTAGGTGCATGTGATCTAAAGCCTTTATAATCACACATTTTACTTATTTGAATACTTCAGATCACATGTGTGCAATTTATCTTGCCATCTTACGTTAATTTTGCTAGGTAGAAGTTTTTGTTATGTATCCTCTTGTAGTTGGAAAGCATTAGAACAGAGGAAAACTGTTGGTCGTTCCCTAACAAACAAAATAGCCAAGAGTAATCCTTATTTGCGATGAATCGGAAAAATATAGCTACACCTTCTTCTGTGGGTGCTGTCACCGCAGCTTTAGGCAGGGATAGCGCACTTTGGCTGTCCTAGCTGGCTGGCCAAGAGGCTGAAGCACCGCTGCCCAGCGGGGCCTGCAGCCAGGTGCAAGGGCCCGAGCCAGCCCCGCTCCCACTGGCGTCAGTCCTGCCCCCCCCGGGGCCAGCCCCGCTCCCACTGGGGTCAGCCCCGCTCCCACTGGCGTCAGTCCTGCTCCCCCCGGGGCCAGCCCCGCTCCCCCCAGGGGCCGGGGCACCCACCACCTGCCCTCAGCGAACTGCTGGGAGCTACAGCTGGGCAGTGGGCAACGGCCAAGTACTTTACTTGGCTTTATCGCTGGGTTTGAGCCTGAGCGTTTTCAGCGTGAGGAGTGTGTTTCGGGCAGCGCTTTTAGCGAGGTGTGTGTAATTGGAAAAGATAGACGCAGGGTACTACGAGCTGGTTGTAGCGAACATCAAGGGCGAGTTTGCCTTCCCGCGGCACGTTTCAGGGCCAGCTCTTTCCCCAGTCACACAGAGCCTCCCTCCGCGGCCTGCGAGCCCCTCAGCGCGGCGTGACGGCTGCCAAACGCCCGGAGCAGCCCGCCGGGCCCGGCCGCCCCGCGGGCCCAGGCCCCCCCGCCCGCACAGCCGCCCCCCCCAGCAGATTACCGGGCACCACCCCCCAGCGGCGACCCCGACCCCGACTCCAGCGGCGGCAGCGGCCTCCTCACCGGAAAGAGGAGCGGCGAGTCGCTTCCGGGTCAGGGGGAGGAGCGCGCCTCAGCTCTTCCGGGGCGCCGAGCGGAGCGGAACGGCGTCACGAACCGGCTTCCCTCCGGGGAAAAATAAAATAAAAAATAAAAAAAGAGGCGGAGCGGTGGCGGCCGCCGGCCCCCGGCCGGTCTCCCTCAGCACGGGGCGGGAGGAGGGGGGCAGTGGCGCGCGGCGGCGGGGA
>JAVJGJ010000062.1:40939111-40958850 GCA_035590215.1 Microhierax caerulescens
TAACTATTCACATCATTTTCATACACTTAAAATATGATTATAATTTTTAAACATACAATTCTATGACTGAAAACACTGCTATGTTTATGTTAAAAATGTAGAATGCATTTGTAGGGACATGAGAGAACAAAGCAAAAGTACTGTGAATGTTTCAAAGTAATTTTCATAATTATAGTATAGGAATTATTTAAAATCATATTTTGAACAGTATGTCCATTAAGTGAACATCTGCCTTGACTAACAGTTTTCTTGGGTTTTGTTTTGCTTTTTGGGTGTTGTTTTTTTTAAAAAAAATTTTTACATTTTAACTTTGGGGCAGTTTTAATGCTGCAATATTATTTATAAAATCTAAAAATAGATTTCACCTTTGGCTTTAGCCACAGCTCATGGAATAATGAAACATACACATTTTTAAGTGAATGCACTCTCAATCACTGTAAATCATCACAGCTGATTTGCTCCAACACGGCTGACTTGCTCCAATTGATTATCAGGCCCACTGTGCTTTCATAGATGGGGTTGTGGGTAGTCTTTGTCCAGCAGACTGCTTAAATTGCATGTATGCCCCTCCAAAAAGGCAGTAAAATAAGCATGGACACATATAATCTACTGAATCTGTATCTGGAGTTCTGCACTTCTAGTTTATTGTAATAAACCTTTTCTCCTGCTTTTAGGCTTGAGAGTGCTTACACATGTGATTGTTCAGCCTACAAAGGAAGAAAAGATGTCTCTGCTTCTCCACTGGCAAGTAAGCAGTCCCTGGCCAGGCCTCTGAGTGTGCTCCAGCTTGTCTAGCAAACTAACACTCCTAAGCAAGACAACATATTTCAGCTTAAGAGGAAGTAACTGAAAATATCAGTCCTTGGAAGGATTTGTAAGGAATGAAAGAAAAGAAATAATGAGAAAACCCTCAGGGTAACAGAATATGGAAATTACCAGATACTCTAGTATTTTCCTGATTGAATTCACTGCATATTGCGGAATATGATACCCTACATCTACAATTTAAAAATATAAAATATAAATCCTCCCAAGTGAGATGATACAAAGCTGATATGAATACCAGTACTCTTAAACTGGTATTTATAGCTCTAGCTTGGAGACTTCCTTATATTGCAAGTTGCCTCTTCTTTCTACTTATTTATTGCTCTTTGATTTTGTGTCGTTGCATATACTCTCCTGCTGACCACAGCGGCTAAATTCATTCCTGTGCAAACAGAAAAGGTCTTAAGCAGGACTGAATTGCACTTATGCTTTGTGCTTTGCCTCTCTGTCAGACTGGATTTTGCACATTGATAGAAGGAAATAATTAAGTAAATTCATTACGGACAAAATTCTCCCAGTTCTCTGTGATGGATCTTATCTCCATTATGTCACTTTCAGAACAGGACTATGCTTGAGGCAAGTGCAAACCAGAATAAAGGCTAAATTATTTCTGCAGCATTTTTGAACTGGGGGAACATGCAAACACCAGTGTAATCTTCCTAAACCCTGTTGGTGGAAATACACAGTGGCCACTTACAAATAATCTGGTTTTCTTGTGTAGTAAATAGCATGATGGTATTAAATACTCTACATTCAAATTTTCAAGATTTAATGGCACCAGCCTATTATTTACAATGTTACTCTCAACATCCCCAGTAGGGGAATATATATATATTTATTTTTTTTAACATGCAAGTCTTGCAGGAATAGATGTGAATATTTCAGTGCTACTTGCAGGGGTTGTTAATTAATTGGTGTGCCTTAGTATTTAATTTATGTCATAGACAAACTTACTCAATTTTTTAGGTGATAAAAAGGCATAAGTTAATTATGGTTAGAAATAGTCATACAACTTGTATTACTTCTTCCTTCATTTCAGCCATTTGAGACCAAACCTTTTTTTGCTGACTCTCAAGCAAGAAATGGTAGTTTAGTATGTACAGAGTTTTAAATGTTGGCAACAATGTAAAACAACGACATTTTGGTTCTACACTAATACATTACTAGTACTATCTTGCCTTTGAACAACTATATTATTGTTTCTTCCATTAGGTGGGTTCAGGAGAATAATTCCCACAGCCTCTTAGAGTTTGTGGTCACTCTGCAGCTGTGTGGTTGCTTCTTGTTTAGCAAGTGGCTTTGCCATAGTAGGATTGCATCTACTGCACAGATCTCGCATTTCTAGGAGACTTTCTTCCACAGCTTTTGCAAATGCATCTGAGGAGGTTTCTTTACAGTCTTTAAAGCTTGAGATGCAGAATAATATATGCTCTGGCTGAGGGTTATAACATGCCCCATAACCATTAGGCACCACAGGCCCATAGCAGCAGAACATTTCCATAGTAGTTGGAACCTGGTTGCAGGGAGAAGGTAAGGAGTGATCTCTGGTTAATGAGGGCACCTGAAATCAGTCAGTTGGGAATGAGGAAAAAGATAAACAAATGCTACAAATGCTGAAAATGTGGTGAATCCCCTTTGTAAAATATCATTTCCTTCAGAAGTCCAGACCCGGAGCTGACACTTGGAAGGTAAAAGCTGATCTCAATACTGAATTTGGTTGCTCTGTTTGTTTGCTATTGTTTGAAAACTGGTATCATTTGAAGTGGATGTAATGCATACCTTTGCCCACTTTATATAGATCTTTAATAGCTGTAAGCTGTGTTGCTGATAGATGGGATATTTTTAAGGTTGTGTGTAATTCTGATACATAAAGTTATGATACATAAAACTTCTCTAAGGTTTTACATTTCTTAAGGTTATCTTAAGGTTATATTAAACTTGTAATGTGAAGACTGAGAAAGTAGTATTGTCCATTGCTAACTACCATTTATAATTGTGTTGTTGTATAAAAAGATTTTAATGCATCTAGGTGCTATACGTCTATGACATGTGAGTTTAATCATGGCCTAATGCAGGAGTAAAACACTTTCTCCTGCAGAAAACAAAAGACGTGTTAGAAATCTATATGTTTCACACTCTGTGTACATGGGCCTTCACAAATGACATTTGGCTTTTTAATGGTCTAGAACAAGCCATTAGTCCTGCTAATAGAGCCATAGAATTGTCAGATAAATTTGCTGTGCAACGGCCGAAGGCCATAAAGCTATTCAGAAGCACTCTTTGCTCATGGATAGTTTCTTCCAGAATTTATGTAGTAGTATGTTGGTTACATTCACTCATGTCTGAAAGCCTACAAACATTATGACAAGATCAAATTACTTATTAAGGTTTTATGCTGTAGCATGATATTATAAGTCTCTTTTGTTGCGTAGTTCCAATCTGTGCAGTTGGGTTAGTGTTTCAGTAAATTAATTCCTACATAGATTTCTTCTTTCATTAGGACTGCTACTACATGCAATGAAACATTTAATTTTTAGGCTGTATGCTATAAAGGTGTTTCCTTATTCATAACATTAAATGGAAGGCATGTTGACTCTTAGAGTACCTTAGTATGGTTGCAAATAACTAAAATAAATCCATAAATGTCTGTAAATCCAGGATGCATGCCTGCGCAGGCTGCAGTTTTACACTGAGTAACTGAAGGCTTTTGAAGATTTCAGACAGCTACTTTTAAGAGTAAAATTTCCTCATGGCTCTTGGCTTTTTTTTTCTCAGAGTGGCAGCCTGTCTGGCTTGTGGCTGTACTGTCACTGGAGTAAAGAATTCACACTAGAGCTGTCACCTTAGGGGAAGATTGAGAAGAAAGGGAATGGGAAGATACATAGTTTGGGAAGTGAGGAAACACTAAGCCCTCATGCAAATTGTACTAAGTTTGTGTGCATTTCCAGAATTTCTGGGAAGGGGTTTGGGATGTTGCAAGGGAAGTGATAACTTCAGTATTTACGGTGCTGATTTTGTGGGATGAACCAAAACTGGATTAAAAATCTGGAGAATTTTGCAGACTTCTTGATGGTAACAGCTTTTTGTTGTTATTTGGTTTGGTTTGGTTTGGTTTTTTTAATGTCATTTTCCCTGTGAGCTACAAAGTCTGGCAGAATGCAAATGAATTAGCCTTTGCTTAGCAAGACCAGTGAACAGGAGAAACTCACCTGGCTGGTTGAAAGGATGAATCTATTACTTGTCAAATATGTCTCATCTGTAAATAACTCTGGCAGTTCCTTGAAGTGTTCCCGTGCCACCTCTCTGAGCCCCAGCAGATGATTGTCTATTGCCATTCCAGTAATAGCCTGTGTACGACATGATAAGATACTAGCATTAATTGAGTATGGAGACGCTTTCTTAGCTGTAACTGTCTTGTTTTCTGGTCAGAATTGATGAACTTGGTTTGGGTGATGTAATGCTGGTAATGTTCAGATATTACTTTGAGTACATACTTTGATGATCAGTAACTAGAAATTCATATGGTGCTCTGAAGATGTAAAAATCAGGAAGGAGATGGTCTTGAGATGTACCATGTGCTGATGTTATCTGGCATCTCTCAGAGCTAAGTATCGTGGGCTGGGCTTCCAAAGCCACTGAAGTGAGTGCATGGGACACTTAGAAATCTTTAAGCTTGTTTTGGAATTTCCTGTGTGTTACTTGGATTATATTTCAAGGTAGCAAGACAGATCTGAATTGGAACAAATTTATCTTTCATTGCCTTGCTGCCTGGGTCTCTCTAGCAGGTAAAGCACGTGTTATTCCATAGAACTCATATCCAAAGATCTGGTAGATGTCTCCAACAGATTTAACAGTGATCACAGAATAACAGATAGATTTTCCAGTGATCTGTCACAGATCTACTAGCATACCCCACCACTTGAGAAGATTGGGGTTGTGGACACAGATGCCTTCTTGATTTAATTCACTGCCCAAATATGCCACTTCCCCCTGCCCTGTGCTGGATTATCTCAGGGGCAACCATTACTTTAGCCCTCGCTCTAATGGGCAATTGAAAACAGTAAGTGGATGGTACTGTAGCCCAGGTGCCATGAAGCTAGAATCAAATTAAAGAGGGATTAACTAACGAGAATAATGTGCCTGACAAGCAAGAGACCTAGAGCAACAGTCTACTTACCATCCTACTTGCCCGTGCCTCTGCTCACCATCATCCCCAGCATAGAACCAGCCACACTTGCCCCCCAACCCTGCTCCTCAGTGTCCCCAGTCTCCTCTCCTGATCACTTGGTGAGGTGTTCGGCAGCACGTGCAGTGACTGAACGTTAGCAGGGCCATGCTGGTGGCCAGCTAGCCAGCTTACAAGAAGTACCGCCGAGCCTGCAGTAAATCTTTCTACCATGAGCTAGATAAGCTTGGGTGTCTCTGCTCTATCCAGCAACCTAATGCTGTAGACTTAAGGAATGTATTTGCTTTAAGGTCTTTGCCCTGCTAGCAAATGTGATGGAAGATGGCTAACAGGATCAAAAGTCAGTAGTGGGAGATGGGCAGACCAGGATAGTTACAGACTTTTGTTTCTTTACAAAACCCAAACAAAATTTGTTCCAATCAGTCAGGAATTGCCTCAGATTAAAATGTGCATTTAAAACCCTTCAGTCTAGGTTTATTCTGCTTGGTGGGAGCATTGATTATGAGGACTGAGCTGTAGCTTACCCCTTGTAACAAGCTGAAGCCATGGAGGAAGGGAATGCTGAACAAGGGGCACTGTGCTACACTGAGCATAGAACCGATATCCCTGTGGCACAGGCCCCTTGTAACAAGGGAAAGAAGCAACCTGAGAGAAGGCAGGATTTAAAAACAAACACAAACTTGGTTTTCCTCTTAAGGGGCAAATAGAAGGAAAAAAAAAAAAAAGCACAAGTTTGCTTTTCCTCTTAAGAGGAAAATAATTTTAACCCACTAATAAGTGCTTGAAGCAGGGGGTTGGGAGTGCATAATCTTGTTTGTCTTATTAAGGAGTAGGCACTCATTGGTAGAGGGGCTATTTGCTCATCAGCCCAGACGGAGAAAGGATGCTTGCAAAAAAGTAGCATACATCAGGGCATGTTTACGTTGTTTTTCCCATAGAGGGAAACTGACTTGATAATAAAAGGAAATATTTTTCTATCACACAAGATTTATAAGGTTGTTAGCAATGACATTTTTGCAACATAGATCAATGTCATGTCTGAAGAGAGGCTGAGACAGGCTAACGAAATAAACTGTGAGTCAACACATAGGAAAAAACTGTGCTAAATTGAATTTTAGAGCTCCGCATTTAAGATAGCAATACTACTAGTAAGCCCTAACAAGGGGAAATAAAATCATTAAATTGCTTTTTGTTTTATGAACTAGATTTTTTCGTTTTTCTTAGGAGCCGTTACATTTCAGCCTGTTATACACTATTTAGTCAGACAATGTAACTATTGCCCATAGTTTACAGGCACAGCAACTACATTGTGCTATTCTGAGAAAGAAGGGGGTACTTGGTGAATAGAAATACCTGGAGACCTTTTTAAATTTCAAGATAAGTTAATTTGCCAGTCGCAATTTTAGTATTTTTCCATGAGCTACACACGAGGCTGAATTTTATGAGTTTCAGGAACTGAAATGACTTGGAGGGGGAATTTTATGAAAATTTCTCCTTTTTATTTTGAACAGATGTTGTACAGAATTTCCATTGGTTGTGATCTAGTAGGCCTACAGTATGTTGTATTCGTGGTGAAGTTACGCTGAGGTGGTTCAGGTGGAACAATTGCCCTGAAGTAAGACTCGACTCTGCTTTACAAATGACACAGAATCTCAGCTTCTAAGATGCAAGTTCCCAGCACAATGCTTGAAACACAAACCTGTTTGTTTTTTTTACCTGCTTCTTTGTTTCACAGTCTTGGGAATAATCCTGCCCGAAAGCAACACTTCACCTCTCCAGTACTCTGAGTATACCTTTGAAACCACCTCTGGAAGTGAACAATTTCTTGAATATTATGAATATTTAAACAGTGATCAGCAATGTGGGTTTGTTAGGCGATGGTCTGAGACAAAACCATAGGTAGCAGATTCACTTAACATAGCTGGTTAACATTTATAAGTTTCATGAGTGGTTAGACTAAGTTGTTTGTAGATTAAGTCTGTGCCTGTCTTAGCACAAGTGGGATGTAGAGCATTACCTAGACTGAATTATCTCATTTTTAATCAACAGGAAATGAGTTGCATTTCATGCTAAACTGATTTCTTCAGGGGGGGGAGCATCTCTTCCTTTTATTAGATATGCATTCAGGTATTTAAAAGAGAACTTACTGGTATCATTTCCTCATTGTTAATGACCTTGATTAGAAATGGCACTTTGGAATACCAAAGTACACTTTCCAGAATACCAGCCAGTCTGAGGATCGGGTCCCAGATAGGGACCTCTCTCTGCTAGGGAAAAGAAGCATAAGAAAATGCAGAAATTATTAGTTTTATGGGTGCTGTGTGTGTGTGGAATTCCTGATGTGTTAACAGCGGTCTTGAGCTTGTCTGTAACATCATAGTTTATAGGTCTAAATACCTGTAAACTTGGGGGATCTGGATTTTGCAGCTGGATTTTTTTCTCATGCATATTATGCAGCAGATAAGTTGGTTGCTTTTAGTGCTTGCTTACTTCTTATCCTGATAAGGCTTTCAGCTGTCCACTTGCTGTACCCCATTAGAATAGCCCCACTGCCACTTTTCTTGGCTACCTTCATGGCTAACATTTTATGCTGATCACAGAGTACCCAGAATAAAGGCTTATTTCATCAGGCTACTCTTTTCTGTTGCAAGTCTTTCAATATTTAATTAACAAATCCCTTTATTATATTTTGATTGCAAACTCTTTAAGACGGAGGCCATTTTTTAATTGTTAATTATATAACACCAGGCTTAGTGGAATCCTAATTTGTGGCTGTGATTCCTAAGTAAGACACAGATACAAATCATAAATGTTTTGCAGAAGCACATTCCCCATGGATATGTTGAATACAGAGTGTCATGTTCCAGGACAGTTCTGGATAAAAGAGCTAATGCCATGAATGATGGTCTTGCCACTGATGTCTAATGCAGAATTTTGTTATCTTGCTTTCCAGGATTTATTTTTTTAAGGTGATGTTAGTTGAATATGGCTATTTGGAGGGTGTTTGGGTCATTAGAAATTTTCAGAAGTGTGACATGACAGGTACTTTTCTCTTCAAAGATGCCTAGCTTTTCTGTTGCATAGTTAATGATTGTATCTTCATAATTTTCTAGAAACAACTAACTAGTCCTTATTCAGACAAAGCAGTGTTCCACTTACCAGAATAGTGTAATTAGTCTGAGCTGCGATTGCATCCTTAAATCTCTGCATCTTCTCGAAATCCTGGTGGGGGAATGGAAATATATCTGTTATTGAATAAATTCTCAAAGAAATAGCATCTTCCATCAATTAACCAGCAGTCAAAGAGCAAGGACTCTCAAATGTCCTTTGCTCCTGGTTCAGGTGTAAGTATTATTTATAAATGAAAAGCCATAGGGATTCAATGTCCTAATCAGCAATGGTGCCTGGTTGTGCGAGGGTTGAACAGGTTTATTGGTGGTAGTTTATTTAAAGTCAAGGAAGGACTTGCAGTTCCTCTTATGGATTCCTTCTGTGGATTTTGGTGAAGTAGATTACTACTAATGGAATCGCTCCATTTGAAGTAAGGAAAATAATTGCCTAGTGTAATTCAGTGTTTTCAGAACAGCCAGGCAGTATATTTTTTCCACAGTGGTGTATCTAGACAATGACAGTGGTATTAATGACAGCCATTACTGATATTTTACTAGCCAGTCAAAAAATTACTCCCTGGTGTGAAAGGGCATCTAGAATTTTCCAAGGCTGCTCTACACTGCACAGATTCCTTACATTTCAGATAACAAGCCAGTAAATTTTGACTCCTGTCAAATGACGGCCTTTTATATTGCGGGAATGCTCCTAAGAAGTACTGCCCTGCTGTACATCAAGTCCGATGCTACAACTTTGGGAGACCCTGAAACAGCCAGAAATGACTAGGTCTCCAGATAAACGGAAACCTTCAGCTCCTATGGACGATGAATGATCTTTTGAACAAAGAATTAATTTTAGAAGCCATTCAAGGCCACCACCGGGGACCTTCAAAGTACAGAGTCTGGTATTTTTTCATAGGGCTAGAGCTAGGCCTTAGTTCCCTTATACAGATTAAATTACCAAATGCAGTCTTTAAATCTGATTAATTTACAGCTATTCAAGCAATCTCTGCAGTGTCAGTTGCTACTTCTTTTACAGCAAGTGTCAAATGCATGAGATATTTCTCCTCCTAGAGAATCAATCTGACTCGATCAATCTTTGGTGACTGTTCAAGCTATCATTTGAAGATCATTTTTATTAGCATCAGATAGAAAATTGTTTTTAATTTAGTTTGGATTAATGGCTATTAACAAACAATATTTCAGGGAGTTCAAGGCTACTTAAACCAAGTGATGCATCTCTTTGTCCAAAAAAATAAAATTAACCCCTTCACATCCAGAGGTAATCTGTAGGTCTAAAGAAATCACCTTGGAATGGGGCTGCATTAACTGAATTTTGTTTCTAATGATACTGTGATAATAATACGTATTGTTTTGAACTGAAAGATAAAGATGTTCACATCAAAACAAAGATTTCTAAAAGTTTGTGGGAAAGAACATTCACAGATCAGTTTAAATGTCCTTTGCATCTCTCAGTGGACAAGAAGCCAGGAAAACTGTCAGTGTTTTGGTTTGCATTATGATTGCAGGTTTTTCAGGGGGAATGAAATCATTATTTTCCCTCTTCAGTGCTGCCAAGGCATGCGATATGAAGATTAGGGAGCTGAGACTGAGTTCACTGTAGACATGCATGGCATTCTTCTGCTTGTTTGTGTGAAGCAGTACAGTTTAGGATGCCGTGAAAGGTGAGCGCAATCTCAGATTTGGGTGGTAAAATGGCGAGAAATTCCGAAGTGTTGGGAGAGCTGCAGAAGTCAGTAAGTGTTGGAATAAGGAAGGTAGGAAGAGATAGAAAGAAGGGTCTGGCAAGATAATGTGCTAGGAGCAGGCTGGCTCCTCCTAGGTGTATAGTCAGCCTGCAGCAATGTGTGTTGGGGCTGGGGGTATGCTGGGCAGCATAGTGTGGAGGGGAAGGTATGCACATATAACACCAGCTTCTAGTGAAATATGATTAAGAACCATGTTGTCAGACAGGACACTAATGGCAAATAACATCCTCTTCTTGTCTACTATATGGTAGTCGTTATTATGTGCAATAGCATGGTCATAATCTGCCTTGGATTACCCACTCAGTCTAGGGAATCACTTCAGGTTTCCTTTGAGTTGTCATTTTAACATAGAACTTCTTTGAGTCTTGTTCATCATGAGCTAAGTTCTGGTCATGGTAACCTTAAAGAGATTGAAGAAGCAGTGGAGGAACAGAGCGCTTCTCTGGGCAAATTTTCTTCATCCTTTGGGACATTAGAGCTTGGTTTACAATATTTCATTAATTTACACTTAATCCAGCCCAGCAATACTTCTAGCAATGCTATGCTAGATTCTATAGAGCAGCCACGTGGTCTGTTGCCACTGGAGTGGGCTTACTGTGCAAAATAATCTATATTACAGCAGTGTTTTGCATCTGAACAGCCACCTGGAAATTCCCTGTACAGCAGTGGAGTGCAGTGGGTAGAAGCAGCACACAGAGAGATGCTGAAGGAGCCTCTCCAGGGATGGCGGGCAGGACAGTGCACAAAGCTGTTTGTGCAGCTATGGTCTCAGCTCTCTCAGCTGTTCCTCTTTGTGTCCTCATCTACTATGTACAGTACTCATGCTTCTGGCAAACAGATGGTGTGCCTCAAAGAAAGGCAATTACATTTTTCTTTTTTCAGGATGATGTCAGGACAGTTTGGAGAGTTGTTTTATTAGTGTGATGAAGTTTTTTCATCATGAAGGTTCAGCCCCCTTGAGGATCCTTTAAAGCTAGCTCTATTTGGTAGAAACATACGTTTAAACCCAAAAAGATCAGCCAGAACATATCCACCTTATCCAGAAATCAAAGCATGTGAATTATATCACTTCACACATATCAGTCTGCAGCAGAGCTCTTTACTGCAGGGGACCTGTGAGGCAATTCCCCTGGTGTGGAATGTTCAGCCTAGATCTCACCAGGGAGCTGAATTTGGATATGGTGATAGATCATTCCCAAGACAGTACTAAGTCGAAAATCAGATGTTTTGTTTCTTGTAATGTCATGCTTAGGCACCTCTGACACCTTCTTAGGCACCTTTTGGTGCTTAAATAAAAATAAGGAAATATTTATATTTAGCTTAATGGTTGGTCTGCACAAAAAGCAAAATCCTGCTACCCTACCCTATGACTTCATGTTCTCAGTTACCAGTTAAAAATGAGAGTTTGGGGATCATGAAAGTATTATTTGCTTAGTGTTTTGCCAAAGAAGGCAGAGGGAGAACCAGGACAACATACCGGTAGAGCTGTCTTGTCATCAGTCATTGCTTTCACAAAAGTGAATGCTTCCGCGGTAGCAGACCTAATATTGTCAACTCTGCCCTCATCAAATCGGCGTATGGAAGCACTTTCGTAGGTAGGGACCAGTCTCCTGTGGCACCTGAGAGAATGAATTAAGAAAAACAAAGAATAATTATTTTCAAGGAGTCATAAAGACTAAAAGAAATATAGGCTTGGTATATTTTATTGTTACAGCCACAATTTTATTTTTTGCATAGTATTCATCTTAATGTTGATAGAATTCTATAAGAAGCTTAAAAAAGATGGATGGTCACTCCTTTCTAATATGAGGAGCTGCATACAGCTGTATAAGTTTTAGTTATGCATTGCCCATAAAAAATGACTTGCTGTGTAAAAACAAGGCTAGTAAAACTAAAATTTACTGAAAGATCTCAAGGAATGTTTTATTTGTACTGCATCATAAAATAATTGTGTAATTAATCATTTACTTATGGCCTTGAAATATGTTTTATTTAAAACAAGAAAAAATGCACTGTGTAAGAAAAATAGAAAACTAAAAGGGGAAAAGGGTGCTATTTGAGATGGAGCTGGAATGAAAAGCAAACATAACAGTGTGAAGACTATTATTTAATTTGGGTCCAGGTATATAGCTCCTGTTCCTCGCTTCAGGAGACCTACTGTGCCTTCTGAGCAGAGGTCTCAGAACATAACTGTCCCCTAAGGATTTTGCTGCATACATGGGATTTATATCATGGTTGGGATCCAGATGAAAATCTTGGACCAGGTCATTACTGGAATTTAGTTAATGGAATACACAAAATGGATGTTTAACAGCTCTTAATAGAGTATGCAAAATGTGATAGGTATCTCTAGTTTTGACTAGGTAAAGACCACTTCAAGATTTAATTTGACACAATAAAGAATTATTTATGAAATAGGCTGTTCTGCAGGAAACCATGCAACTAATCTCTAGCTTGGAGCATTAGCTGTTCTGACAACGTAGAAAGGAGCTTTTAACTTTGATAACACCATGGAAATTGGAGGGTATTATCAAATTTTGGGATGCCTGTGAAGAAGGAAGCAGCAGTAGTTACTATCCTGTGTAGGAACTCTGATCTGATATGCTGCTGTAGTATTTTTCCCTGTCAACACTTTTTGCCCTGCGGTGCAAGGGATGCATACGTGTTGAGTATGGGTTACTGCCACGGTTCCTCACAACCTACCTGCAGTGGCAAGGGAGTGCTCCAGGGACTTGAATTCCGTAGCTGCTTCTGCTGCTGTGGGTGGCAGGGTTGTTTACCACTCCCTGCCACATCTTGTCACCCCCTTCTCTATGCTGAGTGCAGGGACAGCTGTTGGGAGGCCACTGCCTGGGAATGGGTGGGTGTGTGTGTGGGATGTGGGGATGGGAAGGTAGAGCAAGGAGAGGGAAAGAGAGTGAGGGAAAGGAGTATTCTGTCTTAGAGCCAAGTGGAAATTCCTATCTTGTCTGACCTACAGTCATTAGGCAAGATCCCTCATTTCCATGCAGGAGGTATTTGTTTGGGTGCCGAGGAAAAAATGGACCCTCTGTATAAAAAAACAAATTGCGAGTCTCCTTTTGTGCTGCCTTGTTCTTATGATTTGAATTAACCTTACCTGTAAAATGCCAGCTGCAGCGCTACTTGAATATAGGCATCTGGGCTAATCTTTTGTTTCTTAATAAATTCCTTTCCATAGTTCTCAAACTTGTAGGTGATAAAGTCCAGGTTTTTTACTATCCTGGAAAACAAGCAGAGGCAATTACTGCAGGGGGAGATGCAAGAATCTCATATTCCATTTCCATTTGCAAATAAATCCCAGAGATCATTTCCTGGCTGTACCCACTTGGAGGTGAGCAGGCTCCTGCTCTGCAGACAGTCCTGCCCTTTGGTAACTTGTTCCTAGTCAGTAACTTTTATTTGTGCAGGTTCTAGGCTGGGCTTGTTATCAGCAGCCTTAGCAGGAGCTGTGGCACTCAGGCCATTCTATTCATTTGAATAAAACACCTTTTCTTTTTTTCTTTTTTTTTTTTTTTCTTTTTAACCATACTGTTTTCACTCCTGAAGCCTAAATGAGGGCCTGCTTTGTCCTTGACAAATTTCTGTGAGATTTGCTAGTGTGAGAAATGGGTGGATTTAAAACCTGGTAAAGGCTGAGCTCTTTGCAACCTTTCAATTTAGAGGACTAGTACCTCTATTTAAAACAAGAAGGAATTACTCTGCATCCTGGATGTTTTCATACTCTTACTTATGCTTCTAGTTACGTTGAGGTCTCATCTAATGCAATCACACTGGACATACTTACAGCTGGTCATGCAGACAATACGGTCTCTACAGAGAGATCACAGGCCTGAGTGTTGAGATGAAATAATTTGGAAAAAAAATCTCTCATTACCACCCCTACCCCCAAAGATCATGCAAATCTTTTACAGTCTGGAAAACTAAACTCTGTATGAGCAACATAGATATAAACAAATTACGTTCCTGAATTCAAATCTTTATTCAAATCGGTTGTATTTTACTGTCCCATGTATGTATCCCCATTGTCCTGGCTTCAGCTTTAGTCAGGTCAAACCTGCAAAGTGCATCCACAAAAACAGAGGACCTGCATCCTGTGCAAATAGGAATCAACTGTTTTTCCAGTGGTCTTTCATTGTCCTAATATTTACATGGAAGGAAAACAGTGGTAATACAATTCCTGAATACAGTGAAGTGGCTCCAATCCATGAGGGTGCTATCCTGCAAAGAGACACTAGGTACGTTCAGCTTGGGAAGAGGAGGAGAAGTGGGGGAGCAGGGAGAGCCCTCGTGAGGAAACCCATGCCTGCACACAATGTGCTGAGTAGTTCCCAGCTTGCAGTCATTGTTGAGAAAAATGAGGCATCTGTTCTACCTTTGGAGTTTTTCTGCTGATGATGCCAAATGTGCCTGAATTTCAGGGGAACATTTCCATCTTAGTCTCCGTGGAGCAGGAAGCTCACTCACTGAATCGGCTCGGACTAATTTCTTGGAGCTTTCTTTCCTGTTAGTATGTGAGGGGAAAAGAAAAAAACATCATTACAGTCACAGGAATAATCAATTTATTAAACACTGCTTTTTTAGCAGGTAAATGACTGGTTTCCAGGAGTTGTATGGATCTTAGTGGCCCTGTGCATCAAGGGGAATTTGCCGCTGGCAGAGGCTCCCCAGGGGCTGGAGTGGGTACAATAGCTGTACTGAAAGGTGACTCACATGTGCTTGAGCAAGTGTTCAGTGCACTGCACCAGTACGATGCCATCAAAAGGGGAGTGTTCACACACGGTACCGCAGACGCCATCTCTTCCTACCACAAACTAAGCAAGGAAAAGAACAAGTGCAAGATATATAGGGAATAAATAATTTTCTGGGTAAGTTAGGCTGGCAACCTAACAAAAGATGTTGTTCTCGTGTGGTTTTCTTATTGCTCATATCAGGAATTTCCTTGACTTACAGATTAGCGGGCGACTTACAGACTTTCAGGAGACTTTCTTGTCCTGTGAATAGCATTGCATTGGATCCCTTTCATGCTGCCATTTCAGACTGATTCCTGCGAGAATGTAAATTTTAGCACTGGAGTCTGGAAATAGGATTTAGCATCTGCTTTGTGGTAGTGAAAACCCATTAATAGAAATACAGGCCAGGGTTCTCCTTCCCCATTTGGGGGCAATGCAACTTCTGCATTTGGGAAGTCCCTTAGGATCACATTTTATTACAGATATATCAAATGAGCTAGCTCATGCTTATTTGGTAGCTTTCTCAAGGCTTGTTTTACTGCCCTGCTTCCTTTTTACCTTTTTTGGGGGTGTTTTCTTCATTTTCCTCTTGCTTTCTTTCCTGATTTTGTTGCACGCACATGCTACAAGTGGTGACACTTAACCTGCTGCACTGCAGTTCTGATACCCCCATGCAGCCGGTTACTTTGTGTCTCAAACCAATGCAAATGTCTAGGACAAAATTGCAACTTGTCTCACATGTTTCCTATCATTTTTCTGGACTTTCCCCCTCACTTCTTTTGAAGTGCCTTTGCCTGGACTTCTCGCACTCAGCTTGCTCTGAGCGTTTGTATCACACATACGCATTCTGCCTCCCTGATTCCTATGAGGTTTTCACAGTGTGTGTGGTGCAAAAAGTTTACCTGGATGTTTTCTGATGCCTTTCTGCAGAGCTGAAGAAGAATATGGAGAGAAAGGACAAGTCCTACTTTGAGTATGGCTTCCTACATAATTTGCATTTGCCTGAAAGAAAATGGGATCTTTTTTCCCCCTATGAATTTCTCTTCACCTTTGAACCAGTTCTGGCCTGAATAAATCTGGGCAGATGCAGCTTTCCCATATACTGTGCAAATGTATTTGCTTTCTGCCACCTTCTGATAGTAAACAGAGAGAAAATCTTGTTTATTCTTATCTACTTGAAACACCTCAGCTAGTGGCCCTGCAAATAACAGGATTCTAACTAAAGACAAATCATATGTTCTTGAAAAACACAGCGCTGGAGTCTGCTAATAACATCATTTGCAGTGGCATAAATCAGGAATGACTACTGAAATGTATTTGCACTGGGGTATGTCAGCACAAGTGAAATTAATTTAGTGGTTTCTCTTTCCATGTTTCTGCTCTTAAATATAGGCAAGAGCAACAAGCATTGTGCAAGCAATGTATCAGTCAGGGTTTTTTTTTTCAGTTTTTCATGAGGTGTCAACTTTGTTGGCAGTTGGAGATAAATACATTGCTTCACCCTGGGTCTATTGCAAAATGTGAAAATAACAGTGCAACACTTTCAAATATGACAATCAAAATCTGATTGGGAAGAAGGCTGGAGAAATCAATACTTTCAGGAAAGTCTCAACAAGGATGTCATTAAATAAGTAAACAGTCTGTTAAGTGAGAACTTCATACTAACTTAAATACATGCTAAATTACAAGCAGTAGTATTTCTAGGATGACAGGAAAATGTGTGAGAAAACAAAGAAAGCTACTGTGCTTTTCTTTTTTTGTTCTGGGATGCTAGTTCAGCATTTTTATTTCATTTGATTGAGCGTAATTAAATGTGTACTGTTGTTTCGGTTTGGTTTTATCAGATACCTACCTATCTGTGTATCTCTCTACCTCCTCAAGTGCAAAGGGCAACTTCAGGGAAGGTGAAGGCATACCTGTGTTGGAGAAGACCTCTCCACTGCAAGAAAGGCAGTAGATCTGCATCCCCTGCCTTGCAAGGAACAGTGTTGCTCACACCAACCCTGCCTTGGCAGATGCTGACACCACCTTCCCCTCTTTCTTCCCCTTGATTCTAAGTGGTCCCTACCACAAGGGCAACTGGAGTGCTTTGCCACGTGCAAGTAATATCATAGTACTGTAAGGTTTTTACCTGCATAGGTTTGTCATACCAGCGATTGGCCCCATTTTTGTGGTAGCCTCCCCCATGCAGCAGTTGCAGTGCCATGTTTGTATCATTCAGTTCCACCCCGCTTGGGCTGTCCAGACACACCAGGCATATGCACCGTTCAATCATGTCAAGGGAGTCACGGTTAGTAGAGTCTGGGGATAAAAGAGTGAAATGTTCACATCCTCTTACCTGTAATGCAGGCCTGGCTGGGGAACCCTGCTTCCTTGGAGAGCACTGGAGATCTGACCCTGACTCTGCAAAGAGCTGATGACTGCAAAGCTCTCTCAACAGTAGAACATCTCGGTGCAAGGAAATGTTACACTGAGGCATTCATTCGTATGTTAACTTTTGCAATATCTCTTGAGTATCTTTCATATGATTTAATAATATCCACTTTCTTTTTCTGCTTTCCATTTCCTGAAGTAATTATATTACAGAATAGATCTATTTTACTCTTAAAGCCAGCAATGCTTACTTCTTTTATATACAACAGCTACAGAGAGGACAGGTGGAAAATAGAGAATTTCAGAATTCATGCTATGCTGTTGCTGTAGTATTCTGCTCTGGAACAGCAGGGCCTGTACAGGTATTGTGCTGATCACCCATTAAAACCCTTTTCTGGACAAGGAACAGCAGGGCCCACCTTGTTTTTGTGTTCTTGTATTAAAACCCTCTTCTCTTTCCTGTCCATGGTCATTTCTTGTCCTTTAGAGAAACAAGCCCTGGACTGGGTATATTGCCTATGTCACATGAGGGAAGCATCTGTGGATGAGGTTGTGAGGTTTAATTTTTTAACATGATATTGCCAAAACCACAGGTTGCCACATTCCACTTCCTTCCTATCGCTAGTGTACTGCAGAATAAAATGTGCTTTTTCTGGCTTGCTTTCTTTTTCTTTTTCCTATCCTGTCACTCTTGCTTCTACAGGTGGACTACAAAGGCTGGTTTTATGTTGTCCTCAGCACTTTCCTCCTTATTTATGGTCTATTTATGTGGGGTGTTTTCTCAAGTTCTTAAAGTCAGAAACATTATGAAGGTAAAGATTTGTTTGCTTCTGAGGGCCAGTTTGAGGCATAGAAAATATTTAATAGTGAGCACTTAATACAGCTCTTAATTGCAAGAATAAAACTGTGGAATGTATAAAAAGAACTTGGTTTATTCAAAAGCATATAACATCATTAATTGCTGTTAAGTGTTTGTTAACAAGATCAAAGGAAAAAGGGCTTTCAAACATCAGCTTAAAATTCCTTCCATTCTTAACAGATCAACTTTCACCTGCTTGTTTAGCCAGGTTTTGGTGAAAATGTTTTTGTTTCAGAATGTTTTGAACTAAAGAAATGAATTCACCTTGATCAAAACCTCTTGCAAGTCTGTGCTAGGTTCAGCAAATCTGTGCTGAATTCAGGAGATTACTTTAGTTGAAAGAATGGAAAAAATATTTAAAATTAAACAATTCTGATCTGCATTTGAAATATGGAGCCATTTCAAAATGTGCATGTTTTTAATGTATGAAAATATGAAAAGTAAGTTGATCCTCTGAAAGAACAGCATTTTTCAAGATGTATCTTCCCAAAATGAGTAATATAGGTTAATAAGGAGCTAGAAAAACCCCAGATGCTTGTAATCATCCAGGTTCACTCTTCAGATGCTGTGTAGTAAAAAAGAGCAAAAATATGCAAGAAATGAAAAAGGTATCAGGAGAAGGAGAGACAAATGATAGCAGTGGCTAAGAAGGAAGAGGGGGAGCTGTGGCCTCTTGCAGGTTATGGTAAGGTACTGTCTGTTGCGGTCTGGTGGCTTCTACTAGGGAGTGTTGGTAGCCATGGGCCCAAGTGACAGGGGTGGCCAGCCTGACTTCTAGGCTGCGTGGGGACCTGGTGGAGCACATAGTATGGTGTCTTCCTTTGCCCACAGAAGCAAAGTCCTAGGAAAGGCACCTGGTGTTCCTTCCAGCTACTGCAAAGACTTGAGCCAGGAGATTGTAATTGATGGGTCATGCAGGTAGGTTGAGCTTTCTGCCAGTGATCTGTGCTGCCCTACAACATGTGAAACACTGATGGCTCAATGAATTGTCTTCAAAAGCATTCAGAAGCTCTATAAAGGAGAAGTCACATCCCTGTCCTCTTGGCTGTAAAGCTTTTCTAGTATCTGACACTTACAGGGATGATCGTAATTGTGGTATTTGTTCCATTCATGTTCTGGGTATGTCAATGCAAAGGCTGAAAAGATCCTCGTGAATGGAAGTTGCCCTGTATACATCAGCTGCTGGTATTTGCAGACAGGCACCTTCAAGGAAAAACTGCTTGCATAGTGATTTACAAATTGCTTACAGTTTGCTCAGTGTTCTGCTTTATGTTGGCTGATAGGTTTATATATATTTCATTGTGGCTGCTGCCCACACATCTTTGACAGATATGAAGCCCTTATTCTGACATTTGGCTTCAGGGTATCTTGAGTCTAGGTATTAGGGAGAATAAAATTAAGGTCTGCTAGAAACAGAAAAGTAGGGAAAAGATGTCCTTACAGAAAGAAATAGACATGTCCAGAGAGCTGATCAAACACTGAAAAAATTATCACATAAAGCAGGCAATGAACTGCACAAGAACTCATGAACCATGCTTAGGGTGGAAAATAAATATTTCCAGAAATAGCTAAAACAGAGAAGTGTGAGAACAAGCCTAAAGCCCTGCAAGACATTTCATGTTTCCCTTCCTTTCTAATGCACACAATTGCATCAAGTTGGCCAGTTATCTCTTGGTTAGTTGGCCTTTTTGTTTTAAAAAGGAAAATATGAGAAGGCAGTTCTGAATCAAATTCAGATATAGTATACATGGGACAGTAGCCCCTATAGTAGTAAGAATTACCTTCCTCTACTTAGGGGAGTGAGTTAGTTCTGCAACCTCAATGCAGTTGAAGCACTGAATAAGTTTATAAATCAGTGATGGCTGGGTT
>JAVJGJ010000062.1:40958950-40973566 GCA_035590215.1 Microhierax caerulescens
ATCTAGTGAGTTAGTTCTGCAACCTCAATGTAGTTGAAGCACTGAATAAGTTTATAAATCAGTGATGGCTGGGTTTATTACAATTTCTTTGAAATTTTCTCACCTAGAAGACCTATTCTTTACTTGTAAAACTATGCAGGCCCATGTATGTATCTCCTTCATAACCTCTTCAAAGTGCTGTATAGGTCTTCTCCATCCTGAAGCAGCCTCTCTTTCCCTGCCCAGGACAGAAGAGTTGCAGAGTGGGCCCTTCCACCTCACACTGCTTCACTACAGGCTTTTCTATTCCTCTCTTAGTTATTTTTGCATGAACATTTAACCACAGATAAGAAATAAAAGATGTCTGTCCATAATCATGTATCCATGTGTAACAGCAATGCGTTATACTACATAGAGGAGCTGTACTAATTTGAGTGGTCTAGGGTGGGATTCCTGCTTAGATTAGAGAAGGCTCACGATATGATACTTGCTAGTGTAGAATCTGGTTTTTTCAGCTGCATAACTGAATTGGTTTGCTTTCTTATTAAAATGAGTATTTTGCCAAATGCCAGGCAATCCAAATATACTGTAGAGAAGGTTCTAGTTTTTGTCAATGTCTTTTTTTTTTGGTTGGTTTTTTTTTTTTAATTTAGGATGCTGTGGGTTTACAAAGATGATGTTGCTTCAGGTTCCAAGGTATTCACTGTTTTACTTAAAGGAGTGGCATGAAAATGAATAATCAGGTGTTTAACTCGGTTTTCATTAAAATAAGGAATCTTTTTTTTCTCCTGATTTAAAAAGAAAAGATAGGGAGAGGAAAGCTTCAGCATGAGGTTGGTACCACATAATAATGCTGTAGTAATGGCCAGGACTGAGTTTGTATGTGTGTGTGTGTGTGTGTTTATCTAAATAAATTTATTATTAGCACAGAAATACTTAAGTAAGAAAAGGGAAGATCTTCCCTGGGATGGTAAACATATTTTGAGACTATTGGTGACTCTTGTATGTTCTAGGGCACTAGTAAAACAGCAATATTATCTGTAATATTGCTGAACTAGGGATAAAGAGATAGTTAATTTTTTTTTTTTCCAGGAGGAAAAGATAAACACCTAAGTCATATAAAATGGCAAAAAAAGGGTGTTTACATCACTTAGTTTCAGACTAAAATATATAAGATGTGACATGATACAGGTGACTAATCCCACCCTTTATTTTCATCTGTTTCAAAGTTAGGCTTTTGAGTCCAGAATCCAAGACAGCTAAATGCTGCCTGTTGTTGGAAGAGAGAGAGAACTATCCCCAGATAATAATTAGTGTCACCTTTCCTAGATACTTTCCTAAGATTTAGATGAATCAGCCCTGGTACTTCCTATTTTTCTCAATTGACTAGGAAGAGTGCACAGCTAGATTCAATGGGTGTTTAACTTGTAGATACCTTTGTTAGATGAGATGAAAAATTTCTAATAATTGCCAAAAGCTAAGAGCATACATCATTCCTATTGGTACAAAATGGATGTGAAGAAAGACAAATCACAAAATCTGATGCAATGTAATTTATAGGATGAAAAACAGAGAATGGAGTGAAAGCTATTTACATGGTATAACACTTAAACATACACAGCCAAAGGGTGAAACTGTATCTGCTGCTTCCCTGGTAATGCACATCTGCACACTTTTGAGTTTCCTCCTACTAGAAAAATTCAGCAGTGAGGTTGCGCATTCAGTCCTGTATTTGCTGTCATGTTCACTCCCAGCAAAAAAAGGCAATGATGGTGAGGAGGAGGAGGAGTAAGATGATGAAGAAGAGAAAGCTGGGGTTGCTGCTGCTAACCTTTCATAAGGATCATCCTGGCCTCTGCCCACTCTGTTCTTCCATCTGTTGTCAGCAGCCCAATTGGAGGCAGCATTTCCTCTTCGTTCTCTGCCATTTTGACTATCTTTCGTAACTGAGTGAAAAGATCTCCCTCACTGAGACGGCGGAAATTAATGACAACATCCAAAACAAAAAACTGCAAAAAAATGACAGAAGTCAGAACAGTTGCAGGTGGGTTGGACGCTCACTGGACCAACGTCTGGCTTTTGCCTGGGTAGGTGTTGAGATGCTGAAGTCCTGCCTGGAGAGCCAGGCCTGCAGACAACAGAGCACAAAACCACTGGGGACTGGCCCAGGGCCCACTCCTCCTGCCTTTTCACAGCAGTATAATGCCAGTTGCTATAGGGGACTTAAATTGTGTGTTGGGCTCAAATACAATATACCTTATTTAAATAAACGTAAAAGCCCCTGAAGAGATAAAATCAGGAAGTATGTAAATAATTTCCATAGTATTATCTGTTTAAAAATAACCTAGAGTATCTCCCATTCAGGTGAGGGAATAGACTTCCTAGAAAGGGGACCATGGGATCTACCCCTTCATTCCAAGGGGGCCTGCAGGCACAGCTCCAGCACTGCAAACACTCAGGCTGGGCTATAAGGTACCCTGCCTGGCCAATATACTCTGCTGCTCAATGGTATTTATTGGTTGGGGTGGACTCAGTCTAATGCTTCAGTATTTCTGCCTGTATGTGTGCTAACTCCTTCAGACATACCTGCTTGGGATGGTGGTATGTATGCCATGTGTTGCATGCCAATACTTGACTGTCAAGAGAAGAGCATTTCCAGCAAAGGCACTCTAATAAGATTTTTTTTTCTCTGTGGTTTTCTCTCTGTTTAATAAATATATTTGTTTGAATGAGCAAGCAAATTAATTCTGCCACATTCCTCCTTTCTGCATCACTGTACTTGGAACATAATGTGGGTTAAGAACAAAAATGCTGCAGAAGCATCTTTTGGAAATATTGACAGCAAATGCTTGGTGAGAAGTGAGCTCATACATAGCACATCAATTGTGTTTCTGAACAGTGATTAGATTAGGCTTTCCTTGAGTGAATTTAAGCAAACTAAGAAATATAGAAAGGTACAAAAAAAGAACACTCATTTACCTGATTGTTACAAGCAACAATGATGTGCTCTGGTTCTGGCATTACACTGCTTTTCTGGGCCACAAGGGTGTCTTTGGTATGTCCTGGAAGACGATAGGAAGAAAAGAGTCCATAGTATTGCTTCATACAGAGAGGATGACCAGACAGCTGTCCACGAGCAAAATCAACAGGTAAAGCATGGCTGGAGAGAGAGAAGGAGAAAAACAAAGCCAGAGGAAAAGAGGGGAGAGAGTGGAGAGAGAGAGACAGAAAGGAAAAGAAATCTAATCTGTCCTTTGTTCTGTTACAATTAGATCAGGTATAGTACAAATTTAATAATAAAATGAGATTACAGTATAAGGGAAATAGATGAATACCCATACCGAAGTTAAATACATCATTCCTGGCAGCTTCATGCATATTCATTAAGCAATTGCATTATCATCTAGTGGAAATGGAAAGAATAGCAAGTCACAAACAGCTTTGCAATGTGCGTGGGACACCTGCCTAGATGGGACCCCGGAAACTTGTCGGGACAGAAGTCAGCAGAACAGCTGGAAAAGACACAGCACCTTGGAAAAAAAAGAACTGATGAAATTCACTGCAAATCACAGTGTCCCTGTGCTGTGCAGATTGGTTAAAGAGGCTGTGAGAGGGCCTTGCCTGACAAACAGGAGTGGCTGGGGCAATACAGAGGCATTTCTGTTTCCCACAAAGCCGCACTTACGTACTAGTCCTTACTTAAAGCTATTCCTTTTTTACGGAAGGTATGTGAAAATAACACCGCCTAAAAGGCATCTTTAGTGGCCAGATAAAAACCCCAAGTTATCACAATTACAATTATGGGTTGTAAAATATCCCACTGACACTGCAGCAGGAAATAATGGTGCTGTCACTCGGGACAGGTTGCAGAGCCCACAGGGGGAAGAAGACCTTGTGCTGCAGATGTTTCCCCTCAGCAAAAGAGGACTCAGCTTCCAGCTTGCCAGAGTGGCGCAGGGCTGAAGGGGCACACAAGGAGGGTTACTGCTACATGGCTGATACAAGGTAATGTTTACCTTGTTTAACTGCCTCTAGAACTCTTGCAGTTCTAAACCAGCAATACTCACTTCAGTTCCTGCTCTCAAACTCTGTATCACTTATTTCCTTGTACAGGTGCTTAATTGTTTTTTTGTTCCTTATCAGCAAAACAGGCTTATTAGTGATCTACTTCTCCCATGTTTTGCATAATGCAGAAATCCTCTTACATTTAGCAGTTTTAAAGAGCATCTTTGATGGTTGAAGATAGTGGAATAGCATGGTAGATTTAGATAAGAAAATCCGTAATTATAGCAGTTAAGAAAGGGTTATTAACTCTGACTGATGGCAGCAGAAAATCTTGTACTGATTTAGGAGATGTCTGTGAAGGTCTTATAACTCTTTTACATGAGCGAGTTAGGCATTGTTAGTCCTGGCAACTGCATGGAATATCTGCAGTTAAATGCCTAGGTTTGGGTTGGAATATTGTGCATCTGCATGTGGGATGATCCAAGAGAATCTAGCAGTACACTCACTGGTAGAAGTCCTTAACAGCAACAAGGAACTGAAAAAGTTACAATTATGGTGTCCTCATAATTATACAGGAGGCATGATAAGCAAACAGCGGTAATGATATGAGGGCACAGTAGCGAGGATTTAAATGATTACTGATTTAAGGCAAGCAAATCTGATCACAGGATTCTTTGGATCTAGAGTAGCACGGTCAAAATGGTAAGAATTTAAATCATCCTTCGTTTGAGCAATGTGGTTTCTTATCTCAGATGCTGTCATATAAGGATGCAACAAACTACATTAGTATGCAATAGTGCTTCACAGCACGCCAGTGCTGGCGTTTGCAGCTGCACGGCATATCTTGGACAAAAGCACGTGTTCTTAAATAAGTACCTCTTCTATACTTTCTGAGTAGCTGTCAGACTTCTGAAATGAAAAATCAAACAGCCTCTTCTTTCTTTTATCAGAGATGATAGGGACTTTCTTTGAATAGGGACTTTGCCTTCCTCATACAAATAAGAGTGGGTTAAAGCATATGCCATAGGGCTTGTGTGTTTCCAGGCAGGAAAATGACCCCATCCCTACTATGGTGTGGTGTCCATCGTGCTCGACTTGCCACTGTTTCTGTTCTTTGGTGAGCAGTGATTTCTGCAGTGAACTTGGAACACTAGGTGGGGTTAAGAAGTGCTGTGTAAAATGCCGTTATGAGGTACCTCATACATGAGTTAAAGAATCATGGATTTCCCCATGTTTATACACAGAAAGTAACAATGGCATAAGTAACTTCTTATTTTTACCAGCCACTGAACCAGCCTGTCTGTGGTGAGGCTCCCTTCTCCTGGTGAGATGTGTTATTTCTTTTCTGGGAGGAGGGAGGTGCGGGGGCTGATGTCCTGAATGGAGGGAGCAGTGCGTGCACAGGGAAGCTGTATGACCTGTGTCACCGTGGTGCTGCTGCTCTTCGGGTCTGGGCAGCACAGACTTCTTGGGTGTTCTCAACAGCTGTTAAGCAGGTTGAGTGGGTCCTTTGGGCTGTGCTGCATGTGCTAGAGCAATGACTACCAGCCACCACAAGGACTCTTCTCCAACCCATTAGATTGCAGCAATAGAGCAGAAAGCACATAAAAAAACACCACTGAAGCACTTGCCCTGATGCATGCTGGAGCCCCAACCCTTCCAAATGGGGGAGAGGTGCAATGCAGCCTGACTTCGGGCATGTTAGAGCACCCTTGAATCAGAAGCCCTGCAGATACTCAAGCAGCAGCTCTTCTTCCAAGCTACTTACGTGTCCAGTAAAGCTTTATAGTCTTGCACTCCTGAAATGAGATTGGCAGCAAACCTGCAAGTAGCAGATAGAAGTGACATCAGTCTTTTGTCATTTGGCAACACTGGGCTGTTTCTGAGAGACAGAGGAGAGCCTGAATGATTGATGACACAGCATAAGGAGAGAAAGCCTTCTGGCTTGGCAAGAAGAGCCCCCCACCCCCACCCAAAACTTAAATTAATTCATGTCAAGAGAAGTATGAAATCCTAGAGATGGTCCCTTCAAATGGTTAAACAGACTACCACAGAAGGAAGCCTGAAAGCATTTACTTAGAGAATGGGAGCAGAGGCTGAATACTTAATAGAATCCTTAACATGGCTTTCAATATCAATACTCATAAGCTGTCCATTTTATTAGAGTACTTCCTGTCCTAAGCAGATACTCTTTCTGCAGGGCTGTGGACAGGTGTATTATTTCCTGACACTGCCCATTTGCACTGTGTCTGAGTGGGAGGCTCTGTGAAAAATATTTCTTTGTTACAGCACGTGCATTAGAAAATGTGAAGTGGAGGGGTTTTAAAAGCTGCGTGCACAATCAATTTAGTCAGTAATGAATAGAAGCATTTATAGTTATGTTCAAAGTAAAGTAAAAAGATACATTGGTTGCCTATGCAAAATGTTAAAATAACACATATTGGCTTCAAGGTTCTGGCTGTTTTATAATAGCATAAATTCACATGCAGTTAATTCTTTCAGTAATGAGCAGCTAGAGAGTGCTAAAAGCAAAGAGGAAAATTGCACTATGTGAAGGTAGATTTGATCTGGTTTACTGTTTTAAAAGGAGAAAATGTTTTGGCAAAGGCTGAAGAATGGAATCCTGTTTTAAGGGCGTCTGGAGAGGTATATTCTGTGCTTGACTACTTGCTTACCTTTCCACTTTTTAAATGATTGTAATTGCCCACAACAGCTCAAAGGAGAAAGGCCAGTTCAGGGCGGGGAAGGATGGGCCTAAAGAGAGCAGTGTTCTTTGGGAGGAATGATTTCTGAATTCTTATTCTTAGATCCCCTGTGTTTCTGGTGCTCTTTTGGGCACCTGAGACAGACAATTTAATGCCACCATGGCCTTTTCTGTTTGCAGGGTGGCTACAAGTCATAGTGATAGCATGTTAAGAATTGTTTTCCTTTAAAGAATGTGTCAGAAACCAGTATTTCTGTTTTCCATCACAAAATGCTTTACTTATACAATGAAAAGCTTTGCAAATATTCCTTTAAAAAATTATAAATCCTGTGGCATTATTTTTCATGCAATAAATGGAATAATAATGATGCTTTCATTCCTGATTATCAGTATGAGTAACCCCAGAAACACTGTCTTCAGTCAGCAGGCCTAGTAGGAAATCATTTAATGGTTACAGCCCTTATTTTTTAATGAAAGTTGATTGTCTTTTTGCAAAAGCAGTACATTTAAAATATCCTTTCATTTAGCAAAAGCTGCAAAGTCGTAATACATTACCTCAGCTGGTCATCTACATCCTTGAAATACTGACGAGCAAAGATAATTGCTGGGCTGGAATTGACTGGAAGAGCTAGTCGGTTGTTGAGGTACATGTCATCCAGCCAGTAGTTAAGCACCTAAGGGAAAGAGATGTGAATTCTTAAAGCTATGAGCAATGTGCAGAAAGGCAGTCTGGGCATGAGGGGAGAGTGCTTGGTGCTCCTGGTGTCAGGCATGGGCTCTGATTAATGGAGCCACTGAGCATTTTCAGTCTGGGCTCTGTGACCTCAGCTCAGCTGAAATCAGCTGCAATTCCATAATCCTATTTTTCAATCAATGGCAATTTACAGTGTGTTCCATTAAAAAGTAAACAAAGTCCATATCGGGGTGCTTTGGGTATTTTGTTGTTTGCTTTTCTCTACAACAAAAAAAATGTTTGAGTACAACATGCTAACTGCTGACTTTTGAAGAGTGATTAGGATATATTTAAGAGATGGACAGAATTTTACTAGCGATGGCTTTCCTCAGGGGGCTTCAAATATTTGTCAGCAATGCCAAGATGCTCTGTTGTTAGCCAGCAGATACTGTCCTGTAGCAAGACAGAGTGGGAAAAGAATTTCCCGAGCCTACTGGTTTAGTCCTGCTGGCGTGTGGATAGGGCCCCTGGAGAACTCCCTCTGTGTCCACTAACACAAATGCAGATTGCTGATGCTTGACCCAGACAGATGCAAGTATTAAATTTCTAAACATTTTTATTAAAAACATGGATGTACAGTAACTGCATTGCTTTATGTCTAAGCAGAGTTTGAAGAATCATTACTTGGAAAATGGAGGCTTTCATAAAAAGATCAAATAGTCTTTCTGAGTTTAGCAGCATGCTTTGAATATAGTAACTATAAACAACAACAAAATTATGCAAAAATAATTACGAATGCATGCATCAGTTGAAAAAGTTTTCCTCTGAGATATTTCATTGCTGTTAGAACAGATGCTTCCCCCACAGTCTCTGGAGTCTTCAGGAGAACAGGCTAGAGCTGTACTCCTGGCAAGTTAAATTCCAAACAAAACCATTTCTAGTTTATCTTAAGAATCAGGTATTTAATTTTAATAACCTGTGTTCAAAGTTGAGATGTTGCAGAAAACACTTATACATCCTTGCTCTGTAATTTTCATGCTGTAAGTGGTTAAATGAACTGTTGTCTCCTGGAACACTATTTGTTATCAGGAAAGCTATTTAAGCAATGTTTAATTTAGCCACCAAAACCATGAAGTTTTATGATCAGCATTTAGTGGAGCCCTCAGACTGTGGCAACAAGTCATTCAGAAATTAAGAATTGCTTTTAAAACAAAAGCACTGCCAGTACTGTAGCCTTTTTTTCTATAGCAGCAATTTGATGGAGTCATGTTGCAAGTCACACACACAACTGAAACGTTAAGGGAGAACCATGCTTCACTGACATCAGTAGCAAGCCTGCAGAATTTCACTAAATCCATGAAACTATTCAGGGTCTCTCTTCCTTGCTGGGAAGTGTTTCTAGTTTGCAGCTGCCATATTCTAATGTGGTTAATGCAGGCAGGATGAACTGTGACTTTGTGGAATGATAAAATCTACTTTATCTACGGCTTATTTAGTTTTCCATCTTGGGAAGCAGAAAGCTGAGCTTTTTTAAAGGCTGAGGTCTCAGCATGGTCTATGTGATAGATAGAGATGTATCTATGTATACATGTGTGTGACTATTCGGCAAAATAAATACTTCTGAGTAACTACATTGGTACAGTTTGACAATAAATGGCAAATAGTAGGCTAATTTAAAAAGAGTAATTCCTATCCTGTAGTATTCCCTTTTAGAATAATTTGGATCAGAGTTTTGGGTAGATGGGCATACAAGACACATTTTTATAGCCCTATCAGAAAGCATTTTTAATTTTAATAAAAACTCGAAATCCTGTTATTAAGGAAAGAGGAAGACATTATCTCCAAAAAGGATGTAATATAGTGTTTCCTGCAGGTAGAGCCGACACCTGTGTGCATGCACCTGAGGTGCATGAATTCCCTCATTTATGTCAACAAACTGTTGATCTGAAAGCATAATAATGACACAGATTTTAACATTGTTTGAAAAATCTAGCCCAATATGTCTGAAATATTAATTCCCTTTGGTAGAATCTGTTGTGATGACCCAATGAAAGCAAGCAGTGATTGCATATATAGAACATCACAAAGAGTTTGCAATCGTCCAATACAGCAAATATTTTTCTCATCTGCATTTGCTTACCCAGTTCGTTGTCTTTTCCCTTCTTTCCTCGAGGATTTGCTGCAAGGATTCCCCCAGGCCTCCTGCAATTCCAAACTGTTCCACAATGACCTTGGTCTTTCTAAATTGCTCCTCTGGCACCAAGTGTTTCATGCATTGTAGGTACATGCGTAAGGTCTGTTGTAGTGGTGGGACTGGAAGTTTTGACACTGTCTAATTATAAAAAAAAAAGAAAAATTAGCAAGTAATTCTAAGTGTTCCTAAACTGTCCTCTTTTTTTTTTCTTTCTTTTTTTCCCCTTCTGTTGCTGATTAATATATTGCATCCCTTTTTTATTCTGTTTTAGCATTTGAGATGCCCAATTACTGCAAATGTAATTGCGTCACTTCAGTGGAGTTTCATTAGGTCTTAAATTGTCTGGATTTTAGGACACCATATGCAGCTGTATGCAATACTGAAGCAGTGGTACCTATCCAGTGGCTCTATTTGTAGGCCTTTGGCCAATGAGGATTTCAAATGGATAAACCAGGAAACTAGTGGAGAATATTTTAGAAATAGGAGTCTAGAAATCCTAGGACAAACAGGTAAATAGGCATGATGCAAGCATAAAGCCTGAGCTAGACTCTAGGAAATCTTCAAATACATTAAAGTATAGTAAAATAATGCATTAAGAGAAGGTATTTCATTAGTAAAGAAGTGCACTTAGCTTGTGATCAGTAAAACCAGGGGTTAATACTTGTATAATTGGCAATATGACTGGTTATAAAATTGTAGAAATAAAAGATGTGCAGGTCTACCTGTTCATTAGTACTGACTACAGACAATCCTCAATAAACCTGTGGTTTACCCTGCCAAACCTCTGCCGTCGGCCAGTGTGGAACCCTCCTAGAAGGCTTGAAAAACCATTTCTGGTTATATTTGGTTTATCTTTATCCTGTTTGGAGCAGGAAATCAACGGTATCTGGGAAAAAAACCAATCTCATGCTGCTTATGCAATTAAGCTTCCTTTGTTTTTAATGTAAAATTAACCAAGTGAATTGTAATTAGTCATTTAAAAGCCAGAGCAATTATGGGGGCAGTGGGAAAATCAAGCAAGGACGTAATCCATGAAGGACTGGGAAACTGCAAGAGGCTGTGATGCTCTTAAGCGTGGTTCCTCAGGGAGATAGATGTGGTTCCTCTTGAGAAATGGTCATCTAATTCAGCTGTGCTTGTCCATTAGTGATCAGTGTAGACCATAAACTTTGGGAGGGTTTATTTCTCTAATCTGATTTTTGTTTGTCTCCTAAAGCAGGTAAAATTCAGATTTTTTTCTATTAGCTCTTGATGAAATAGACATTCATTTTCACAGGATCGAATGACCATAGCGTGATTTCAGTTGGAGGAGATGTCTGGTAGTCACCTAGTCCCACCTGCTGCTCAGAGCAAGGCTAGCTGCAAACTCCTTTGCTAGTGCATGTAGGGATGGAGGGAGTGCTCAGAACAGAAGGCAGGGAGTGGGTGTCCTCAGAGCTCAAATACCAGCCCTGCCTTTTGATACCCACAGAAAAGTCAGTTATTTAATTTAATTAAATTAAAAACTGCATTACATTTCCCTATCTAGAAACCAAAGATATCAGGTGCTCATAAAAAGTGTCATAGGATTACCTGCTATGAATGGAAATGCAAATCCTATGTAGCCTGTAACACACCCTGGATCTCAGAAATGAAAGAATGGTAATTCTACAGTTTCAAGCTATGTTTAGTCAGGGGCATATCTCTTCTGTCATTGACTTCTTGGTCAGTGGATACAGATGGGTGAAATGGTATTTCTTTTTGATACTGGCCTTGGCCCGATCTTTCTAGGTAAGTTTGCTCTACAGTTCATGACTCTGCTTAGGAAAAAAGCTTTAAACCCAAGGGCTTGGCTGCTTATAGGCATACACACCCAGCATCTTTTAAACCAGCTCGAAAATGAATCATACACAATAGTTTAATAGTTCTGTACTATTAAGAAATAATTACATGCCATCTCTGACTGTACAGTAATACATCTGCTGCTGTGTAATAATATTTCACTTACTGGAATTCTTCACAGGATGTTGGGAGGAAGGGTGTATTTGGGTATAAGAAGCACTAATGTTACACCAAAGTTCTTGATTATTAACTGCTTCAGGTATCCTAGTGTTCCCTGAAATTAAGAACTCAGCTCTGGAATAGAACTTGGTTTACAATTATTATATTAATTTACAGCATTAAAAGCTGTTAAGTCATCCATCTTCAACATTTTTTCTTCTTTCTTTTTGTTTTCCCAGAAAGTCACTTACTGTCTCATCTTTACTGCATGTATCTTTCTGTTTCTTCTGCATGTTTTTTTCTAGGACAGGCATTCCTGCATTTCTTTTGATATCTTTTGTTGAGGACAGAAATTGAAGCCACTCGGGGACACTTATGGAGCCTCACGCCTCAGTTCTGGAAATAGAAAAGATTTAAAGTCCAGTCAATACCCATTATTTATAACCAAAATGTACGTGGGGAATATTCCCTGTGCAAGCATACACAGAAGCTTCAGAATGCAAAACTGAAGAGAAACAGAAGTACAATGTCCAGAAGTAGCTGAACTGAGCCCTGTGGAGATTGCTCTGACATTGTTTGTCTCATTTCGCTATAAATTTCTTTATCCAGAACTATCTGATGCACATAAATGATGTCTTCTCAGCATGGTTTATTTTGTCCTTCCAATTTACTTTGCAATGCATTGTGCCGTGATCTGCATGCCCTCTATTACAGCTATGTGTTAGCTGGAGGAAAGAGGTGACTTTTCTTTGAATGTACTCGTGTTGACACAGGTAATAGGAAGGCTTCAGCTTTTTTATCTAAGGATCTTCTGTGTCCCCCCGTTACCATTTTGTATGAAAGCATCATGGTCTTTAAATGTATTTGTTATTGAATGGTTCCATGGACACAGTGAGGTGCTGTCATCTCCGCGTCAAAGATGTGGAAGCTGTGGAAAGGAGCTTGATGGAGACGTGCCTTTGCCCCCTGCAGACCAGAAGCTCGCAGGGTGCCCGTACTTTGAGGCGTAGCTTTGGGCTGGGGGACCCCGTGAGCCTGCCCAGGCTGACAGGCTGGCTGTGGGAGGGGTGGCATAGGCTGCATTTGAGCCACTGCACAGCAGTCTTTCCAAATAGCATATACCTATCCAGGGAGATGGCTTAACCTGCCAGAAGTCACAGAAGTCATCTGTGACAGAGCAAATACTTCCACTTGTGTGTCTTTGGTATTGTGCTTACCCTGTTTTTCACTTCTAACGGTGCCTCTTCCTCCTTTTCTGTACAAGAATGAGCGATACACCAGACGTTTCTTCTGATATAATGGTGCCCACACCAAGCAGTTACCCTTCAATTATGGTGATACAGCTAAAGCAGAGTAAGTTCCATGTGTTCAGTCAGGTCTTGATGGATCACGGGGGTTTTTGGAGTTATTTTGGGGTTGGTTTTTTTTTAATTACTTTGCACTATGTATATGCAAAATACAAAAGACAACGTGTTGACTAAGTAGAAAAGAACTTCCTTTCTGAAACCCTTGGGACTATACATTCAGGGCACTTGAATTATTCCTACAACTTTTAAAAACAATTGGGATAAAAACCTGAAAGGGAGATGAAGAGTTTTGTTTAGCAATGGGCAGGGGTGGCTGTGCACTATTCCTCTCCTGCAGAACCAGCTTGGCTTTTCCAGCCTTGCAGCTTCATCATGGCTCTGCCAATGTGTATGTGGTCACTGACACCTTGTGTTGATCTTGTCCTCTCCCAGTCCTGCACTGCCAGCAGGGCCATGTGCTGTGAAGTAGGTTGAATAAGGTTGAGAGATGTCCCTGGGGCCCTGCAATGAGCCACGAAGCAAACTCATGTTGATCTGTCATCTGCTCATGATTTCAACCCAGCTGAGAGACGATTTCCCTCATGGAAAGGCCACATTAACCCACTGTGCTGCTCTGCTCCCTCTTGTGTGCTGCACAGGTCTCACTGCTTCGCCGCGCGCTCTATTCCTGGCAGCACAGGTTCAAAACATGTCAAATAATGGACACGTTCTGTAACTCTTGGAAAACTGTGGCTTGCTCAGTAGTTTATGGGCTGGCCTCCGCTCTCCACCTGCATTCAAATACAGAGCAGCCATTTTGTCTCCAGAGCCCCTAAAATTGTACCGCCCTAAAGGAAAAATCGTGCCGGTATCCTTCTCAGTGGGACTTTTGATCTTTCTTTCCTTAGTTTTTTTTGTCAAACTGCAATACGGAGTCACACCGGCTACAAGTCCATACTGGTTCTGTGACTGTGGGAAATGCTACTAGTAACAGACTCGCCTATCTGTAAAATCCGTGTGATGAAGAATTTGGGGGTGGGGGTGGTGTGTAGCCTGAGCTGTACTTTTCTCTGTCACGGGGATGAACCGAGGCTTTGCCTCTGGTTCAAGTGCTGCCAGCTTAACATCACACCCAATCCTCTATTTGCTTAATAAAGGACAAGGAAACTGACACGGGAGAAAATCCTGCAGAAATTCAAGATGACTTCAAAGTTGCTCGCTGGAACGGCTGTGAGGTGCATTGTCAAAGTTATTAGGAAAAAAAAAAATCCTAGCTGTTTTTATTTACAGCTGGCTTAGCTGGAGGGCCGGGGCGAGTGGCTTAAGCAGGGCGCCTTCGAGGCACAGCAGGCTGGGGAGCCGGTGGCTTCCCCACAGCTCAAAGGAGCAGCTCAAATCCACAACAAAAGGCACTGATCTCCCCCTAAGCCGAGAGCAGAGAGGGGCTGAAATAAGCCCGTGTGCTTATACTTGAGTTCTCCGTCCGCTGCGGCCGCGGGGGCAGCTTGCGGTGCATTCCGCTCAGCCCCATCTATTCGTCCCCCCTCCCAGTGGCAGCAGGAAGATAAGCTTCAACTTCTCAGGAACCGACGCTTAAAGTTCAGCGGGGCGTACGCGCTCCCACGAATACCTGCGGGAAGTCGCCCTGCTGCGGCCGTTGGCATCACGAGGCGCCCGGAGCCTCCCCGTCGCCTGCCAGCAGCTCCCCGCCGGCCGCCGCACCGCCCGAGCCCGTCCCCGTCCCTGTCGGGGAGCGCTCCCGCTCCGCCAGGGGCCGCCCCGGCACTTCCCCGCG
>JAVJGJ010000062.1:40987472-41003243 GCA_035590215.1 Microhierax caerulescens
CTCATGAGGAGGCTGATGCATTTTCAGAGGATCTGGCAATAGGGCTCTGGGGCTTCTAAATGCCTGAAAGCTGATAAATTTAAATTATTTTTATTATTAATTTTCATTGCTCCAAGGTGGAAAACAGCTGTGTATGAATGAGTTCACAAATACGTGTGTAAATAAGTCGGCTCATACCTCTCCTGCTAGTGGAATCGGAGCATAAGGAATAGGGTACAATCAATTTTAGTGATTTAATACTATCTAGGTAAGCTTTTCTTCCTACCCACTGACTCAAAGGGTTGTGTTGCAGTATTGTTCTTCTGCTTTAGTGCGTTGCTTAAATCAAGCACTGCAAATGGCTTCCAATGGAAAACAAACTCAGACTTCTTATTAGATTTAGATTGCAGTGTTCATTATGGTAAATTTAATTTAAAAAATGAAAGGGGGGGAAGGGAAGAGTTTCAAAAAAAAAAAAAAAAAAAAAGGGGTTTGTTTTTCTTGGCTGCCCCCCAAAAGTCACATTGTGAAAAGTCACATTGACAATATGTGTCTTTCAGGCTTGTACCCTTAGAGTATGTATTGCAAGCTCCTACTAAAGTTCAAGACAATTGCATAGGAGTCCTTGAAAAATGAACTTGTGTCATCCCCAGCCAGTACTCTGTATTCATTACTTAAATCCAGTTCAATTACACCCTGTGTGAGATAATGAGGCCACTGGTCCTTCATTTCTCAGAGTCTGTTTGAGGTTCCCCTGGAAAACTTCTTCTCTGTAAGGCTACTCATAGCTAGAAAACACAGTCAGCATAATGTACCTGGGACCAACAGATCTCCTCCTTCCTTGCCAGTTCAATGTAAAGGAAGTCAAACTGTGTGCTGAAACTCAGGGAGTGGTGAGGGTCTCTGTCACACAGGAATGTTTTGGAGAAAGCCAAGAGAGCCAAGACATCAAGAGATGGTGTGAAGGGATGCTCCCAGCATTGTGTTTGTGTACTCAACTCTCTTTTCTTTGCTGCAGCTCTTATCTTCCTCAGGCAGAGAAACCTGTGCTTGTGGGTCACCTTCTCTTCTACTTATCCCCAGGTGGCAACAGCCAAGTGCTACTGGGACCATAAGGGGTGACGTAAGGACCACCTCTTTGGACGGTGGAGGGAGCTCCACCATGTATCTCTGAGCATGTGGGACTCACATTTTGAGTCCATCAGACAGCGAAAGCCTGATGGGTGAGGTTAAAATGCTGTTGGTGTTTCCAAGAAAAAAAGTTATCAACCCTTTGCTTGGGAAGATTTTCTCTTGGGTCAAGGCAAAGCATCTAGTGCTGGGCCTGGCGTTGTTGCTACTTTACAGAGCGGCAGGTGGTGGAGCAACTAAGGGTCCAGTGTCCTCTGCTGCCAGAGAGGCAGCAGCAGTGGTGGTGAGGGAGCTGCCTTGCTGCAGAGCTGTCCTGGCAACAGGCATATGCCACTGCTGCTCCAGGGGAATGAAGCTGGTCCAAAGCTTCCTTTGGCAGCAGGCAGTTAGGGTTCATTGTAAGCTCCATGTGGATACCCTGAAGACCAGGTGCTGTGCTTGTACCTGGAAAATGGGTGTCCTACTGCGTGGTGAGAAAGCAGTGGGTGTTGAAATGTGTACAAGGGCTCAACTGCAGTGCGGGCCCCACTGTGGAGAGAGCAAGAGCGTGCATGCTGACTTACTGCAAGGGGGAGCATTTACACGCTCTGTGTGAGGCACGGGCTAATTTGAAGTGCTCTAGTTTGCCCTCCTGTAATCACCCACCTTTCCCTGACAGCTGATGGGGAGGATGCTGTCCTTCCCCCTTCCTCATAATAGGCATGATGATTCTTGTATGTGCTGCTCTTGAAGGGCAAGCTGGAGGGTCTGGAGCAACGGGAGGCTTCGCTGGCCCGGGAGACTGGCAGCATGGAAAGGCTGTTGGAGGCGCAGAATGAATGCGGGTACTGCTTGCTCTGCTTCCCGTTCGCTGGTCTGAAGCACGCCGGCAGTACGGTAACTTGCAAGATAAGCTTTGTATCTGTCTTTCAGTGCCAGTTACCTGTATAATGGATCTCAGCTGGGAAACCCTACTAGGACAGGGCAGGGGTAAGGGTTAATGCAAACCCGGGGCTGGCCCTCCCCTAGCAGCTCTCCAGATGGGTCTTCTAGCACAATGCCTTTAGCAAAGATCTATAATCATCGAACTTCTGACCCCAGTCTCTGAAGTAACTCCAAGTATGTTTAGCACACATACAAATGAAGTGGAAATCATTATTGGCTTGCTCCTGACCTGCTGAAAAATGGTTCCCCTCGGGGGCTCCGCTTCCATTTCCCTCAGTCTCTCTGAGCACTCAATCTTTCAGCAGTTTCATGTGCTACACACTGAGCATCACTGTTTCTGATCAGAGCTGCCTGCTGTTGCCTGCTCACTCCAAACCTTTCCCTGCCTTACATTTTCTGGGGCAGCAGTAACAGGGCTCATACATAACTGCTGCCTGCCGTGTTTAAGTTGTGGGTCTGCCCATGGCTCTTGAACTCATGCCACGCTGTGAGTTGGTCTGTCCGTCCTCTCTGTCCCTCTACCACCAAGTCCCAGGCAAAGGAAATACAGGCTTGTGGGCTACCAGGAGGCGGTGCTGATGCAGATGGCTGGTAACCCAAATGGCAAGGCTTCTTCCAACCTGGAATCTTATTTCTCTGCTTTCTGCCTGTGTGGACATGCTCATCTTGTCTGGGCTGTCACATGGGTGTTGGCAAAACTGATCTCTTCAGTTTTGTGTCAGTCCCTGGAGCCCCTTACTTCTGTTCAAAACAAAGAAACTATTTTTCTTTCTTTCCCAAGCAAAGCTACAAATAAGTTTTGAGATAAAGACAAAGCTCATTGAGAGAATTGCTACTTATTCTGTGTAAATACAAGGTAATTTCCAACACTTGGGTTCTTCTTGGCTGGACTCTTTTTGTGTGGAAATGATCACAGAAAGAAGTCCTAGTGTTTACTTTGTCACCTTATCCTGCATTAGACTTGAAATATTCTGAGTACCAATACTTCCATTTTGCAGATTTGAATGACTACTTATTTTTTCCTATTGTACTTTTTAGTAAATGACAACTTCTTCTCCTAGATGTGTGCTTCTTGGTGGAATGGCATAACACTAGAATAAAATGACAAGACTTTGCTAGAATAAAAATGACCGATTTGTTAAAGATGGAAAATAACCATATTGAGCTATCCTAGTAAAAAAAATAATTTTTTTTGCTGTAAACTTTTTTCTGGCATTACACTAAAGTCTGTATTGAGACAGCAACTGTTCATGTAGACACGCGGTGCTCTGCCCATGCTGTTAGCAGTCTGTTTGGCAGCTAGCCCTGTGGCAGCACAGCCCTCTCCTCCAAAGGGGATGGTGTGGCTGTGACTTGGTGTGGGGATGTGGCAGGCCAAGGGGAGCAGGACGCTGGCTCTCCTCTGCCTGCTCTGCTGTTTGCTGCAGTCTGCTTGGAAATCTTGCTGTTGTACCTAGGGGCAGCTTAGAGCCAGGCAAGCTGTGCATGTGCCTAGTGCTGCTTATATGCCCTGCTGTTTACTTTGGGGGTGGTGGTGGGATGTGTGTGTGTGTCAGAGTTGCTCTGTAACAGCAGAATTACCAGGATATTCCCAGCATCCCCTTCACTTCTTCTTTTTATGTCATGGGACAGCTCTCCTGCATCCATGACAGACAGCTGGCAGTGCAGCCAGAGCAGTGCCTGCCCCAGGGTGTCCCACTGCTCAGGAGTGCGTATCAGCCCCTGGGACCAAGGGGAACAGTGCAGATCTGGAGCAGTGCAGGAGGGAATCAAGCCTCCTGCTCAGCTGAACCTTCTGGAGGAAACTGAGGGCTCTGAGGCTCTTTAGTATCAGTGCAAAGGTATGCATGTGTGCATTTTTATTCTTGGAACTTCAACCATCTGCGGGATGCTTTCAGTATGGGCCTATGCCCCCAGGATGCTTGCTGTTGTGCTTGGGTAGGGTTCCAGGCTGTGGACCAGTTACAGAGGTAACCTCTTTCTCGGTAAAACCTGGGAAGCCTCTCCTTGAGCAACCAGTAGAGACACATCCCTAAAGTTATACAGGAACACCGTTGGAGAGGCAAGGTGGCAGTGTGGCCCTTGGACTTGTTGGAAACCACCAGATGATGCAACTAAACCCCTAGTTTCCATAGTGTGACCTCTTCATTGGAGATGATGTGAATAAGTGGTAAGGCTCATAGGAACCTGTTCCTCCAGACTCTGGAACTTCCTGGAGGTTTTGAGTTTCTGCTCCACTACTGGATGTAAGGCAGTGCCACATGAGTTGTACATGCTAAGGGACCTGGGGTCCTTCAGAGTCCTGTAGTTTCGGTGGTTTTCCAGAAAAGCTGGGGTGGGTATGCCAGAGTCTGGTTGCACAGAAGGAACAAATAAATAAATAAAAAAATATTGCCAGTGTAGAATAAGTTAGTTATTGGCTATATTGCTCTAATTCCAGGGGGTTTACCCAAGTGGTAGCTTAAATGATGGATACGTAGGTGGGTGAAGTGCCCAGGACTCTTCCGTGCTAGGCTCCGTCAGACAGCAGTTAAGGACATCTGGAGCGATCTGTGGCAATATGTTGCCACCTTCTGGTGATATTTATAACAGCAGAGATGCTATTAAAAAACGGGTTTATTGCTATCTTTGATAAACCAGAATAACCAAATCCTTAACTATTTTAGTAGCTTTCTTGAATACTTATATTTTAACGTATTTTCCACCAAGTGACATGATTATTTTACCTTGGACTACTGTTTAAATTAATAAAAAAAATACTGGTAAGGATAAAACCACCGCACCGTGATCTGCTGCTGCTGACTCCAAAGGGAGAGAGACAAGGCTCCAGAAGAGGGCTTGCCACCCCTGCTGCAGAAAATCTGCCCCCCTGTTTTCTGTATGCCAATGGCAAAGACCCGGTATTCAGTAGCTAACAAATGCTTGTCCTCCTGACGTTTTATTTAATGATATGTTAAGGTGTGTGTGTGGTTTTTTTTTTTTTTTTGGCATTAAAACGGCCTTCTACCCAGCACAAGGCGACTCCTTCCTTACAAAAAGCAAATAACTGAGAGACCTTGCAAGAACGTGATGGTGAAATAAGGGATTTTCCTGAGCTTCCCTCACTGGTCGTTAGTCCGGTGTGTAAACATTTCGCTCACTACGGTCAGTAGAAATGATGCCTGGAGTCTGTGACGGGCTTAAAAGACATGAGGTGCCTCTGGCGAAAGGCAGCGCCCGGTAGGTGCTGTAGGTGCCGGGGCGCCCCGGCCCGCCCCGTGCCCAGCAGGGGGTGCGAGGGCACCGCGCATGGCGGGGACCCCGGGGGCCAGCGCCCCCAGCCCCCTGAGCTGCGCACGCCGGTCCCGCGAGTCTCCGACAGCGAAGGAAAAAAAGCGTAGAAGCAGAGTGTAAGCAGATGGAGAAGCGCTATTTGGTAGAATTTCATTTCACTTTGCACATATGCCGGTTGCTATAGGAGATGTAGCCTGGCAGGGAATGGGGTTCCTTCTGTTTAGTGTAACTTGCTTCTATTTACCAGATAGTATTTTATTGTTACTGACAGCACGCTACTTCTGTGTGTCGTCTTGGTGTAAAAACATATTTTGTTTTCATATTTGAGCTTCAGAGCAACTGCTGCTTTTCAATTCCTTAGCACAAAGATGCTACAAAAATGATGCTACGTTTTGCACGCAAAAAGAGTTGCTTTTCTGAAGTCAGAAGGAACTTGCTATTGAGACATACCAAGAAATTAATGCCACCTTCGGGTCAACAGAGCTCACTTATTTAACGTTTCCTTCTGCATCTTAAAGTGTTTTGATATATAACTTTCATTCTCCATTACTTACCAGTATAAGCCCTGATTTTGCTGCTTTAATGAGTGTTGTTCTTGGCTGCTATGTGCTGACACCAAATTTTGCACAGAGACATCAACTCTCTGATTTAATGAGATGGCAGCTGTTTTAGAAAATCTGTTAATAGAAGTTATATATTTTCACTAGATTTTTGTATAGGGTAGTGGTAAGTATTTGGTGGTAGAATTATTTGAAAGGCATTAACAACTATGATACAGCAGTTTTGTTATAAAAGTAATGTATTCCTTGACAAATGTTGGTATCTTTGGGCCTGATAGAACATCCAGTAACTTTTTTCCTCATGTAGGAATTACCTTAAAGTTATTGGCTTCAACAGTAATTTTGTATAAGGAAGTCCTAGTTTTGTATTCTCTAAACATTCATGAAGATCATCATAAAGGTTCCTCCTCTCTGAGGATGGGCATGCTGTGTTTTATGATCAGTGGAGATATTTATTTGGTGTGACATTGTAGTTTTTTCTTTTTATCATTAGTAGTGCATTAAGATAATGCCAGTGATGTGTCACAGTGTAGGAGATAAGCAATGCGTTTGGTGAACAGCAATACGTGAATCTTAAATATAAGTTTTCTAGAGAAACAAATTTGTTTCTGGCAGGGTTTGTTTTCATTAAGGGCAATCTGCTCAGATGCTTGGGTATCATCATCAGCTGTCTTTGCTCCCAGTTTGTTAAATCCAGATTCCACAGTAAAATCCGCAGCATTTATGCAAGAGCACAAAGCAAGTGGCAGCTGCACTGTCTGGGCTGCTTAGAGCCGATTAAGCTGCAGTGAGGTGTGCTGCCAGTGGCCATTGGCCTGAGGAGACTGGACAATGAACCTCCCTCTGACTTGTTTATAGTCAGCCCTGTCCAGTAAATCTAAAATAAATCAGAAGCTGAGCTGTGGCTGGGCTCCTTAGACAAGCAGCTGAATGGAGAGGCCAGTCAGGGTTTTAGATGTTTCAATGATTCTGTAACTGCAGAGATGCACCTCTGTATCTTGGCCTTCTTCCAAAGAATATTTTCTATTTTTTTTTTTCAGGCATCCTTCTGATCCCATCTGAACTTAAACACCCCATTGGTTCTGCTCTTACTTATCCAATCTCCCTTTTCATGCAGTCCGGATGGGTGCTGAAAGAAGACATGCTGACTTCTGCTTGAAATACTGTAATCCACTTCTTCCCTAATTCAAAATCCAACAGGAGCCCACGGCTCCACTAAAGCTTCAGCGAAGACTGAAGGAAATGGCAGCTACCCCCTGTTGAGAGCTGATCAAAGCAGGTTCTAAAAGTGAAGAAACAGTTATCACAGAGACTGTGGCTTTCTTATTTCACTGCTTGTCTTTCTGCCTCTTTGTTGTCAGTCTTGGACTGATGATCTGTATTCAGCAGCTTTCTTCCACGTAATATTTATTGAGAGGAGGCACAGCACTGAGTGACCTTTCCATCTTCCAGCTGTGCATGCAAGTATCTGGTCAGCAAATGCTTGATGTGGTGTGTTTGGAGATGAGCTTGTGGGGTACCTTTGAGCTGGCAGTGGCAAGGGAAGAGAGCTGTTCTCTGCACTTGACCCAACAGAGGGCATGGAGTTGGCTCCCGGGAGCCAAGTGCTTGTGGAAAGCACAACTTGTTTATGCATCACTGTCATTTTGTGCCACTGATAAGCCACGATAGGGCATGTATTTTGGAGATTATAGCACTGCTCGGGTGATTAAAGTCCAGAGGCAACCTGAGGTATGTGATAATCACTCAGAAATCCGCTGCCAGGTAGATCTGGTGGGTTAAGTAGATCATGCAGTTTCCTTCTGTAGTTTTGGAAGCTGCAGCAACAGTCAGGTGCTGCCATTGCTCTGGGAAGGTGTGATGCCCAGAAAAGTGGAGACCCCTGCCCAGAGCATGGCTCTAGCCACCCACAAAGTGAAGGTGGTTTGCACAAAGTGCTGGGCTGGCTGCATCATGCTGCATCTGCTGCTCCTGCTTCTCAGATCTGCAGCATCTGCCAGACTGAGCTAACTTGATTATCCCCAGGATGAGATTACCCAAAGGTGATTTTTTTTTTTTTTTTTTTTTTTTCTTTTCTTTTGGTGCTGTGACAGATGATGGGAACTGGCTCTTCACCTTTGGAATCAAGATGATAGAACAGGGTTTTCTTCAGGAAACTATAGCTGGTGCCTAATACCCAGGAACTGTAATTGTGTTTGTGTTATGTATCCCTTCCTGGCTCATTTTCTATTTGCATCTCTGATCACCAGCTCCATGCTCTGAGCAGGGGCTCTCAGACTGTGCTGCTTGGCCGTTGTGAGTGCAATGGGATGGTCATGGGATCTGTGACCAAAAGCAGCTCCAGCTCCTGAGGTTGGGGGTGTGTATGCAAGTGGAGGTGTCTGGGGTGGGCAGCTCCAGGCCTCTCAGAGCAGAATGTCTTGAATTAGGGTTTTTCTCTAATTTTTAAGCAGTGTCTGTACCAGTGTTGGTGAGGATATAGCAGGCTTAGATAATGCTTGTTTTAACTTTATGTCAATATATCAATTGTATTTAAAACAGCAGTGGCAATGCCTAGAAGAGGATGTGTGCATATGATGTGTAGACATGGTCCTGTGGTGTTTGCAGATCTGCAGCACAGTGGGTAGGTGAGCCTGCAGTGTGTGAAGTGGTGAAGTCACCAGAGGGTCATGTGTGACACATTAGGAACAATAAATTGAACTATTGCTGTGGCAAAGACTGTTTGCTGTCCTTTGTTTAGCTTTTTCTATTGTATGCTGGAAAAATGAGTTGTGTGATGTATTGGGGGTAAATAAAGTTTTGCACTGATTTGATTGTTGGTGTGGCATGCTTAAATACCATAGAAAGGTGTGGAAGACCTTGAAAATAGTATGATACAGGTACAGTTAATACCAGATCTTAGTGTTTTGAAAGAGATCAACATTATTTTCTCTAAGGGAAAATGGCACAAAGACTTCCACTATACAGTGACACAGAATGTTACACCTGCTCAATACATCGGGTAACCTGTGATCAGAGCCAGCCTCTGCACGTTGTAGCAGGCCCTTGAAACTGTCTTTCAGTGACAAACGTTCCTTTTGCCATAGTGCTTAATGATTGTGAAACCCCCTGAAAGAGCACGGGGGAGCGAGCCACCTGGCTGGGCCTCTCCTCTCAACTGGACATGTCCTCGTCCTCCCTGAGGACAGGGGCTGGTGGGGGAATTTATATTTTCTGCTTCAGAGGATGAAAGTAATTTTGTCAAGTGCAGCCTGTTCAGGGCCTGTCTGAGAGCCGCTGGCAGGGAGCGTGCGTGTGCTGCTAGTCGGGTGGCTTGTAGAGATGCTCAGCTGTGGGGAAAGTAGTCTGACAGTAATGAGCAAGCCACAAATCCACCCGTGTAACAGCATGTGCTGTGGTCACATCTACCATTCTCTGTGTCTGGCAGTGGAAGTTTTGCCCCAGTTTCTTGTCTGTTTCCCTTTCAAGCAGCCATTCCACAAATGACTGTATGGAAAAGCTAGATTAAAAAGTCACATAAGCTGCTTTAGCAGCCATTAGTTTAAGTACACTCAGTAGAGTAAACATTTATATACCAAATCAATTCAATAAATGGAGACAGGTCACTGTAAGTGGACTAACGGATGCTTGGGACACCAGATCCCCTCAGCAAGTGATGCAGGGGTTGTTCTCTCTCCAGCACTTTGCTCTTACTACAGACAGTCTATTGGGGAAATGGTTTTATTTTATCATTACTTGTAAGTGGTTCCCCTGGTTAGAGAGGTCTCTAGGAGATTTAATGTATCTCCAGGACTGGGAGGATGGTGCTTGCTTCTAGGGAAGAAAGGTACTGTGGGAGCTGGGAATAACTGGGTGGGTAAGCTCCTGGTCTTTGGCTCACGTCCCTATGTGAGTGTGCCTCTGGAGTGAGGGACAGCCTGGAAAACTAACAAGAGAAGCTGTCGGTGCCTTTTCCCTCCAGAGATGCCATGGAGAGACTTTAGGAGAGAAGGCCTTTTCTTCTGGCGTACTTGGGCAGTGCTGCTCAACTGGCTGAGCTAAATAAACAGTGATGGTCGTGAACAGCAACGTGGGTGGCCGGGTGCCCTGCAGTCCTTGAGAGAAGTGTCTGTCTCTCCTGTGGTCTGTGGATACTAGTCCCAAATCCTTTCACCAGGTAAACCTGTCCTGATGGCCTTGCTGACACCTTTGGCAGGTTACATCTGAATATGTGCCCTGGAGTGCTTTGCACGCATACCAGGTGGGCTCTGTGAATCTCCTTACTGTAATGAGAAAGAAACAATAATAGGGTAGAAATGTTGACTTCTCAGAAAAATCACAATGGAGAAATGCCAAGTGTGTTTTTTTTTTTTTGTTTTTTTTTTTTCCCCCAGCTGTGGCACAGCGCTGTCATTGATCAGGCTGAGCAGAACAAATGGCCACACATCCTTAGGTCTCCGCCATGTATGCTTCCGCCACCAATTCTTCCCTCAGCAGTGCTTAAGAGGCAGTAGATTGGGTTTGACATGATTAATCTGGATAAACTGCATGTTATTGGTGGTCTTCATGGCTGGTTGGAGTGGCAATGTGCCTCCCCAGCCCTCCTGGTGGCTCTCCCCAGGTTGGAAAAGGCAGCCCAGAGAGGCATGAGGCAGTGAGCCACCGGTGGGACCTGGCAGTGCCTGTGGAGGTCAGACAGGCTGCATGCTCGTCAATGCATAGATCAGGTGCTTCATTACACATAAATGCAATATGCCATCGGTTTGATTTCGGCGCTGTGCAGAGGGGAGGGTGAGGAGAAAGCTAGTGTGAAATTGCTTCATCCCTGTTTGTTCCATGTTTTAAAAAAATAAAAGGGAGAATAAAGGCCAGTGGCTCTAGTCAGGGGACTGGCAGTGCTGAGGACATTAGGAACTGCCTGGACATTGGCTAAGCCTAAAATTTTAGAGCAGCATTAAATAAATTTTCTTTTCATTGCACTCACCTTTTAAAGGTCTTTTTAGTAACAGGAACTCCAAGGGGGGGAAATAAAAGTTGTCTGGGGCTTCCTTAGGGCCCACTAAGGTGGCTCCAGTGATGGGAAATGCCGCGGAGCAACCTCAGGTGGGCACCAGCTGTGCAGCTTTCCTGGCTGTGGGCGCAGGATGCGGTGACTTGTCTTAAGAGCGCTTGTTTTTTCTCTACGGTGAAAACTTGCTATTTTGGTGTTCTCTGGTAAAGCTAACACAGGACCCAATAAAGAGAACTTGAGTTGGGAGGGAGAAGCGTTTTCATTTACACCCCAGCTCTGGTCATTGTGAAGTACTCTTGTGGCCCCCACAAACGGCTGGGCAGGTAGTGACCTGTGACCAGCTGGTAACAGTTTGCTTTCCTCAGAGGCTGCATTACCAAGGAAGTCCAGTATGGAGCCATCACGGAGCAACATGTGCGCCATTACACTGGCACAGCTTGCGGGCTTCCCTGGGTAGGGACGGGCATAGCTTATGGGATGTCACTGCTGTGCCTCGCTTATCACAGCTGCCCTCTGCATCCCATTAGCCCTCTGACTCTTGCTATAGCAATTGATTCCTGTTGCTGTCACACACATAGTGGCTTAACTTAACATAGTTAAGTTTCCTTAACTTGGAAAAATACATGTTTAATCTTCACTATTACAGGGAGTGTCCTCACTTTCATAACATTAAACTTTTTCCTCCAGCTTCAAAGGCTGGGCTTTTTTTTTTTTTTTTTTCCTTTGAGTGAATTGTCTTTAGATGTCTCTGAAGCAAATTAAAGAAATTGTAGTTATGAAGTCTGATTTAAATTTATTTTTTTTTTAAAATAATGAGGAGAGCAAAACCTTTGCGCCCTCCTCCATCTGGAGTGATGTGTTATTTCATACTATAGGTAAGCACTATAAGTATCATTGCAGAGCCTAAGAAGATTAAACTAACCTGTATTTCATGAGGAAATGAGAGCATAGATAATTGCTTAACTTGCTAATCTCTTTAAAAGTACCAGTGAGCAAGTTTTAAAAATTCTGCGGAATGAAAGTAAACAGAAACTCTTGATTCCTGATGTCCTAGTTTATAAAACCCAGTTGACTTCTTTTTCTAAAGTGTGTAACCTACTTGAGATATTTGTCTACCACCTACTGTCGGGCATTTGATCTGAGTCAAAAGAGGTTGCTGAAGTCAAGGGTTGAACATGTTTGCAAACTGTAATACAGGGAAACTGGAGAAACGTCTCCTTTCAATATGTGATTCTACTGCTGTGTCCTCATCCTTCATCTTTGTATCTCACTCTTTCTATGGTGCTGCCTTTTCTTTCATATCTTAGTGGGACCAAGTGCATCTCAGGCAGTGGCACCCTTGCTGGAGTCCATGCGGTGCTCAGTCTAGCTTCACGTGGCTCAAAATAAATACCTGGAGCTTATACCTCCTGATATTTCCCATACTGATTACTACCTTAATGATGCCTTCATCTTTGTATCCAGGAGTAGCTGAAAACATTGTTTACCTTTCTACTATACAACTTGCCCAGAAAATAAAAGAAATTGGATGCTTCTTAAGGAAAAACATTTTGGAAGCAGCATGAGGGTTGTGTTTGTTACTATCAGCTTTGGATTTCATGCTTTTAGCCAGTTTGATTCTGCTTTTGATGTTGAACCCTAATACTATTTTTTTCAATGTGTGTGTTTATTTTGCTGGGATTTCATAGCTTTTTAAACAGAAGCTCACCAAATGTTTCAGTAGTGGTCATGGCAGTTCACAAGGACGTTTTCTGATTCATTATTTCTCCTTTGACCAGCTCTATCCATCCTCTCCATCCAATCTGTATTTAATAGATAAGTGTGTCTGTAACGAACGTTTGAGAATATCACAATCTGTGTGTGTGGCAGTCCTCCAAGTGAAGGAGGAAAACTGTGGGAAAAGCTCCTGGGTACTCATTTTACTGCTCAGCTTCAGGCATCTGTTTAATTGTTCCTTGCAAGCTGAAGCAAAACGGACAGGCAGATACAATCAGATACATTTTAATTTGCATTTCTATGACATTTCCCATGCCAGGGTAGGATTTGGCGGTCGTTCTCTCCCTGGAGGATGAGAAAATGCTAGGCTTGGTGAGGATGGGTTTACCTTCTATACAGGTGGTGCCTGAGAATGATAGATAAGAAGAAGGTGCCTGAAGATAAGAAATGGAGAAAGCTATAGCTTTAGTAGATCTGGTACTAAGTTTTGAGATGAACCTGCAACTTTAAGGGTATTGCACCTGATGGTTGTTTACTTCAGGATGATTGGGTTATCTGGATTCATTTTCTGTTACATTCCTCAGGCAAACTGGCTGCTGAAAAAACATAGCTGGTCGAGAACAAGTGCTGTTGTGGAGACAGAAATAGAAGATGTAGGTTAACGAGTGAGTATATAACCTATAAAAGTCTAAGTTAACATTTGCGGAGCGAGCTCTGGCCCTGCCAGCCTGGGTGTACCCAGGGATAAAGTGGGCTGCGGTCAGCAGGAGCTGGCACCAGCTCCCTGGAGCCAGTCGTGGGGGTCCCTGTTGGAGTGTGGGAGACCTGCCCTCCGGCAGCCTTCCTGAGACCCCTGCTTTGATGCTGAGGACATATTTCTTCCTGAAGCAATTGTCAAGCGAAAGGCAGGGTTCCCTGCAGTTGTCTTACTGTAGAATTTTCATTCCTGTACTAGGTTTTGAGCCTGTTTTAGCTCTTCTTACTTGCCATGATCTAGTGCTGGTCCTCCCCTAATTAAGGGATATATCAGTTCTCCTTGTGAAGGTCTCATGGGGCCTACGAAGGGATGTCCTGGAAAAACTAGTGGGAGTTTAGATCACAAAAGTGCTTCGATGCTCAGGATTAACCATTTGCAAACGTATCCAGGGTGAAGGAACGGCACGAGCAGCCCCAGGCTCTTGCTGTGCCTTGGGGCTGGCTGCTTGTAAAGGGCGAGAGCGGTAACCAATGTACCCGGCTGTGGCAGGCTAATTGCTTGCAAGTCCTAGGTTTCCAAAAAAGCTCTTGGATAATTTGTTGCTGTTGAGGTGGTGCCCCTGAACAGCTTCATACCACTTTTTTTTTTTAAAAAAAAAAAAAACTGTGAGATATTTCTAGCTTTCTTTGGGGGGCATGTTTTTTAATTACTGTTCATGCATAGTTAACTGGAGTCAACTTGAGGTTAAAGCTAATTTAAACTGGATGTTATATTTAGTATTTATGGTGCTAAAAGGATTATAGGAAAATAGATACTACATAAGTGGCCATAATCTTCTCACTGTTTGTGATACTTGAGTGGCAGAGAATGGGGTGCCAATCTGAGATTAAAAATCTAATTTTAGGGAGCTAATGAGAGTCGCATTGAAGTAAAAAGGTAAAGATGGATTAAATTTTGTGGACTTAATTTTTTTAATTGGGCCTCAGACCTGCTTAAAACCTTGCAATCAGAGCTTTAACCAAAGCATGTGATTCTAAATTATGTACTATTTCCATACACCAATTTAATAAAATTAAACTAGACACTTCAGTTATACCCTTGATGGAACAGCCAGGATATATTTTTCAAAGGTCATTTTTTTTTTCACTGCCTGAATTTTGACAAGCTGCCTCTGTGCCATTATTTTTGATTGCTGGAGGCAGTACTTAACCAGCTCCTCTTATGTGGTACTTCCAACATGACAGTGACAAGAAAGCCCAACCCAGGATGCGAGGAACCAATGCAGATTGCAGCTCTGCAGCTCCAGTACTGCCCCTTGGTCACAGTGCATTTGCCTTGCCTGAAAAGACCTCTCAGTTAATTTCTTTTCCATCATCTGGGGGGGGGGGAAGGGAAAAAAGAAGAAATAGATGTGTGGATAGTAATGCTGTTTGCAGCCCTGGCCTTACTGCTCTGTCAGGAGGGTGGGTTACTTCTGAAAAGAGATGCAAACAAATTTTAAACTGAAAAAATCCCATGGCTGCATTATAGATGAGCCAGCTTCTCTGAGTTAAGTTGTCAGTGTGACTGAGAAAGGACTGGCTGCTAGTGTGTGAACTCTGCAGGAGCCTGGTGACTCGGTGCATGGTAATGCACTGCGTTGGCTTGCTGGTGTCTGCTTGCAGTCACCGGGAGTTGTTCTGCCTTCAGCTAGCTGGAGGAGGGATGGATCTTGCATTCTCATCGTGACCAAAATGTAACCAAAATCGGCATTTGGAGACTGTGCGAACTGTGCTCCTTTTTATTCCTGCTTCTCTGTAGGCTTTAAAATAACAATTAAACCCTCTTAATGGGATTTGTGTACCATATGGCACCTTCCCCACAGGATGACTCTTTCTTGTTGCAATCCTGTCATTTGTCCATACCTACAAATAGTTTTCAGCCAGAAAAACGACATGTGCTGTTTAAAGACACCCAAAGAGAGATCACCATCTCTTTGGATAATTCTTTGTATCTCCTGCCTGAGGCAAAGTGTTCTGTTGTGGTAAGTCGATGGAATAGACTTCAGTGGTGGTGTGGTTTAACCCCAGCTGGCAACTCTGCCCATGTGGCTGCTTGCTCGCTCCCCAGAGTGGGATGGGGGAGAGAATTGGAGTAAAAATGAGAAAACTTATGGGTTGAGATAAAGACAGTTTAATAGGTAAAGCAAAAGCTGCACATGCAAGCAAAGCAAAACAAAGAACTCATTCAGTGCTTCCCATGGGCAGGTGTGTGCTCAGCCATCCCCGGGGGAGCAGGGCTCTGAAGTGTAATGGTGACTTGGGGAGACAAACCATCACTCCAAATATCCCTCCCCTTCCTCCTTTTCCCCCAGCTTTATGTGCTGAGCATGATGCCGTATGGCATGGGACACCCCCTGGGTCAGCAGGGGTCACTGTCCCGGCCGTGTCCCCTCCCAGCTCCTTGTGCCCCCCAGCCCCTCGCTGGTGGGGCGGTGAGAGGAGCAGAAAGGGCCTCGGCTC
>JAVJGJ010000062.1:41003343-41024832 GCA_035590215.1 Microhierax caerulescens
TGGGGCGGTGAGAGGAGCAGAAAGGGCCTCGGCTCCGGGCAGGCTCTGCGCAGCCGTAACCAACCAGCCCTGTGCCACCAGCCCTGTGCCAGCACACATCCAACGCACAGCCCCACGCTGGCTGTTATGAAGAAAATGAACCCTATCCCAGCCAAAACCAGCATGAGTGGCAAGCTCGGTCTCTGAAGTGCTATAGTAATGAGAAGCTAATGCTCAATGCAGGATTTAAGCATAGACTATGGGGTAATAGGATGCTGACATGCTTCTAGTCCTGAAATCCTTTGTTTTGTTTGTAATACTCTCATTTCTGCTGGTAATGAATTCTCAGAAAGAAGAACTGCAAAAGGGCACAAATAAACCAGTTTTATTATTTGGTCAATATAATACAAGACACACTAAGGTATAGCTTGTCCTACTGATGCCTGTGATGCTTGCTTTTCCTTTAGTTTCATCCTAATCCTACTTCAAAGCACTGAGGTTCAGCCAGCAGTAGTTACACAGCTGTTTGCTGGTAGATGGAGCCTTTAATTATGGGCAGTGTCATGGGATTAATGTTTCCAGTTTCAGCTGCTGAGTAGATTTTCACTGGAGTCAAGAACCTTGGGTTTTTCTGCTGGTGTTTCTGGTCTAAACTCATTGCTGCTTCACGTGTTGCATTTGTAAGTATGGTTGCTATATACCTTTAATTTCAAATGCCATCTTTAGGTGATGGTGGCAGAGGTGTTGGTACCTGCTGTGGCACAATAGGGAGAGCAGAGTGTGTCTGTGTGTCTGCAGTACCCTCCAGTGTGCAACTTGCTCTGGAGGAGCAGAGGACTGTACAAGAGACCTGGTGCCTCCTAACTTCTTAGACAGCTGAAGCTGGCTAGAGTGGCTCCCTTCAGCAAAATCTGAGTCAGGTTCAGATCTGACCATGTCTGTGAGGTGCTCCACTTCCTAAGTGCGCTGTGGGTGAGGAAAACTTTTAAGAACTTTTGAAGAAAGTAGTGGAACACTTCAAAATAGATTTAGGCTGCATGTAAAGGAAAACTTCCTTAGCTTCGCAAGCGTTACACCCTGTGTGTTCTTCGTTTGTTTGTAAGCCCTGTTTCAGATACCATATTGCAACTTTTTTGCCTTATTGGCCAAAATAGAGTTGCTAATGGCCACCCTGCTGCTGTGGCAATTGCTCCTTTCTACCTTAGGAATGCATTACAACCTCTCAAACACCTGCTATCAAAGTCCTGACTGTCAGGGCTGCCTGCCTGTATCAGAACAGGACATGAGAGCGGGAGGAAGCTGGAGTTCACAGACAAGAAATTTTGCTCAGCTGACAGGGTTTCATCTTGTCTTGCTTACCTTCATGTAGCCTGGAAATCACTGCATTCACTCAGTTACTCCCAGGGGATACCAGGTTAAAACCTCATTCCAAGTGACTACTTTTTCTTCCCTCTTTTTATACTTCTGCTCCAGTGACCTGTGAAAGGAAGAAAAAACATACCTGGGGTAATACAAGACAAAGAAACAACTTCAGGGACTATAAGATCATCTAGTCTGACCTCCTGTGTATAGCAGGATGATTTGTTTAAAGTTCCTGTGGGACGCCTGTTGTTACACATAGCTGTTTCTGGGACTACAGCATAGATGCATCTGTTAGAGCAAGCATGGCATAGAGAAAAAGGTTGTTTTTTTTTTTTTGTTTGTTTGTTTTTTTTTCTTGTTGAGAAGGAGCAATGGTTCATCCACCTGAATGCCTCTGTCTGGTTCCAGTCTCATGGATGTCAGTCAGGATTGCTTTCCCTCTGTCACCCCCTCTCCCTCATCATGAGGCTGGTGTGGCCCCACAATGCTAATGCTGCATCCTTGCCACTCATAACCCCTGTAGCATCATTTCAGCCATCATGGAAACACTGCAAGCATGTTGGGTACAGCGTAGGCAGCTCTGTTTTACCAGGGGCTGAGGAAATGAGTGTGCATAGGGGAACTAAGGGCTCACAGAGCTAGGGAGGACAACCATAATCATCTAGTCTGAAACGAGGCTAAAGGTGTATCTTCAGAGCTATCTGTCTTTGTCTAAAAAGGCTGCAAGTGATGGTGGTTTCACTAGTTCTCCTGATAAGCTGTTCCTGTCTTTCATTACTGCTAGGAAATTTTCCCTTGTTTCAAGGTTGAATTTATCTAGCTTCAACATTTATTCATTGGATCTTTGTAAGCAAGATTGGAAAGATCGTCACGTATATCTTGCCCAAGTGCAATTACCTACGCAGTGTGATGAAGGTACGACTATGCTTTCTTTTCAGTGAGCTGAATACGTTGAGCTCCTTACCCATCATGTCAGAAGGCTTGGACTTTTTTGTTAAAGCCAGAGAACTCATTTTGTGACACTCGCTTGAACTCTGTCCAATGCCTTCAAATCCTCTTTAAAATGCAGACACCAGAACAGGATTCAGTAACCTAGTAGGGGTCTTGGCAGAGCTGCTCAGAGATGCTGGAATCTTTCATTATTTCTACTTTGTACTTTTTTTTCTTCTTTTCCCCTACGTTAAAGAATCTTATTAGTCCTTTTTGCTACAGCATTGCCCAGACAGCTTACATTGAGACGATTATCTATAATGACCCTTAAATCCTTTTCTGAGCTCTGTTTTTCAGAGTAAAGTCTTCCATCGTGTAAATATAAGTGACTGCCATTCTTGGATCTCAAACGCTTGGTCTTACTAAAATATATTTTGCGAGGTTACAACTGTTTACCCTGATGGCTTAGGTAACCCTGTAATGATAATCCATCTATCTCTTAGTTATTACTCTACAATTCTTTATGTCACTGAAATATGTGGCTATAGCATAGAGAAGCAAAAAAAAAAAAAAAAAAAGTCTCTGGCTTAAAATTGTCCCCACTCAGTGGTATCTGCATATGTTATGTGCTAATTCCATAGGAGGTGTTATTTGTCATATTTAACTCATCCTCAGAAGTATCTTGGAGAAATTCAAGCATCTATTAGCAGCACATGAGCCTTTGCATTTTTGTCCTGGAAGCAAACACCATGATTGAAACTTCTTCCATTCTAGTCAGGTCAAACCAATTCTGACTTGCTTGTTCTCATTTTCTACCCTTTCAGCTGGCAAAACCTTGTATTTTTTTTTTTTTTTTTTCAGCAAAGGGTGTACTGTAGGGAAATGGAAGAGTTTTGCAACAGCCTAGTGGCTCTCCTGGATGAGAGAAGATGCATGTTTGACTGTCATCAGGTTAAGGACAAACAGATTTGAATCCTTCTACTCTCAGATGAGTACTATTGCATAATATTACTTTATGAGTATTGCAAAATCTCTTTTGGCCTTAACAGTGATTTCTTGCTTGTTATATGATAAGATAAGCTTCAGGTTGCGTAGTTTCAGGTTTTGAGTCCTTGCTGAAAACAAGCTGCAGGGAAGTGGCTCAATGTGATGCTGAAGGCCGAGTGGGCAGAATACAAAACAAAAAAACCTTTTCAGATTTATAGGCTGTTTTAAATGCTTTTCTTGCCTTATGGTTGGATCCCACTTTTGGGGGAGAGCTTATGTACCAGATTTCAGCTTGGGGACTAACCTCCAGGAGCTGGATTTATTGCGTGTCTGTGCCGAGTATCACAGTATGCAGTCTCTCTGTAAATAAAGGGCTAACTCAGTAAATCAGCCCACTGTCTTGTCTCCATTACGATTTTTCTTAGCTATTTCAATAAAGTTGAAACCTTCCCAGTGAGGGAAAGGCTGCAGAGCCCTCTGGGAAATACAGCACTTAGCCCGTTGAATGGCACCTCTGATGTATGGATCATCTAGGACGTGCTGCCCCTCAGTGTGTTGCTGGGCCAGAAGCATAACTGTGAAGTACCGGTCAGCTCTTGAGGTTCAGGCTGACTCCGGTTCAGTAGTGGAAGAGCTGACAAGTATTGCCATCACAGCATTGGTTTTGTCTTCCTTCTGTTTAGCGGTGTTTTCCCTGCCCTGCCTGTAGCTAACAGCATCCTTAAACTTCTGTTTGTACAGCTGCTTTTCAGCACAGCGGCCTCTCATCTGATGTGGTATAATTTCCTTGCAAAACTGCCTGTATTTGAATGATGGGTCAGGTAACGGAGACAGAAATCAAGAATGATGACGTAGAACTTTCTTGCGTAGTTTAATGGGACAAATCTTGGGGTAGCAGGTGCAAACCATTGAACACCATGAGGGGAAAAAAATCTGCTGTCTCTCTTCACCAAGAAAATTCAAATAGTGGCTTTTCCAGCAATTAAAGCCGCCAACTGTTGTCTGCCAATGTACAGTTTGTTTTCACTGTCAAGATCTGAAGCACATGGAAAACCTAGCATTCTTGCTGTTAGGACTTGGAAGTTTGCTTTCTGCTTTCAGTTATTATCTTCTTTGCTGGTTTTCATATGTAAGTGAACTACTGCTGTTAGCATTTCAGTTCTTTCTTTAAAAATAAGGTGTATGTTTGTAAGCCACAAATATTTGTCTTCCTACAGTCACGTTCTTGTGCTACCAGTTAGAAGTTATTTTGAAACCTTAATACAGTGCCAACATAAGTCATTAGACCTTGCTTTATAACTATACAATTATTTTTAAGATTCCCAACAACATGTTATTAGAAGGAAGCATACTTTCTACCGTTAGAGACCCACTGGATTAAGTATTGTCCTCTGAATCATATTTCTAAACAGTGTTTAATTAGTTTGCAATAATTTAAACCCTGGGTTAATTGACATCAGATTTCTCTAAAGCAGGAAACTGAATGAGTGTCTGAAATACTTCTCGTATAACATGAAATCAATATTTAGGTGTAAATTCTTAATTGTATTGTCTATTTCTGTGGGCCAGAGCCTCAAAGGAGGCAGCAGCTTGCTTCACTCCCTTTGCCTCATCTCTGGTATTGTTCAGGGGAGTTCTCTAACCAGCATGTGGGAAGCTGAGCCCTGAGCTTGTCTCTTGCTTCTTCTAAAACAAGGAGGTGGCCCAGCACAGTGCCTTTACTTGGCCCTAGCTCTTCTCTTCTGACAGTTCAATGATCTGATGTTGCGTTCTGAACAAAACTTGCTTTGAAAAATTTCATACGTAGGTAACAGAGGATAAAGTCCTACCTGTGGAAATCCAAGAGTTTTAAAATATTAAACCCCCACCTGATTCTTAAGTCTTGCATGCACAATTTTAATTGTGTCCTAATCATTCAAACTTGCATCTTACTGAGGTCTTAGAATTCTTGTGCTTTCTATTGCTGTTGTTATTGGATCCTTTTGTCTTTTAATGATGTACAGATGCACAAGAGATTACTGTACTTCAGGAAATTTTCAAACAACACCTAAAATAGACATGCAGGCATGTATGTTCACCACTTAAAAATTCTTATTTTACATAATCCTTAATGCAACAGGTCTATCCTCCCTCTTTCTCTGCAGAAAATGGAACGCTTGTTTTCATAACAAAACATCTGAGTATTTACTGTATTAGCCTGTCTAGGGTAGCTTACACAGACTGTTGATTGTAATCCTCTGATGAATAATCTCTAAGAATAATGTATATACGAGGCAGATGGTAGCAAATGTTTTTGCATTTGAACTCCTGAATATAAACTCTCAATACCATAAGCTGAGCTGTGAGTGTCCATTTAGCCATCCTCACAGGTAAAACATGAACAGAAACTTAAGTGAGACAGGAAGGATAAGGACTGGTGACTAACACTTGCTGTCATCGTACTACAAGGATCTGACATTACACTTTTTGTCCCTGTATCCCAACTTGTTGAACCAAACCAATCATTAGCACTTGGGTCCGTGTTTAGGAATCTGGAAATACTCTTCTCCCTGTAGTGACAAAACCAGCTCACTTCCTTGTTTTACAGCAATGTAATTCAAAGTAGTATGATGATAGACTGCAAACCGTGCAAATTCTTCCCTTGACCTTGTTCCTAAACTGGTTTTTAATGCCTTGGTCAGATACACAAGAAGTACCAGGAAAAAGTACATCAGAAAGCATATGGAGCAAATAAAGAATGTGCACTGCAGAAAACCCCAACTCCCTCTTACTGAGCTGTAGGGTGTTTGTAAGTGTGGGCAGTGCAGGAGAGCTGAGTCAGCAAGACCTTGATTTGCAGCATTATTGAGGACACAGTAACTTCATTTGGAGTTGTGGGTGTTTAATAGCCTTGAAAAGAGGACTGTAAGAAATGCTATTTAAGGTGTGAGGCATTTCTGTCTGCTGAAAGAAAACCTGATGAAATTATGCTGTTTGTGTCTAGAGATAAGGAGGAAATCTTGACTTCTATTTATTCTCCAAAAGCCTGTCTTTCATCAGCGCATCAATATATTCTCTCTGACACAAACGTGCAGAATTAGGCTGCCTGTAAGAGGGGTAGTAGGGTGGCTGTGCGATATTTGATGTAACACTGCAGATCACTGTGTGTTAGGAGTGGTTGGATGCTGAATCAAGTAGCTGAACCTGAAGGAGAGGCACACTGTCCTCTTCTGTTATTGATTGTGAACAATTGTCCAAAGCCTCCCCAACAAAGGGCTGCAATAGTTGACATGGAGTACCCTGAAGTGCCACCTAATTATTTTTAGAAGTGGGTAGGTTGTAGTCACTGTCATCTTTGCTGACAGGACAGGTATTAGTCACTGACGTTCAGATTGGCTGTTATGGCTTAAGCTGAGTTGCTGAGTGCATTCAAGGGTTACACTTTTCTCCTTTTTATGTCCTTATGGGTGGAGGATTTTTTGGACAGTAGGTGGGATGCTATCTGCATGGGAGTGTCTTGCAGTCCCTGAATAACCCCCTGGGCTGTACTTTGGTTAAGGTGATAAAAATTCTGTTTCTAGCCGTCTGGGATTCTCCAGTATTGAAAACATGGTGGGACTTTGCATGCTTCAGCATAACCTGCTTGAGATGTGGGACCTTGTTGTGACAGGCTTTATTGGGATGGTAGCGGAAATTCATTGGCAGGATCTGGGCAACCAGCAGTGCCAGGGGGCATTGGGCCAGCGTTGTTGGGGTGAGGGCTGACTGTGCTAGGGATAAACTCTAATTAACTGGAAGTGCGTGCTGGGCTTCTTGATGCACTGCAGCTTGCTTTCAGACATTTTTCTGAAAGAAACACAACACGCTTGCTGGTGCACTTGCTAGTGGTCATCAGCCAGTTCTTCTTAATGTCAATAAATTAATAGTGAGAGCTACTTGTAGCTAGGAGAGGATCTTTGCCTTGGTGACCAGTTCCTGGAAATTTTTATGTGTACTTCCATCTCTTGTTTGTTTTGTTTATTTCTTTTTCCAGAGAGAGTGAGATTATCCATGATCCAATAAATGAGCCATGAGCAACCTCACTTCCCCCATTCTTTTGTGGAAGTCAGCAGCTGAGGCATTATGAACCAGAACTGAGGAGGTGGTTAAGTCCACCCGGTTTGTTCAAATGCTTCATTTACTACTTTTCACTCTGTCAAGAGCCTTTGTAATTCAAAGAATGAGGCCCTAGGCTGGGATAGATATGGGCCTGTCTGGTTGAGAAGCGTTTGTTTAAGGTATTTAGGGTGGAGATGAACGATGGGAGTAATGATTCAGGTTTTATGTACATCCTTAGGTTTGGAGGTGCAGGCTGAATCCAGGTGGGATTTCTGAGCAGGTGGGAGTAACTGGAGATTAAGGGCACTTGGTGCAATACAGTGCACAGGGAACCATCTGAAGTGAAGTCTCTCCCTGGGGAGCTGTGGGACACACTCTGGAGTGGCACAGCCTCTTCTCATGTCCGTCATGCACTGTACCACCTCTGCTGCGCTCTCATACTATTTATTGCACTACGCTGGGCTGTATGAACATGTCCCATGTTCTTCAAAGCATGCAATTTTTGCACCATCCCTAGGTCTGAAAGATTTTTGGTGATTGTTACTTTGCGTTCTTTCAGTGTGGCCATAGAGGATGGATTTGGTTGCTGCTCTGACCAAAGGCCCTATTTCTCTTAAGGCTTGAATATTACTAAGCAACTTTATGCTCACTAAGTGGTAATACTCAGCTTTACCCATCAGTAGCTTTCAATGATCAAACATGAAAAAGTGTGCCTCACCAGAGGCACATGAAAATCTGTAGCTGTGCAGCAGAACGGAGAAACGGCTCTGCTGCTTTCTACTCCTGTGATAAGAGGTTTACATAAAAGCAAGTAAAAAATCAATCTGAAAATGGATTAAGAGCCAAAGCCTGGGAGAAGTTCCTAACTGAGGTATGTTCCCTTTAAGGCAAAGGGGACCCAGACCCTAACCAAATGTCTTAAGCTGTTATTTATTACATTATTACAGTATCGTTTAGGTGAGCCATAATGTGTTTCAGTAAGCAAACATGAAGACCGCTCCTCAAACTGCAAAGTTCAGAAAATACACAGCTCAATTTAATTTTACTGCGTGTCCTGTCGTTCTTGTGCTGTTGGAAGCAGCAAACAATCACTCCCTCCTCACGCCCCCCAAACCCCTGGTTCAATCAGGCTGTGTCAATCTCCTCGGCATCTGCCTCTCCTGAGTCAGTGTTCTCCTTAGTTTCATCCCTGCTGTGTTCAAGCTTCTCCTTTATGTTTGATCATCCCTGCGACCCTTTTCTAGGCTGTCCATACCCTCTGTGGGTTTCAATGCCCCAACTATGAGTCTTATTCAATGTCTGAGCACAGTGGCTTTCAAATGGTGTGACCATGTGTCTGCTTTTGTTTCCTATTCCGTTTTAGTGGTTTTTAGCATTCTGCTGTGACTTGTCAGTATGACCCTGCTGACAAGTGAACTGATGATTTCAAGGCCTGGCCAGGTCTCTTTCCCGAGAAAGAGGTAATTACAGATTCAGAGCCTGTCACTGTAGATACATACTTAAAGGTAATTTTCTGCCCATACACATTATTTTGCACTTATCGGTGCAAACATTTTGTCATCTGTTCACTTAATATTATGGGTACCTAAGATGTAAGTCTTAGCTGTCAGCTTTAGATGTGATTACTCTGAATAATTTTGTCATGGTGTAATTCACTGCCCTGTCAGGTGGTTTGTGACTAGACTGAGCCTCACAGGTCCCAAAGCACATCTCTGAATGGGATCCTGCTGCTTAACTTGTGACAAATGACATTTATCTCCTATCTGTAGCCATGGGGGGAATGTCTTTCTACCCAATGATTGTTTAGCTTCCAGGATTGCACAATCTACCCTTTTGTAACCCATATGTAACTATTTTTCCTTACCCTTTTGTAACCCACATGCAAGCATTTTCCCTTCTAGTATGTTCAAAAGCATCATAGGGACAGATCAAATTGCTTTGGTTAACTTCAGAAGCTCTTTCACTGTCAATGCTTGGAAATGAACTATACTATCCTGATAAAAATAAGTTAGGTTTGGCTTTTTGTATGCACAATCTCTTCTATTTTGTGTGTCTCACGCATATAATTTTGCAAATGGGTCATTGAGACACATCTTGTAATAACAGGTGATATCAACTGACAGTTTTTCATCCTGTAAGCAATGTGAACAACATGAGCAAATACAAATGTTTAAAATGGACATTTCTAATAGTTTTAAACATATATGAATTCTGCTAATTATAAAAAGTGGCTTTTTAGTTGCTTAGACTCTTCAGTCACTACTGATTCAGCGATTGTTCTCGCTCTTGTAGAGCATATGGGAAGTTAATGGCAGATGTGAAGTTAATTTTTATTTTTATGTTGTTTATAGAACATAGTATGACCCATACCTCCCCTGAGTTTTTGCTTGGTGTCTGATAAAAAGATGAATGTTTTTATGATGGACTGTGAGTTTGTTGATTTTCCTGGTAAGCAGCAGCTGCAAAATCTGATGCAGTTTAGCATGTGGCAAAACTGAATGTCACACATTAATTCATTTGAACCAGAGCCAAGCTAATATTCCTTATTGGGGTAAAATGCCTACTAAAATGTTTTTATGGAATTAGAATGGCAGACACATCATATAAATTTGGGAACTCCCATTGTGGGGAAAATATGTTGTTCAGATGAACAAGCTATTTATACAGACATGTGGTGTAATACTGGATACTCCTTTAATCTTTTTGTAATCCAGACGTTACCATATGGACAAACTGCACAGATTGATTTGAGGAGGCCTCGCTGGATAAATGAATACCCTACTTTGTTTAACATAAAAGCTCAGCAAATTAGAGTATCAGGGAAAAAAATAATGCTTTCCAGCACATAGTTTATTCATGGTGACATATAAAATGAGAGTGATGACAATCAACACAGGTTTAAGGCAGCTTGTTTGACAAGCAGCTCGTGATGGTTTGGACAGTTATCTGGAGGGCTTTCTTTCGGTGCTCCGTTGCTTGTAGCCAATGCACAGCCTTTCCAATGTGGAACCAACCAACTTTGCACGTACATATCAGAGAACGCACATAGTTTTCTCTAGCATTTTGCTTCCAGTGATGTACCTGCATTAATTTTGCTTGATGCTGTAATGGGTTATTTAGCTTTGTTATCAACCTCTTTCTCAATCTTCTGTCCTGTGAGGAACTGCCATATTCCTCCTCTGTAGTTCTCATTCCCCAGGGCATATACAAAGGCATTCACCATTGGTGCAGTCTTGGCAATAACAGCAGGAATCTGTCATGAGACACAGTATTTATTAATAGGACGATGAACTGAGGAGCCGTTGGCTGATTTCAGCCTGGGCTCAGTTTCCCTATACCAACAAACACCAGTCTCCAACATGAGCAGCTTGCTGCCCCCAGAGAGATGAGAGGTAAAAGCAATTTGGTCAGTTGGAGTCCATTGCTCAGGAAATTATAGTCTCCAGGAGAAATAACTTAGATCAGCATTGCCTGAAACTGGGATATTTCATTTAAGCATGAATACAAACACTTAGGAGGAGTGAAGGGTGTGCCACGGACACCTTTTGATGGATAAGTGGGCTGACATTGCTAACGCATTTTATGTGGGAAGCTGAATACCTAAGTACAGTAATGCATTTGGTGACTTGAAACTTGGCTAATTTTGGGGACTGAATGAAAGTTGAAAGGTTTAATGTGATATTATTGAGTCCCAGAGGCAGCCTTGGAGTTAAGACTCATAGAAAAAAGGAGGCAGCATAACCTTAAGGGTGATCAATTGCAGCCTCCCCAAGGAGAGAGAAATGTTAAAATATGAATGATACAAACAGTCTCTTCAAAATTGAAAATTCTGGGCAGGTACTTGAATCTGGGAAGGACACAAAAGCTCCCTCAAACCATGGAGCAGTACAGGCTACAGACCCCTAACTGACTGCTGAAGAAAAAAAGCCCCCAACTTCCTAAACAGTAGCTTGATCAAAGCAGTAACATAATGCCCATTACATCACTGTGCTTAGAGGTTTTGCCTTAAGTGGTAGATGGAGAGAATACTTTGAGGAAATGATCTGCTTGTTATATGTATGTTATAACAAGTAAATCCAATTGTGAGTAAATTGGCCTTGTTCCATAGGAACGGAGACAGAGGAGTAAGGAGAATGTCAGTGTTTGAATTCCCTCAGGTGGCATAGACGTACCATGCGGTATTTTGGTGAAATGAACATCACGTTTTCAACTGCTGCGTAGAAGCATAAAAGGCAATAGGGACCCCAGCAGATGACCAGTGTCTTCAATGGTAAACCCGTATTAAACTGAAAAACAAGAACAATAAATTCTTTTGTGCTTCCCAGCAGCACACCGCCACAGGCGGATGGGACAGATCCTATGAGACCACGGTTTGTGTTCCGTAGCAGGAGGGGATCAGCCAGCAGGACGTGCAGTATTGCTGCTGCTTTGCCGTGGGTGTTGGAGGTGTGCGAGCATAGCTCCCTCTGCATTGAGGGCTGCCTGTGCAGCAAGTCCCCTGTCCATGGGGATGGGGTGGTGAGTGGTAGTTCTCCTGGGCAGAGGTGCCAAAGCACCTCATGGCAGATCAGTTAAGTCGGTCTGTGTGCTAGATGGAGAAGCCATGGCCAGTAATTGCTGCTGAGGGTGAGGCAACGTATACATTTAAAAACAGATAAAAAGGAACAACATTTTTTCTGACTTCTCAGAGGGTCTTGCAGACAAAAACACCTCTGTGGAGCCACTACTAGGGCAGCACAACAGATGGATGCAGAAGCAGCTGTGTTGTGGTAATAGGACTTCTCTGTCCTTCTTGCTAGGGCCTTATCCATGGTGCTCATGGATAGTTGTTCCCAAGTATCATATAAATATTAATGCATAGGGAACATAAACTTAATCCTTAAATTTTCTGCATCGTAACTAGTCTACAGAATATTGTAAGAAAGAAATCACACTCTATTGCATAAACTCACTGAAAAAAAAGGTGATACTTATAATAATGAACACTGAGATTTGTTCAAGATCTGTGCAGAGGGCACATGTGTTTATTGCAGACAGCCACAAACCAGTCTGCCTGACTGTGTCTCTGCTGGTATAACATCCCCCTTGAGCACTGGCTGCCTTTACCGAGTGCAGGGGTCAGGCTGTGCCCGCCAGCCATGCATAGTGCCCCAGACTGTACAGCCTGCACCTAAGAACTCATATAATCACCACATTACATTCCCATAAACCTGCCATGCCAGAGCAATTCCTTTGTTTCCAGCTCATAAAGGTTTCTGAATTTCCTCAGCCAAGTGTAAACACCATGTGCATAGGAAGGCCCTTTGCCCCCCACGAGGTGCCTGTGTGTTTCCCTGTAGTGCTGCAGTTCTGGCTGGCTGCCTCGGTGATAAGCCAAGAGCCTGTAGCAAAGCAGGAAATAATGATCCTTCCTGAGCAAAGTTTCTCTGGATAAATACTGATATGCTATTACCAAATATACTGCATGCTGTGTGCTTGTTTTGTAGCTAGAGTTGGACCAGTGTAGGTGGAGCGGAATCCTCAGGGTCACTAGTCCAACCTCTGCTTTGACAGGAGTGGTTTGTAGTGCATTGGGTTAGGGCAGATGTGGCTGGCTGGTCAAATCTTGAAGTATTTAAGGATGGGGGTTCCACAGGCTTCCTGGGTGGCTCCATCCTGTGTTGTGCTACCCTCCTACTCCAATAACGCTGGGGAGCTAGTGTGGAAGGAGCTGAGTCAAAGTCTCTGTGAAAGATATTGGCTTTTTGAGGACTTTGTCTCTGTTGGATGCAGCCGTATTTTGGCAAGCTGGTTGCAGGAGGGGGGAAGCTTTCTTACCTTATAGTTTCCACTTTTCTTGAATTTCTGGTGTATGGACTGATAGGCCGTCAGCATGATGAAGCCTGGGATCATGAAATTGAAAATGGATAGACCAAAAAGGAATGTGATATAGTTTCTGGAAAGGGTGAGGAGGGGCAAAAGAAAAAAAAAAAAGTTGTTAATTCCTCTCTAAGTCGTCTCTGTAAATTTGCTGTAAATATATTCATTAACTTGTATTTTTAAAATTGGCAAAACTAGTTCTGTCAACGTGCTTTACATGCAGCATTTGCTGAAGGCTAGTTAAGTTGTGCCATGCTGTTGTGTGTGGGATGGATAGTGTTGTAGAAAATTGCAACAGGTGTTTGGTTTCTAAATCCAAGCATCCCTACTCAGACATCTGTACTGGAATGCATCAAAAAACCCCTAATTCTGAAAGTTTCAAGTCCCAAACCCAGAAAAGATTCAGCTTATAGATGAGCAAGGGAGCAGCACAAACCTGAGCACCAGCCTCTCCCATGGAGGAAGCTGACTTTAGCTGTTCCCACATGGTGCCATGTGAGTCAGGGCAGCCTTTGTCCCAGCTGCTGGGGATCTGCCCCAGCACCAGTGATGGAAGGTGGCTGGGGGCTTCGGTGTGCTGTTGAGACCACCCCAGGGGATGGCAACTCCCCCCGCCCCTGGGAGCTCACCTGTCCCCTTTGCTGTAGTCCAGGGTGCAGCAGGTTCGGAGGGGTTCGTAATCATATTCCCCCCATCCCAGCAAGGGCATCACAGCCCAACAGGCAGCAAAGAGCCATGCAAACAGCATCATGGAGATGGCTGTGCTCCACTGCAGCTTGCTCCCTGCAAGAAGGGAAAAGGGGGTGTGCATACCTGGAATAAAACCACTGTGGAAAGCTGCCTGGCTCTGTGGGGCCAGTGCCAAGCACCCCAGCCCTGGGGCCTTGGGCAGAAACAAGCAGCTGTCGGTGTTTTCTAGCCTGGAGGAATCAACCTTGCATAAAATAGGAAGGAAGCTTTTAAACTGTAGGAAAGAGCAAATTGTTCTTCCCTTTTGGGTGCTTTACTTAGACAAGTGCTATATTGCTGCTTAGCTTTGTACCACGCTGGAGTTAAAGCTGCTGCTACTGCTTTGGGAAGGCGTTTGAAGGCTCAGATGAGGCACAGAGTGATGCAAGAAATAGTGTTGGAAGAACTTGAGCCCTGCTGCAGGCTGTGGGTCAGATCAGAGATGCAACTCTGCACATCCTCCCCAGCCCCTGCCCGCTTCCCCCCTGCCCTGCCAAGAGTGCAGGGCATGCGTGGATATTAAATATACCCTGTTCTAAAATCACTGCTCATCAATACGTATGTCAATATCTATATACAACCTGACAACACACCTTGTTCTAAAAATACTGCAGGTCAAATTATTTTGCGCTCAAGATGATTGCTTAGCCTGGAACAGGAAATGCAAAGCTCAGCGTTAGTAATTTTTTCCTAATTTTATAATAAAAATAATCACTTGTGCCTCTCTCATCCAATTACATAAAATGCCATAGGAATAGGTCAATGAATGGAATGAAAGATTGGAAGCTTCTGAAGACACAGGAAGTATTTCTTCATGGAGGAGGCAGGCAGGCTTTCCTGCTACTGTAGTACATTGTGGTTTAGCCTTACTGCTTGCACATAAAAAAAAAACCAAACCAAAAAAACAAAACCAAAAAAGCCACCCCACCCCCCCACCAAACCACAAAACCCTGGATAATTTTGTTATGGGGGCTTAATGTCTCTAATCATGCCCGTGCTGAACAGCCCATGATGCCAGCTGCACCAGCAAAGAGCATGGTGACTCTTTCCGCTATTCCTCCTCTCTCCTTACACATAAGGAGTCCATTTTGGACACTACAAAAAGAAAGAATAAAACCCAAGAAAATCAGATTGTTTTTCATTCAGGATTTGGCCTTTTGCAAAATGGGACTAATTGTGAAATAGCCTTGGGGAAATCAGCTGCCTGTTGAACCTCCAGAAAAGATTTAATGACACATAAGTAGCTAAAAATGTATGAATGTAAAATTAAATACACGATATTATTTTAATTTTACCCAGAAAAAAAATACTCCCAGTATAAGAACAGTGAAAGAGTTGTGCTCTGTTCACGTGGCAAAAATGCCCTCCTGTGGGGGCGGGAGGGGCGATGCCAAGAGAGCAAGTTAAGAGCAGTTCACTTGGTTTTGTGCAGAGCAGGCCATTGCTCTGCCTTAAATGTTTGGGGTTTTTTTTGGTGTTTGGTTTGTTTTTTTTTTTTGCCTGATAAAATTTAATGTAATAGCCATGTAGGTCCTAATTCAGTTAAATGTGTATGTATAGAGTTCAGCATATGCTTAAGGATATAATTCCTAATTAGGGGCCAGTGCTGGCAATTTGGTCCTATTAAGTCTAATCACTCTTGTGCTCTGGCTTTCTCTCCTTGAAAACTGAGGGGGAAGATTCTCTTTTCCATAACAGTGAAATATTAATGCAGGGGATTTGAAATGGCTTCTGTGATTGCTCTGGAAGAGAAAGAGGTCATACTTTTAAACGCCCCCTCACCCCACCCCCCATCATTTAAAGATCACTAAAATTGTGATGCCAAAAGCTTAAATTTTAGGAAGTGTTAGGTGGAACATGGAACTTTAATCCTTTTGACTACACTGGCTAGTTCTTAGTGACCTAATCATAAACTATTTCTTAGTCTTTAGGCTGTGGGAACACTTAGGAATTTAGATATTTTTTTAAAGATTTGCAAGTTGGTCAAACATTCAACTAATTTTCACAGAAAAAGCAAAAAAATACATCTCTGAGTGGCTCCGTTTCAGCTAGATTTCAGGCTGAAATTCAAAAGGAATTTCTCAAAGGTCAACAGGATTTTCTAGGATGGAGGAAAAAAAAAATCCCTTTTCCTTGCTCTTGCAAATGCTTAAGTTGTTATAGCTGATATATTCCATAACAATATGTCTTGTACCAGACTTCATGGCATGCATCACTTAAAATTGGCAAAGTCTGTCAAACCTAAAAATGTCTGAAAATATGTATCAGTCATGAGTAAAACAGGTGTTGGTACCTACTTCAACTGCAGTGTGAAAAGCACTAGTCACTGGTGCTCACAAGTATTCATCTTTTGTAGGAATAAGAAAGGTTCACTGCATAATAGCTTCTTTTGTGCTTATCATTAGAAAAAGCTCTTTAAAATACCCTAACTCCGTTGCTATTTTTCTTTTTTTCTGTGGTTCCCCATGGTCACAAAGCTGTCTGGGTGATTACCTCCTGCTTCAAAGAAAATGCAAGATCTGTATAAATATTGGCATTTTGTCAGGGAAAACTGATGCAGGTGCAAGACTAGATGAAGGAAGTGTGGCAGGGTGGCTGCAGTCAGTGTGGCAGCAGGTAAGGACTTGCTCCTAGTTTGACAGAGCTGACAGCTGCAACTTGGAGCAAACAGTAGTTTGCTAATCTTTGAATACTGATACAACAACCTAGGTTTACTTATTCAAGGAATTAAGGATTAGATAAAACTCGCTGCAATTCTTCTTGAAATTGAATGCTGCTGTGAAATCCCTGCTGATTTTGTTCATCTTTTCTTTTGTAATGTTGAGAAAAGTACTGACATAAATCACCTCAGATTTTCCATTGCCCCCTAATTCTTAAATGCAAGTGTAAGGTCTTCAAGATCTTTTTCATTTCTTTTTAAAGCTGTAGCTCTATCCCGTGGTTATGAAAGGAAAAAAATCTGACCAGGATCTTTCCCCTCTCCACAAACCGCTGATGGCAGCATGCTACCCTCTCACAGATATGTGTGTTAGATCTAAACGCCTTCAGCAAAGATGTCTCCATGGTGGGTGGCTGCCCCCCAGGCTCTCCACCAGCTGCCCCCTGCCTGCCTGTGCCCAGCTCCAGCGGACCTCCCGAGTTGCTGCTTCCTTCCTCCCACGCTATATTAAGAACATAATTTGGGATGTCTTCCTCATTCAAATGGCTGGGGAGGGGGAACTAACCTTGCTGTGAAATGTCATCTTCTGTCCTGAATGCTTGGCTGTTGACAGGCAGCTTTCTTGGAGTTTGCCCTTTCCTCCTTCCCTGTTGGGCACTAATGAAAAACCGCTTGTTTTCTTCTTTCCTCCCTTAATGATCAAATTTTGAAATACAATAGTATATGTTTTCCTATCTTGTAAGCGTTTGATATTGAAACCCTTCAGACTCCTCTGCCTTTTCTCCTTTCATGGCATAACTTTAGTCTACAGATTTCTGTCATCTTCTCCTTGCTGGAAAAGCAGCATCTCACAGGCCTCAAAGCCACATTTAGGGGATAAAAAGGGAGTTGCCTGGGATGAAGAAATCAAGCGAGGGGAAGAATAAAATGCCTTGAAACTTCAGCTTCCCTGTTGTGTGGTGGTCATGCTATTTTCTTCCATATGCCAATCAATACCAACCTGTTTTCTGGTGAGTGACATATCTAGTTATCAATACACTTTAAAGGCTAGCTCTTCGTCTCTTAAGGGTTATATTGACTTCCAAACTTAAAAACCTGCTTAATTTTCAGGATGTTGGTGAACACATTTGTGTTAGTATCATCCAGAATGGCTGAAAAATTGCATTTTCCCTCATCATCGTAGCAATCTCTCACTTTCTCCTCTGCTCACTCTTTCTCAGAAATACAGATAGTGGATAACTAAGCATCAGGCTGAAGAATGCCTCAACAAATGTTTCTCAGGAAACTGTTAGGACATAACAAAAACATTGGAGGTGATGTAATTGAACCTGGAAGGAGTGCCAGTTCTGGGAGAAAGAAGATAAAATGTTTGATAACTTTGTTTTTTTAGGCAAAGGCATTTTGTACCTTCTGTACAGGTGCACAGCACTCACCAGTGTCAACAAGAGTTTAATGTATGAATTGAGAACGCAGTATCGCCAGCAGGCTTGATGTATCTGATCTATGAGATATGACTTAATCTTCCTCACGATCAGCATGTGCAGGATGAAGCTAGAAGTGGCTGGTGTTACTGGAATAGCCACAGAGCAAGGCTGGAGATTTGTGCTGGGACTCCAACTACGCTTCAACTTTTTAGGCCTTCTGGGTTTTTGGTTTTTGTTTGGTTTTGTTGTTCAAAATGTTCAGGAACAGCCGCAATGCTTGGCCATCGGTAAGTAACAATTTGAGCAAAGTAAAGAAGCTTGTGCCCTGAGGGTCTCTCTGTCTGTGCTCTTAATGCAGTATGCTCTTGACTGGAGGAGTGCGTGACACAAAAGCATTAAAGTCAATGTTGCGGAGAGTAAAATGTCTTTCCAAAGACATGTTTATTTTCAGGCTATCTCTCTTGTAAAAATACAGATGCTACTCTTTAGCTCCAAGCACGTTTTAGTGTCTAAAGGGTGTTAGTATGGATTTAGCCTACAGCCTCCATTATTTGAGGCCTTTGTCTGGACACAAAAAAGAACATTTCCTTGCCTGAGTTGAATTCTTGACAAAAGTTGCAGCTCAAAAAGTTGGCAATCTTTCCACCCTCAATGGGATCATCAGGTTGAATGTTTGCTGCATGCTCTGGGTGTGTTTTGCCACTTGCTATTTTATTCCTCTGGAGGCCATGCCTGAAATGCAGCATGGACGCTAACGGCGGAGGCGGTTGAGGCCTTGCAGCTCAGCCGCTTCTTCCCCAGCCCATTTTTACTCTTTCATTTAGGAAATATTTTGTGGTCTGAGCAACCTGGACTTTAGCGCAAGAAAAGGAGGGCTCCGTTTGCCTATCAGCGTTGTTGAAGGAATGCAATTTTTTGGGGAATGGTGTGGTTATGTGAGATGCTCTGCATTGCTCGCTCCTCTGGGAAGGGTCTGGCTGTAGCGGGAAACAGGAAAGCTGCGGGTCTGTGTGGGAGGACCTAATCCATTTCTCTCTGGAGCAGAGCTGGGAGACTGCTGAAATGGCCAGACAGTGTGGATCAGGGCATTCCTGGCATTATGGAGTGCTAGGTTGCCCTTTCAGAATAAATTTGCATTTCATATTGTGTTTCTTTCCCTTTTCCTAATGCCAGCCATGAGATTTTGCTTGCCACTCAGTTGTTTTCTAATAACTTTTGAAAACACTGGCTGCTTAGAAGTAAACTCGTGAGGGAAGGGGGGACTGGCAGGTACCACATTGCTGCGTTTACAGTGAAAGCTGGTGTCTGGGGAGCGGTGAGCACCCCATACAGCAGTCAGCACAAGTCTATCTTATTAGACAAAAGCAACATCATCCCTTGCCCCATATTCACAAGGAAGTGGGGTTTGGCAGTTCCAGTGCTCACAAGGCTGCTGGTTTGTTTTACAGCAGGTGATAATGCCCTTGGCTGTGCTCCCTGACCTCTGTGCTAAGACAATATGGTTATTCCTCTGCTCTCCCCATCCATAGTGGTGGCTGGAGCACAGCTGGAGTCCCAGCATTAATCCTAGCAGTCTCCACAGATGCTAAATTCAACCCAGCACCCTAATTCAGCAGAAATTTCCACTCATGTTACATGAATGAATGCAGAAATGCAGTACTGCCAAAGTTTGTGAGGAAGTTCTGTGACAAAAGACAGAGCATATCTATCTGTATAAATCCATATTTTTGACATCCTGTCAATCCCTATTTCTCACCTAAATCAAAAATATGCTTTTATAAGTCCACAAAAAAGGCAAATTTACTTTCCTGCATTGATCTCCCTGTCTAATATTAGATTTCCATTAAATCCAGCTGAGGTGTCAGAGCTACTTAAAAACTAAATTGCAAGAAAAAAACAAAAAATGACCTTCACTAAGAGAAGAAAACCAATATATTCCTCCTCTTATCAGTACTTAAAAATGGCTCTGTTGCTCTTATTGAAACTTGCAGATAATTTGTTCTTTGCTTGGGAACAAATGTACTGAGTTCCAGTCTTCATAATGGGGCTTGGAAAGTAGCACAAACCCCACAAGTGGTTCTGGCACCCCAAAGTGCCCGTGTGTCGTGTCACACAATGGGACTGCTGAGCTTGGTCTGCATGATCATACCTCTGCACTAGTGCTTTGCTGTGGACTCTGCTCCAGCTGCTCTCTCTGCAGGGGCATCTCTCTGGCTACGCCAAATTTACCTGTAATTAGTAAACTCTGCATAGGCACAAAGATCTGTTTGGTACACAGCAGGGTGTTGGGTAGAAGCCCAAGGAGCATAGATTATTCCTCAGTATGGGGAGTTGGATTTTGTTTGGGACACTGAAGATTACTTATGGAGAAAATGAAAACATGGCAGGCAGATCACAACTTGGATGTGATCTGGAAGAGAAAATATGTCCTGAAGGTGGCTGGTTAGTGCCCCTCGTATGGAAGAGGTCCTTTGGAGAGATTGTTTATATTTGCGTGCTCTCTAGCATGTAAAGCAAATAAACTTACATATAAGATATGCAGATAATAAATGTGTGCTTGCTTTGATTCTCTGAAGTCTAAGTAAGCTGCTTTATAGCAGGGTCTGGGTAAGGCTGCTAGGTAAATTGTAGCCCTTACTTGTACAGTAGTGATGGTACCGGTCCCAGGCGACCGCAGCGCTGGAGCCAATGCTGGCTAGTGCTGTGAGGAAGCCCTGGAATCCGTGAATTTGACAGCCATCAGAGCCATAGGGCCAGTATCTGCCAACAAAGAAGAATGCGTTAATGATAGAAAAAAGTGAAGACAGGTTTGGAAATTGTATTAACGGAGAGGGTGAAATGATAGCCTGTGACCTTGCTTTTTGAGTCTGAGAAACACTGTGAAAGATGTTACTGTGGGTGCCTTTTAGGTATTTGCCAGCATTTATCTTGCTGTAATGTCTGATGCAGTACAACAGCTATTTTTACTTTTAATATGGAGAAGAAAAGATAACTCTGCATTTATGCACTGGAAAGTTGTTTTTTTAAAAATCTGAAATCTACATTTCATCCAATTATCCATATCTTCAAAGTTGTCAGCCAATTTGTCAACATGTGAAAGTAGCAAATGAGTAATGAGCTTTTGGAAAGTCAATGTTCACCATGCAATACAGCATAAATGTTCACAATGAATAAACCCCCTCCTGATAGCAAGACTGAGGCATCCAAATGTCTTTGCAGACATAGGCTGAAAAGAACTATGGGATAGTGTCATGTAGCTGACATCTGCTGACATGACCCTTCAATTACCTGGTCACCCATGGTAAGGAGCCATGCCTTTTTTGTGTCCCGTGTTCATTTAACCCAGGGGTCCTCAGTCTGCATACACACACACCCCTGCCCCAGCTGAGGGTTGAGGGGGGGAAACCAAGCAGCCACAGATGACTGCCTGCCACTTAATCCACGCACTGTCCCCCTGTTTAAAAAGTTTGAGGACCCCTGGAC
>JAVJGJ010000062.1:41024932-41060291 GCA_035590215.1 Microhierax caerulescens
AAAGTTTGAGGACCCCTGGACTCTAACCTGACTCTTATGCTCATAAAGCTGGCTGTGAGGTGGAAATCTTCAATCTCCTTTCTCAGGCATTTACAGAACATCAGTATAACTCATTAGGAGACTACCCCTGGAAGTCCCTTTGAAACAGGTCTGCTTGGGAGGCTGGGAAACTTCTGCTCCCATTTAAAAGAACCATATATTGGTTTGAAATATATTTCTATTCTCTATTAAAGGTATTTTCAGGGTTTAAAAATATGCTACTTAAGTGGAATTATTCATCAGCTATTTTATAGGGTGGTGGCAGTTTTTTTGATTATGGTTTACTTGTGATTTGTTTATTGTAATTATTCACTGAAATGCTTGATATTGTTTCTGTCCTCTGATTAAATGATTGCATGTGTGAAAATGTGGGAAATCAAATGTGTCATAACTGATGGGAACTTCCTGCTAACAGATCTGCATTTTTATTTTCCGCAAACTTCTCAAATAAGTGCTTAATGGAAAAGTTAATAAAAAAACTAGAAAGGCTTTCAGATTAATTTGGGGTCAGTCTAGAAGTTTAGGTAAATTAAATGTACAATTGTTTTGATATTCAAGTAGCTTCTACTATAACTACTGTGTGGTTAAATGTCTTCTATAATCAGTTTTATAATCTGTTGACGATTATATTTAGTATAGTCTGCTTTCTTATTTGCCTGGTAGAACTATATAGAGTTCCATTTTGCTGTTTCAGATTGAGAGAATGAGAAGGTTGGTTAGATGGTATGCTAGAAAAAGAGTGATTTAATTAATTTGATCTCTTAGGACTTAAGATGTTAATTTTAATGGGGTTCTTCTGATCATCCCTTAGGAAAAAAAAAAAATACCTTAGGAAGCTGGAAAAGGCAGCGATGAATGCATTGATGCAGATCCCGCAGTCAGCCAGTGCAATGCTGAGAACCAGCAGATTGCTGGGTGTTCGGAGTTCTTTGATTTTTCGGAAAGAAATAATTGTCAAGCCATTCAGACAGAAGCCAAGCAGGGCTGAAATATAGAATTGTTTGGTTTGATTCCACTAGAAATGGGAAATATCTCCAATTATATTGCTCTTTTCTTTAATGAGAGAACAGTAATTACTATGGAAACTTATGCCCAGGGAATGTATCTGTAGTGGTTACAGCCTGCACACAAGTTAACGACTTTCAGGAAAGAGGTCAGAGGTGACAGCTGAAGCCAGCGCTTCAAACTGCATCAGGGTGTCGTGGTTTAACCCTGGGCAGCAACTAAGTACCACGAAGCCTCTCGCTTTCTCCTCCCCCCACCCCCAGTGGGATGGGGAGAAGAGTAAGGTAAAATCCATGGGTTGAGATAAGAACAGTTTAATAATTGAAATGAAGTAAAATATAATAGTAATAATAAAGCCAATAATAATTTAATGAAGATGAGAGGGAGAGAGGAATAAAACCCAAGGGGAAAACCCCAAGTGATGCACAATACAATTGCTGACCACCCACTGACCGGTGCTCAGCCAGTCATCAGGCAGTGATCAGGGGCCCCCGGCCAGCTCCCCCCAGTTTATATACTGAACATGGATGTTCTGTGGTCTGGAATATCCCTTCGGCTAGTTGGGGTCAGCTGTGCTGCCTCTGCTCCCTCCCGGCTTCTTGTGCCCCCCTCACCGGCAGAGATGGGAAACTGAGAAGTGCTGGACTTAGAGCAAACGCTACTTACCAGCAACTGAAACATCAGTGTGTTATCAACATGATTCCGCTAAATACTAAATCCAGAAGCCAGCACTGTGCCAGCTACTAGGAAGAAAATTAATTGTATCCCAGCTGAAATCAGGACGCAGGGATATGGCCAGTCATGTGGAGAAGAAATGTTTTAATCTTACTTCTGCCGTTTGTTTTAATAGAGAAACCTGATGACCAGGCTCCATACAGGGACACATGGGTTGGAGCAAGGGAGATGCAGGGGAGGCTGTTTCAGAGGGGCTGACAGCCAGCACATGCTGCTGGTGCACACATCTCCAAGCCTGTCTTTGGTAGAGAATGGGCTGTGTTTAATATCAATAGTAACATTCTTTTGTGTTTAAGCATAGAAATCCCTCAGCTGTGCTTGTCAGCCTGCCTCCCTTTGGGCTTCTGTTTAAGGTTAGCCGAGACAGTGCTTGAATCACACCAGCTCAATCTTATTACTGCCCTTCGTCAATACACTATACATGGAAAGGAATAATCTTATTATAAAAAGCAGTCACTGATAGATTTTTAAAAAAATAAGTTAATGTTGGTCCTCAGAGAGGAGCATCCAAGCAGCCCCAGCTATTCACCCAGGGCAGAGCTGTGCCACCCTGAAACCCATTCTTCACTGGTTTGAACTCAAGCTTTGTCCTTTAATGCCCTTTTCAAGACAACCTGAATTATTTTAGCTCTAATGAGACTCTGACTCAACATCCCACCTCTAAGTCTTGATTAGATGACGTGCAGTATGTCTTTTACTTTGAGTTCTTCTTGGAAAGAGAAATGATGTAGCATGAAAATGTCCATATCCCCTAAATCTGTAAAGCAGTGTAGTTACTTACGCTTATTGTCTTAATTCTGCAGTTACGTAAGATGGATGATTTTGTCTAGTCAGAAATCCTGCTCCTGCCTTAATTGCATTAATGGCTGACGGCATAACCACAGTAACAGATGATGTGCGTCTTTCATTACACAACAAGTAACAAAATATTTGGAGCCATTTGAGATCGCTGTTCTTATTCCCTCCCTGCCAGCTTACCTCCCACCCGCAGGGTGAAAACTGCTGCCTGTTCTCCCAAATGCAGTGAAACATTTAGGAGAGGCATGCTGTGACCGTGTTTGAAGTATAGCTGAAGAGTTATTACTATATCAACTTTTTTCTATCTTTCCCCTGTTTTTGGAAGCTCCACGCTTCAGCCCACTCTACTTTTTTGAAGGCCAGCATGAGTGTACAAATAGAGAACTTACTAAATTAAAAAACTAAAATAGCTACACATTTTTTCATTTTTGGAGCAGCAAACGTGTCCAGTTAATAAAGTGAATGCAAGGTTTTCCTCTTCTCCAGAATGCTTTTGCAAACTGCACTTAGAAGCAGCACCAAAAAAGGAGGTCTTCGCTGCCTTTCTCTGAGTCTTTGAGAAATTTAGTTTGACCTTCTATGTCAGACAACAGAGAGAAAGTTTTATTGCTAATCTGCTGGTCACCTTCTGCCTAAAACCCTACAGAAAATACGTGTGTTTAGTAAAACATACATGTGTTAGATCACATATAGTTTTAAATGCAGGTTACTGGCAGGTACTTTGCTTGGACTTCAACATCTGCAAGCCCCCTGGCAGGCTGCAGCCCCTGGGCACAGGTGGGTGAGCTGGCAGGGTGCTGGTACCACAACCAGCTGGTCCCCAGCAGGACCCTGGCTGTAGGGCTCTGCCAGCACCCAATGGTGTCCCTGTCCCTCCTGCTGCTTCTCACCCCTCAGTGACAAAGCACAAAGTCATGCCAGGCCCTGCAGATGGCTTAGTGGCTCTTGGGCAGGTTTAGCCCTGAACCCTCTTTAGGCAGCAGCTTGCCGCTGGGCCAGGAGTTGAAGCTTTTTCTTCTCTTTCCTCCAGGAAAGAATTTCTGACCATACTCTTCCAAGCTTTCCTTTTCAGGCAGGTATGATGCTGCCTTCCAGCTGAGCTCACCTGCAAGGAGAGGGCAAGCATCCTCCTTTCTCCCATGTTCCATGTTCGTGGGGTGAGCTAACGAGCATATATCCCATTCTGTTGGTGCTTACAGCTTCTCCTCCTCTACTGTTGGGCCCCACGATCCCCGCATCCCCAGGTGAGCACCACTATGCAGGGATGGGGTCCCAGGCCCTGACTGGGATGTAGCTCAGAAGACACATCGGTGACTGAAATAATCCTGGCTGCAAGCCTGCCCTTTTCTAGCTGCCAGGTAGGTATACATTCATAGTTTTGGTGCAGTTTCTCAACAGGGCACATGCCTTAAGAAAAGCCTACATTGGCTAAATTGAAGGAAGACGGACTCCTTCCTCGAGTTTTGCTTCTTAACAGCTTGAGAGCTTTTGAATCTCATACAAGTATCTTTCTGTTTGTCACTTCTACCCAGCAGCCATTAACTGCAGCACTAGCGATGCAATCTGTATGTATGCAAAGAGTTAACATGCTGTTGTGGACCTGTTATCTTTATGACTGCCATCAAAGGCCTGTTTCATTGAGAGATGATCAGACATTTCAACACGTTCCCCAGAAGAAGATAAAAATTGCCTTTAAAAGTCAACAATGAAACCTTACATCACAAGTCCGTGATACCAAAGCGAAGTAGCAGGTACTTCGCTGCCAGCGGGCAGCTATGCGTACAGAGCAGACCTTCACTTGCAAACAGCTGGCAGCTCACCCCGAGTTACTCACCACAAGTACCGTGATGTAGCCGCAGTGACCGCCGTAGGTCTGGGGCAGCATACCACAAATGCTGCAATTTGCTTCAATTTTCCTTCCCCCTCCCACCAGGAATAATAGGAGCAAAAATCTTATCGCTGCTGAGGTCCCGCACCGAGCTTACCTTCGACCAGCAGGGCAGTGCCGATGGCAAACACCTCTAATTCAGTGAAGCCTTCGGGGACAGGGTACGCGGTGACCATACCTGCGATAAAATGCCAACAGATTTAACCTCTGCCCTCTGTTATATCTGTAGGGCTGCCTTTTCTCTGGATATCCCTTCTTCCACTAACCCAAGGCTTCTTAAAGGAGCAGCTCACGTGCAGACACATGCTCGTTATTATATAAAAGCTTTGGGATTTTTACTCCCACCACTACAATCCCCGCAAGAATGTTATTAATGATGGGACTAGCATCAACCTGCACTCCCCCTTCTCCTGCAAATCGTATTTCAGACACCAGCAAAATGGAAGCATTCATTGCAATTACAACAAGTTCTTTGTAGAGACAAGATTAAGAGCCCTGTCCAGTTAATTCTGCAACACTGGAAAAGAATTAAAGGTTGTGGAACGAAGGAAACATGTAATATATAATTGGGGAGTGACCTGAAAAACAAAGGGGCACTCATTGAGTTGGTGATTAGGAGAAAAGTATGAACCAAGAACTTCTGCAGCATATAGGTCTTCCCCTCACCCCTTTTTTGGAAACTGGCCAGTGTATTTTTCTGGTGATGACTCTTCTGTATATGAACTTATCTCCTCTTCATAACTGAGACTTAAATTAACGTGCACGCTGGCACAGCCTGCTTAAAGACAAACACTTAGAAATTACTGATTTGGGGCCCCAGACATACAGGGAGGGATGTGAGTTGTCCAGTTGTGAGTACTCACAGGAATTACCTTGCTGTCCTTTTGAAGATATTTCAAGACTGGGGGTCTTGGTGTAGTGTGGCTCTGGAGTACGTGCGGTGTGCAGCTTGGCCAGCCTCCAGATCTTTACCTGCCGGCCGACTTCCCACCATGAGCAAACCACAGGATGGATCCGAGATGTGCATCAGCCCGTGTCGTTTCCCAGCAGGGTCAACTGTTTCCCTTTCATTTCTTGTACTGCTGGTTGATTAACTCTTTACGAATTTGAATGCCTGGATCCTGCGGGATGGAAGATAGCAGCTTTCAGAACCCAAGTGAAGCAAATGGTACTTTTTTAGCTGTACAATTATTATTTATGCCTGCCCATTAGAAGTGAGCAATTGGCCATACTTTCTCGATTTTTAACCTACATTTAGAGTAGCAGTAGTTGTGATAAATACTAGATAGATTGTTTTCTTTTAATACTACTTCACTGCACCCTTTTTAGTGCATTTGTTTCTTTTTTTTCCTCTTCTCGTTCCTTACTGCTTTTCCACAGATCTAGTCACTGCCTTGACAACAGGGTGCCGCTAGCATGATAGTTGTTACTTGGACACATAACTTTCTTCATCCTCATAATCTGACTGCAAAATGGGAGCAAAAATGGAGCTGAAGTACAAGGGATTTTGGCTTCCCCCAGCTCAGGCCCCACACTGTGCTGACCTGGGTCTTGGCTGGTTGAGATGTCGGAGTGAATGTGCTCTGGATGAGGCCAGAGTTTGTTCATGGCTCTCCTGATTACACAGTGGAGGAGCAGTCATAGTCAGGAGTCTTGGCTGAAGACAGTCGTGGATTTTTTGCAGTTTTCCTGAAATCCATGCTTATAGGTTGTGATGCCCAGGAGAACCGATCAGAGCTTCAAGGCTGTTGTGAAACCATCTTGCTGTGTGTTTTGATCTCTGGCATTCAATTTACAGCTGGTTTTGATGTGGGTAATTGCCTTGATGGATATGCTTTTGGATTTTAAAGTAGGATTCAGGAGGGCATGATATTTGTTAGGCTATACACATGTCTGGTTTAAGCAAAGCAAGATTACATTGTACCACATAAATCCGTTGTTATGTCTGTCTTTCATTCACCTACATGTCTTGATGACAAAGAAGGTGACAGCCCCTGCCTCCTAGCAGGGCAAATGACTGATCTAAGCCTGTGTTTTAATAGTGATCCATTGTGTGTTCTTGCAAAAAATTAGTGCTAGATCTTGTAAATGTGCTGTAAATCTTTTTAGTGTGATAGTTTTGAAAATAGATAGCTCATTGTAATGCTTGTCAACATAAAGCTGTACGGCTCTTCTAGACTAGGGATAAAGGACGTGGATATTATACAAACTGCCCTCATGAGGGCTGTCAGGTGCTTTTGGTTGCCTGCCACTGTAATTCACCCTCACTCCCAAGCAAACCTCCCAAATGTGTTACTCTGCTGGTAGTTTTTGTGGTGTGTAATAAAAGTCTGTGGTGCAGGCTTTGCTCATTCCAAACCTATTTTTTTCCATGAAAGTAGGCTACTACCCCAACCCCTCGGGATTTAGCAGATTTTTATTAGAATGAATATTGTGAACTTGTTGGCTACTTTTCTTCAAGTATCTTTAAAATTTCCATGTCTAAACCTTATTTACTCTATCCTTGAGTCTAATAACAAAAGTTAGTCACAGGGTTCAGCATCTGACTCAAGTGCAACTGGTGTCAATAGAAAGTTTATGCACCAGGCTCTACAATATCTATTTTTAATGCTGACTTTCTAATAGGTCAGTGGGATGGTATGGGATGATGTATGGTCTAATATGGCTACAGCATTCAGTTAGTTATAAAGGGTTTTCTTCAAGCAAAGAGGAGATGTAAATAGGGAATAAATGATTGACTTTGATAGAATCTGCTAATGATAGTTCCCTTTCCATTTTTTAGTGATTCCTTTCTACTTTAGGCACTCTTTTGGTAGCTACTTGCTGTTTCAAATTCAGGGGAAAAGGTCTTTCACTCAACCTGATGTTATATTGCAACTTCATATTTTGAATTCCCACTGATCTCTCTGCATCGATAAAAAAAATCCATTTCATTTTACTCTCTCACTTAAGAATACTTCAGTGGTTACTGATCTGTTTGCAAGGAAGATGCAGTAAAAAAGATCTGATAGGTTCTTGCCAGATGTCCTCATGGATTTCATAAGACTGTATGGATTTGGTGGGAGCATATTAATCTTTGTAAAATATGCATCGGTACAAGCACAACAAAAAAAGGTGCAGTGCAAAGATAACAGAGTGCTCATGCACTCTGAATTTTCTCCAAGCAATCAATGCAGATTACTGACGTGCTTTTTTATATTCACAGCAAGAACTTTGTTAAATTGATGTATTATTATTCCTCTGCCTTCCTAATCCTTTATTCTGATTCAGGTTTAGCCAAATCGTCTTTGACTTTTTATATTGAAGAACACCTTTAAATGACAAACTGCAGTATTTCAGCAGAAGTGGGCTGGGAATACAGTGACACAGAACTTCAGTTTGATATCACAGGTATGAGTGGTAATCTTGGTCCCCATGGGAAATGCTTCTTATCAAGGCAAGGAAACCAGAAAGCGTATTGTCCAGAGATCTTGTGGTTGCAGTTCTGAAAATTTGTTTTGATCTGGAAGTAATGAGTAGGAATATGCCCCAGATTGTAAACAGACACCTAGTGCTGGCCACAGGAGGGATGATGCAGGGGACAAGCCTGCGGAACAGCGTGCAGGAAGGCATCAGCCCTTTGGACAAGCCTGTGGCCATGTAACAACTGCTCTCCTCAACAGTCTGGCAGTCTAACATGCTTCCCAACCTGTCTCTGCAGCTGTCTCCAGATGTGCTTGGAGGAAGAAGCAGTGGTGGTGGCTGAGGATGGCTGAGAAGGATTGGGAGAAGCAGGAGCCAGTGGCCGTGCTTTTGGGGAGAGAGCGTGGCAGCGCCGGGTCCGGTGGGGAGGGCGTGAAGGGTCCAGAGCAGGGGTTGTGCTCTCCACAGACAGCATGGGGCTGGGGGTGGGAGGCCCTGCTGTGCAGGGGAAGGGGATTGTTTGCAAGTGCAGAGAGCCAAGATCAGGGAAAATATCCAGGGAAAGCTCCTTGGCCATTCTGAGCCAAAGTGAAGGAGCAGTAAATTCAGTGGGAAGTAAGAAAGCAGGAGGAGCATCTTCAGAGCCAGAGCGGTGCTGTGTGAAAATTAATTCAAAAAAGGACACAGGTGCCTCACCTCCTGCCCAGGTGTCCCACATTAACCCTGTGCTTGGCTACACAAGGATGTGATGCAGTGCTGCCTGGGTCCAGACAGCCGGTCACAGCCGTGGCCTGGTGGCTGCACCGTGTGGCTGCTGGGGACCTGCCTGTGCTGGGGCTGGCTTCCCCACGCACCGCCACGCTCGAGGCATCGTGGGGGAAAGCTGCTGTGGGATTGGGAAGCATTGCCTTTCCTTCCTGCTGGTTGAGTGACCCCTCTAGAGACAGGTGGCTTAATTCTTAATAAAGTGAATGCGTATTTGGTAAAAATATGTATATTCACCTAGGCGAGAAAATTGATAGTTAATTGCACCCTAAACTTAGTCTTCGCTGGATACACCAATCGTGATCATTATCAAATATGTACAATCGTTGCCTTGATCTGTTACCTGTTTCTCAAAATGCATTTTAGATGCCTATAGTATGTTTCGCTTTCGCTTTGTCTACTAATTTTAGGGTGGTACACTTACCCATAACAGAATGAAATATGCTATCTCTGCTGAATAGCGGCGTGTTTCAGGACTGTGGAGGAGAAGGCAGTCCTACAGAACATAAGATATGCCTAACACTGTTTGGTTTGCCCTGTGGGGCTGAGGCCTTCCCACAGCATGCAGAATAATAATTCTTCCAGGAATTATGGTTCAAAGACCAGTAGCCAGTACTCAAAAGAAACTCTGCTTTCAGGAGGGACTTTAGCTGTGCTAAGAGAGAATTTGCACACCAGCTCTCCTTCTGTTTGCTATTGCTCTTGTAAAGAAGCAACAGGACTCCCTCTGAACCGGTCCTCGATGAGCTACTGCCTGTGTATGGAGAGGAACTTCTAGGCCACGTATGACAAAAGCACCTCATTTTTCTCATCGCTGTGATATTGCAGATCTTGCTTGTCTTAGCAGTCTTTCTACCAGTGTCTCTTTGTGCAGGGATTTTCCCAAACTTTCTGCTGATACGGCCCTCAGAAACATTACTTAAACCTGAATTCTGCATAGCTTTCCCTGGCTTCAGTACAAGATCTGTGTTTACACTGAGGGATTCGTCACATCTAACTTTTTTTCCATATAAAACCCAAACCTGCTAGTTATCTAGTCTAAGCTAGGGTTTCTTTACTGTTACCGGAGGAAATGGATAGTTCCCAAGCATCGCTTGTCTTTGGGCAGGACAAATTGCACTCTAGAGACACCTCTTCATCTTCACTGACTGTTGAGAGAGCCCAGCAACTACTTCAGATTGATGCCTACCTTTTAGGTGGCTATATTAAGAAGCAGTCCAATCATTTGTACCAGAACATAAAGATTCGGGGCTTTCCACTTCTTTTGAAGCTTGGGGTTAACTACAGTCATTGCCTGCTCCTCTCTTCTTTTGGCTTCTTTCTTCTCCTGAACTCTCCTGTGGAAACCTGACCAAATCTGTATTTTTTACAATAGATGTATTAAGGCCTCTTGTGTTATCCAAGTGCACTTTTCAGTGCACATTAGGAATAATCAACAATTATTTATAGACCACACCTGTGAATTAATCAGGGCTTTCCCCCATATTTCCATAAAATAAATGTTACAGGTTTTTTAAAGATTGCCTAATTATTTTAGCTTCTGTTACCCCATTGTTTAGGCTCAGCATAATACACAATTTCTTCAAGCTGAGTTGCCTTTTATAATAGAGTAGTACAAGACTTGTAAAAACTACATTATGTTATCTCACAAAATGAAATTAATCATGATGAAGGCAAAGCCTTCAGTTGTGCCTTCGTTGCAATCTCTAATATGAGAATGTTGCTGAATTATTGTTTGTTTTGTAGCTAGATAATGAGGGTGGAGAGAAGTTTTCATAGTGTGCCATTTCAAAATGATAGTTCCAGGCACTCTTATGCAGCTTTCAGCTACTTTAGTCCTGGTAATTTTTTTCTTTTTATAGAAAAAAAACCCCAAAACTACCAATCAATCCCTGAACAGGACCTCTGGTAGGCAGAATCTCATCATAAAGTGGAAGTCTTGATTAGGAAATTGCTTTTCAGAGAGACAAAATATGTGAACCATACATAGGTATCTTAAAGGCAAGTTGGAATAAGAGAGAATGTCCACGAAACAAATTGTTTTGCTTAAGTTCCTCCAGCAAAATGAAGTAATCTGCCGAACACTTTACATGATACTTTAAAACAAATATAAACGGTAATTTTAAAACTTTAATGGATGCATTTATTAATAAGGCAGAAATGCCTAGAACTGTTTAGATTAAAATACAGGCACTGAGCAGTAAACTGTTAGGATATCAAGAGAAGCTTGGTATTTTTTTTTTTGATGTATTGGTAAAAGAGCTTAATGTCCATTACAATAGATGATTAAACTGTCCCCAGATGACAGGACTTTCTGAGGACCTTGCACACCCCTTCACTTCTGTGGGAATTGCTTAGGGAAAGCCCTTGCCAAGACTTCATCTCATTATGTTTCTTGCAGGCTGCAGCATGTGCCACCTTGTGCTGTTGCCCTCGGTGCATCAGCCTTCCCCGTGTTCCTGCTGGTCTGAGTGGGACTGTGGGACTCACTTTTGCCCTGGCAAAGATCCTCTGAAGCAAATTGAGTTTCTCTGAAGCTGGCTTTGCATGGGTTTAGTATTCCTGTGCCTGCAGGCAGGTGGGACAGGGGAGTCAGTGCTTAGAGGAAGCTCCTCTAATCATCAAAGGCTTCCCTCATCTTCCCAGGTTTCTTTCTTACTGTTGTCTTGGTAAGGATAGGCCATCAAAATTAGGCCAGTTATATATCTTCACAGGTTGAGCAAATGAAGGATGGGCTGCAAAGCAAAGCAGGAGGAGCAAAGTGTAGTGCCTTTTCCTTTTTGCCGTTCTGTGGGTCAGTTGGATGGTTGTGGGGGTGAGTGGCTACCTGAGGCATGGCATGCCCTGATTTTCTGCTGTTAACTCCCCAAGTTGCCCCTCTCTTATTTTACAAATAATCATATTTTTAAAAAAATATATAATGAAGCATTTAGTCCAAGAAAAATAAGAATAATTACACAGACATTGCAATTCTCCTATTATGACCCCACCACATGCATATACATACATTTCATCACTGGAGAAAAGAGACTGATAAAAGCTTATTGCTCTGAGAAAAATAACATTAAGGAGGTAGAATACACCAGGGCAAAAACTTTCCTTTTCACTTTCTTCCTACCTTTTCCCTCTTTTTCTGTATTTTTCTTTTTTTTTTTTTTTTTTTCTATTTTTCTGGGTCCCTGTGTGTAAGCACTGACTTGCAGCTTCCAAGAACTTCACTAGAACTGTCACAAGGGCATGTCCTTGGCCTGCAAATTCTCGAGGCTGTAAGCAGATAAATCAGAATAGGAAAACTGGTGATTATCAGACTGGAAAGAGGGCAGAGGGTCGCTGTGTAAAATGTTATGCTCCATCTGCATTCAGGAGCCAAATAAACAGTGCTGGAAGTTTAATTCTTCTTGCATGCCTGAGGAAGCAAAATAAAACAGGCACTGTTTCCTAAGCAGAGGTGACTCTGCAGGGCTTAGACTAATACTATTAAGGTTCAAATCAGAAAAGGTTGTTGCAGTCAGCAATACTACTGCATGACCCCCTCTGTCATGCAGCTAAGGATGCTAAGCCCAGAGTTAGCTGGTTTTGTTAAACTGTAGAAATCTTACTGGATTTTAGGGAATGAAGGCACAATAGAGAAGGAGGACCAGGAATATTAACCTAAAGAAGTTTTACCCATTTCAAATACAAATGTCAGATATAATTATGGTGTCTCCAGTCATCGAAATTGAGCACAGTGGACTGGCACGTAGCTGTGGCATCTCAGAGAATAGTATTTTTTCCTGTGAGAATGATGCTGTTTGGCATCACATTTATGTTGCTCTAAGTGTATGTTTGGGAAATTCCGTGGGTGTGTGCCTGTTTGTACAGACACATAAATACTTTTCCAGTCTTATTCACTGTGCATTTGGTTTCCTTCTTTAGAAGACTTGTAAAAATTTCCCTTTAACTGTTATTCTGATCAGAAATCTGTCAAAAGCTTATGGCTACCAGTGCACTGTATTAATTTTTCTATTAATGATAATTTAAGCTTTAAATCTAGATGTACGTATATATGTATGTACAAGTCAATGATACACTTTATTTGTTTATACATATCTTCCCCTAATCTTTGTGTCATGTCTTCTTTGGCTGTGTTCCATTAGAGATAAAGGTGTTGGTCTTGGAGAAAAACTTTTGGAGTGCCTACGCCTTACTGAAGTTCCTGGGCATTGTTTCAGTATAAATGTGAAATCAGCACTTTGTAAACTGTACATTCCAGCCGTGAGGATGTGCTGTGATGCTTATCTTCTCCTCCTTTTCTTCCTCCCCCCGCTACCAGCTATAATGTTAAAAGCTGGCGTAGCAGAAAGGTGATAGATGACTGCAGCATGTATGAGTGATACTTGTTTTGAGCTTTAAAGGGCTTTTTGTAACAAAATGAGTCAAAAACATCAGTATCCTCAAAAAGATAACTGTGCAACTCAGTTTTTCATATTTGTGTTATTTTTTGACACTACCTTGGTGTGGATAGTTTTATGGTAGTTAAAACATTTACTGACATGGATTTATATGTATTTTCTGTGCATTTATTTTTTTGTGGGTGGAAGCATCTTCCAGATTCCATCCAGCAGGCAACACAAATTCACTCTCTCATTAATGCTCAAGACTAATAGTCTCAAAGACAGGTTTGCAGAGGGATTTTAGGAAAGAGAAGTTAGCTCACCTGCTGTGTTCGCTTCTGCAGAGGCATTTACAGACTGTTTGTTCCAGAGAATTTTGCTCTGGGGTCCTGTATGTCTGATCCCAGTGGCATTTACTTGTCCTTGTAAGGTCTTTGGGGAAGAGCAGAAGAGCCATAGCCATGGAGGCTGGTGCATTCCTCTCTTCAGGCGAGGCAAGAGTCAGTGTCACCTCCTCCACCCTGGGGCCAAACTTGCCTTACTGGTTAGTGAGGGGACCATTCTCCCATTGGACTTGAAGGTCCTGGGTACAATAGTGTAATGCACAATTAACACTATAAATTTGCATCAGCCATGACGAGACCTTGCTAGGTGCATGAGCCCATAGCAAGGAGAGCAGGAAAGCCAAGGTGGATCGTTGTACACCTCCATCTTCTGCTAGACTGCCTCGCTGAGCATGGCTGCTTGCAATGTGGCCTTGTGAAGCAGCTTCTGCTGCATGGACAGAAATGGGTCAAACGCTGCATTCTAAGAGATGTGTACGCATTTATCCCCTGCTTGGGTTAGAGGTCTGCACTGTTTTGTACTGGCTATAACAACCAAGGTAAGCGTATGCGCAAAAGAAATATCATCGGTAGACTTACAATGCTCCGTGCCAAAATTTGTTTGGGTTTATTTTATTTCTTCAGCATGTCTGGAGGTCTATTAATGACTTCAGTCCAATAGGTTTGGAGGAGCCGCCTTCATCAGCATTAAGTGCAAGATCCAATTTAGAATGACATAATGCATTAACGTGCTCTGGACTTGCATCAGTGGGAAGGATTTTCCACTCTACAATATGTGCCCTGCCAGAAGCTGCTTGGAGATGCATTTACCTAATGAAATTGATTTAGTGTCTGGCTTGTGTTGCCAGCTAATAAAACCTTTTTGGACAAAATCATGATCATAAGGTATTTTATGTCTTTCATTTATGATAAAATGTGCTGGTTTATTTGCTTCATGTCATATTTCTCTAAGTATATGGGAAAAAGAAGTAAAAATAAATTCTATCTAATGGCCATATTAAAAATGAGTGACTTAGTGGAGCATGCTGACTTTGTCACTCAGGTTCTGCTTTGGAGCTTGTGAGAAGATTCTGCTGATAAACCAATTTGGGATCCAAAATTCTATATGGGAAAAAACAGGAAATGATAATGTCAAGTAATTAACTTAATCCTACTAAAAACAAAGTGAAAAAAATTTCTTGAAATTATATGCTGCTAAGGAAATATTGCCACGTGCTGAACTTTACTGACAGTAAGCTTTGTCCCGTTTGCTTTGCATTTATTTAGACCAAAAATATAAACAAGGAATCTGGCTATTCTTAGAGTACGTAAAACAGTCTTACATTTCTGCTGAATGATGCCTGTTGGCTGTATGTCTTTTTTCCTCCAGCTGATTTTTTTCAGCTTGATGCAGAGGGAAAACTGTTTACTTCCTAAGCAAGCAGAAAGGAGCACTATTTTTATGATTTAGAGTATAGAATTGTGCCCATGGAAGTAAAGGACCTAACTCCCCCTAGTTTCATTATGGAATGAAATTGGCTATCATGAAAAAAATGGTTTTACTCTGCACTTTTACCTTTGGCAGTTGCAAAAGGTGATATTGATTTTAAAAAGTCACATATAAATATCACCTGCACCTACAAGGAAATTAGCTAATGAGTGTTCAGTTTAAAGGAAGTAGCATAATGTGTGAATAACTGTTCAGTAGCTGGCAGGAGGAGATACACTTAAGTCTTAAAAATACCATGAAGTTGTAGAAAGCCGTTGCGCTGCAAACAAATGCTTTGGGAGAAACCAAAACTGTGTGTAAAATCGAATACATGGTCTGTTGAACGCAGTAGTGAGGTTTTGGATTTTTGTTGTCCAGTTTTCTCTCTTCCATCTCACTGAATTAGGGAGGGACCATGGATATAACCAGAAGCAGCATCTTCTTGCAGCCTGCTCATCGATGCTGCCTTGTGCATGCTGCAGTTCCTCTCCTGCTGTGCCTGAAGTGCAAGTACTGGCATCTACCCTTATGAATTTAGGCATCTTGTTTCATTGCCTTTGTTTTATCAGTTCTCTCTCTCTTGTGTTCTGCCTGCTCTTTTCTGTTATGTCTATGAAGTCTGTGCACCAGGGGAACGTAACAGCTCTCTGTGCATCAAGGCCTTCCTTCTCTGCCAGCTCCATGTGTCCAAAGCCTACCTGAACTGGTTGACTCACCTCCTGATGAACCTCTGGTAGAGTTTCCTCACGGTGAGGCGAGTCCCACTCTTGCCCATTCAGATCAAGCCCAACATGGGAGTATCTGTGGTTTGACACTCATCATTTGCATGATTTGGTGGTGATTTACCAATGAACAAATTGTAAGAGGATATAGCCGTCGGGGAGGAGAACCTCAAACCTGTAAGTGCTGATAAAACAGAACGGGGTGGTTAGCTGACTGATCCTTTTCCCTCCCTTTTCCACATGTCTCTGACACACTTTCAGATACATTCCAAGGTGAAGAAATGTGCTAATGTTGCCACTTTTATTTATCTTGTTTTATTAATTTCTCAGCCTATCACCAGGTCTTTCTCTTTCTTCAGCAGTGAGTCTGTATGTTAACTAAATATCAGCTTTCTTGATGAAGTGCATAGCATTAGCAGCTGCTAAGGCGTTGTTTATTGATTGCTGTTGGTTTTTATAAATTAAGTTTACTTCTACTGCTCCTGGCATTTAGTTGTAACTTAGATGTTTCTTTTGTGAGGCAAAATTGAGGTTCATGAAAGCTAAACCTTACCATACAGTTACTGGCTACTTCCTACCAGTCTATCATTCCAGAGCTCCAATGGAGGGAAACCACTTTATCAGATGCATTGAAAAAAATTGAGGCAAGAGGTTAATTATATTGAATTGCTTTTTCAAGTAGAATATAACTTCAGTGGGGAGAGAGATGCTTCAGTCAATGTTGTGAGTATTGAGCTGAGGCAGAGTCTGGGCAGCAAGGCAAGTTGACCAATGAGTGCACTAAAAAACCCGATGAGCTTGGTCTTTGCTTGGAGATCATTAAGGGAACTGAGAAATCATTAAATCTAGAAATGGGACCTAATGGAAGTCAATGAGAGAACAACTATGGATATTTAATGAGAAGCAGTGCATCAAGTTCTCAGCTCTTCAGAAATAAATAATGAGATACTTGAAATTTTCTTTGAACAACAATAAATGTAGAATGTGAAAATAGCATGGGGAAAAAAAATCCTTTGGGCCCTCCTCTCAGTAAGTGATTTCTACAGGCCTTAATTAATTATCAGAGTAACTTGTGAAACAAGCTTATGTGAAACTATGGCACCATAAAATGTCTGTTTAATAGTTAGCCCCAAACCACATCTAGATTACCTCGAAACTCTGAGAGTTCATTATCCTGAATTATTGAAAAATTGCCAGTGTAATTTCATTCTGCTGAAGAACACAGGATGAATTCTGCATGAAAACAGCTATACACCAGGAATCCTGGTAAGCAATCTTGGTTAGGAACTATGCCTCACGCTGGTGCTGTAACATACTCATTAACCTGCAGGTAGTTTGTATGTAGGAAAAGGTATTGGTACTGCTGCACTGCTGACCGGTGACTTCTGATTACATACTTAAAACAATAACCAAAATGAACAGGTCTGCAACAGGGAGAAGTGTTGGAAAGGTGAGGTGGGAGATGAGCTCTGGAGCTGGGGCTACTTCATCCAGTTTATTCCATAGGGATTCTCCTTGAGGTGGACCCTCAGCCCAGGCAGGAGAGCAGGGGCAGTGGGGACGCAGTGGGGACGTGAGGGTAGTTACACCCTGTAGCCTTCTGCATCCAGCTTGGCTGGGGAACTGGGCTCCCTGGATACCCTGTGTTGCCAACAGGAAAAGACACCAGCTTCAGCAACAGGCAATGTCAGTTGCCTGTGTTACGCTTATTTTGGAATGTCCCGTCCATCCTGATAGCTACCTGGGACTAGTCTTTTGTTAGGGATCTGAGATGCCTGCACAAGCATGGAAGAAGTTTGAGTTTTGAGGAGTAACATCCACAGAGCAGCTCTTCAAAACATGTCTGTCTTTCATAGCACTCTCAGATGGAAGCTTTGTATTTGAATGGTCTCTGGTGGTTTTGGGTTTTTTTTTTTTGTTTGATTGTTTTTAAATTATTATTTTATTTATTTATTATTTTAATTATTTATTATTATTTTATTTTATTTATTATTTATTTAAAAGACCAAAATGTCTTTTGGCCTATGCATAGACGAAAATACTATTATTTCTTCCCTGGCTTTATGGCACTTCATATGATCTGATTCTCCTATGCACCTCTGTAGAAGGGCAGCTGTAGATACAACCAGGCTTTTAAAAATGTGCAGAGCTGTCGTTCTCTCCAAGGGAAATATGAATTTAAATCCAAGAAAACCTAATTTTTAGATAAAACTTTGTGGTTGTAATTCCTTTCCCCGTCTTTTCTGAGCTTAAGTAAAGGAAAGGGGAACTGGGAAGCGACCAGTGCTAGAATGCCAACAGGATGCTGGGTGGTTTCTGCCTCAATCAGCCACATTTGATCCCACACTCCCATTTCTCTGGGTGGAGCAGATGGCAGAGTCCCTATTGAGTTAACAGGGTCCAGGATTTTAGTAGAATTGATCATGTTTGACACTGCAGTAAAGCATCTGGGACTCTCCCCTGTAACACTGCTGGGCACTGTGGCTTTCCTGAGCTCCAGAACTGGAAGGGAAGTATTTTCCTAAAGCACCTTTGAAGGAGTAGTGTCTGGTCAGTGCTTTATCACTAGCTGTTCAGCTCCATTTAGTTACTCCTCATTTCTGTTCAAATTTAACTTGCATTTTCTGTTTTGTGTCTGGCACAGGGGTCATTTTTTCTGCCAAAGCTATAACGCAGTGTGGCTGGGAGGTGGGGGAGTAGCAATCTGATCGGGTTGAAAGTAATCACCTATTAGTTTCTCCAGAGCCTTTTACCTCTAACAGTGTGGTGCACATTTGTGGTGTGATTTATATACTTTCACCTCAACAGAAAATAATAGTCTTTATAAACATGAGACGTCCTTGCTAGTATGAATAGAATTCTGCTCCCATCTCAAACAGTGACTTCTCAAGCTTTATATTTTTGCATGTATTTCAGCTCTACTTTTCTCACATGTATTGTGTTCTTCAGAGTCAGATGAAGGTTGCTGAAAACATGGGTGGTCTCTATCAGCTTTGCAGTTACGGCTGCCTCTCTAATAGATGGGAAACCACTGTCTTCAACAGGAGTAGACAAAAATAATTTCACAGGCAGCCCTGGGCTGTCCTTAAGACAGAGGTAAGCTTTTCTTAGCATTCCTGAAGCTGTCCCACAGCCCGGCATCAGGTAGTGCTCCCCAAAATGGTCCCTCATCTGGGCTTTGCTGTATCAGCAAGGCAGAGCATAGCACTCAGTCCTGCAGGCATGTGCTTGCCCTGATACAAACTGAAATATGTGCATATTTACTGGGTTATTCATTGTTTATTAGTATCAGGCACGTTGCCAACAGTTCTATAATTGCTTGATCAAACTAGGAGGTTTTAAAAGAAAATAAAGCCTTTTAATAGTATCACTATGTATTTTTAGTGTTCTTTTATAGGAAGCTTATGTTCCATTACCACAAGAAACTGTTCTTAAGTGTTCCCAGTTCACTGTGAGGAAATAAATTATTGCTAATTCCTGGTCAGATAACAGTTATCTTGCCTGCGACGCAGGTGCCCAAAAAGCTTGTTTGCTTTTTTTCTTGCCCAAGAGCCACAGATTGCCAGGGGAAGGTGTCTCGGTGCTCCCCGAGGGAAGGAGTGCTGTCAGTATGGTTCCAGGAAGCAATAAGCACCTTCATGAAAATAACTCAAGTCCCCATCCTTAATCCCTGCCTATCCTTTTTTATCTGATGGACTCAGCGAGGGCTGGAAGATCACAGTGTGGCGGAAAACAAAAGGGAGTTAACAAGATGTGACCAGTCAATGGATAAAACAATAGGCAAAACCCGCCACGCTGTCTAATGCCCAGGTGTCCTTCCCATGCCCAGGTAGCCATGTGGACCGCGGTGAGTTTGCTCTGCTGCTTCATGCTCGGAGGGCTGCCATGGGCAGGCGGCTCGTGCCCGTCGCAGTGCAGCTGCGCCTACCACAGCCTCAGCGAAGGGACGAAAGCCAGGTATGCTGATGCTCTCCCCGGGGAGATTGCCGCTCTTTCGCTGGGTGTCGGGGATTTTATGTCTTCTTCTCTGTAAGGAGGCTTGGAGGAGAAAATATTGCGTCCAGACTTTGCGTCCATTATTTTTCCAGTCGCTTTGCACTCTAGCTTTATTTGCAGAGGATTAGCTTCTGAAAACACAGTAAGCTGATTTCAGAGAAAGCGTTTGGGTATCTCCTCTGTGAGAACAGAAGTGACATAAGTACTGCTGGTGCAACGGCAACAAGGGAATAAAATGTAAATGTTTTCTTTTTTTTTTTTTTACCATTACGCTGAAAATGCTAGTTTTAAAAAGCTTTATTCTGCTCTGCTGGTTTGTTTCTAAAATGTAACTAGATTTGGTTTATTTTGTGGTACCAAACCCTGCAATTCCATTTACTTAAAGAATCCTTCAGTTGGAGATTTTAGGCAAAGCAATATACTCTAGATGAAAATGAACCAAAAAAAAAAAAAGATATTAATAATATAAATAAAATAAGGTAATGTTCAGACTGGAAACTTACAGTTAAAACAGAAGACAGGACCAGAAGGGCATCCATTTTTTAATGCAATGCTCTTGTACATACATTTCTCTGGAGGACTGTAATAAAAGTCTTTCTGAAAGATAATCACAAAGTAATGATTTGACTTAATGAAATACAGGCTACATTTTTATAAGTTGTGGTTCACAGCAGAGGAGATTTTGTGACAGAGATACAGTATTGCAAAATCCTTTGGAAAAAAAATTTTCTAGACAAGATCACAATACCGAAATGAAAGGCTGTCCCCTATATTCTGGATTCCCATGAAACAGATCTACTTTCTTATCTCTTTTATGGTGCTATAGATTTAAGACTTGAAACTTTCCCAGTAAGAAGCGCGGTAGAGACACAAGTAGTCTGCAATTGTTAAAAGCGAATGCAATCACGGGACAGCCAGTTATTGTTCCATAAATGTCACAGTTCCCAGGTGAATTTCCTCTCAGTGACTGGAAAAAGCTTTAGTGTGTTTTGGTAAGATACCCAATAAAGGAAATATCCGTTAGACCCTTAAGGAACAAAATGTCACCTTTTTTTCTGCATTATGATTTGTATTTCTCACTAGTAGAAGATTATCCCATAGATTTAATGTTTAGTGCTCACTGACGTAGTTTAGGGACACTATGAGAAGAACTCTGTTTTACTGTCCTCATGTCTCTCTTATCAAACGTTTTGCGTCGTGCCTACACAAACAAACAAACAAACAAAAGTTTATTGAAAGAGGATTTCTGGATTTTTTTTATTTGATTGATTATTTTTTTTTCTTCTTCAAAATTTAAATTTTCAGCTGAGGGTGGGCAGAATTTAATGCCACGATAAAAGTGCTGGATGAGAGTAATGTACCAGGCTTTGATTATAAATTGACAATTTAACTGTAGGCTCAAGTAACTTTTAACTCCAGGAAACTTGCATGAGCAGTTCAGCCATGTTATTTGTGTGTGTTGTTAGGGGGAATAATTGCTTTCAGCCAAACCCAATCTGTTTTGGCAGCTTTGTAATATTCTGCTTATCAGCCAGGCAGCGCGATAAGAAAATGTTACTTGACTGATCACATTACATTTCTTGCGGTATCTAGTTTAGCATGTGGAGTGGGACATGCCTATCTAACCTGTTACCTTTGCAAGGTGGCTTTGTATTTTGTTAAGAACTTGTCTTTCTTTCCTTGCTGATAGGCAAATTAAAGTGTATTCTGAGAGACCTATTTTGTCTCCTTTCATTCCTCATCGCTATCTACAATCCCACACCTTGACAAAGTCAAAATCACATTTTTTTCTGTATGAAGGCTGTGAAAATGCAGCATAGGGTTTTCATGGTTTGATCTCTAGAGATTAGAAATGGGAAGGAATGATTAAGACACATGACTCTGCCTTGGTTTTAGTATAGCATTTTCCCAAGAGTTAATTTTCTGCACTTTCTCTCTCATAACTGTACATGCCTGCAGTGCAGTGGCTGCTACCAACTGTACATGCCTTCCCGACTATTTCACAGTAAAGCAAAATCTTGCTGTGGTGTATTTCCAGTGAGTTGTGAGCTGACTTTCTTATCCTCATTTCACGACCCAAACATCCTGTGCCGTATTTAATCTGTCCCACATGTCAGTAAGGCTTCTTTTCTTACATCTTCTCTTGTTCAGTTTATGGATCATTTTGTTTTAGCATGCACTAGAATCCTGTTATGCATGAATGCTGTCACTGCTGTCTTATCATAAGTACTCTAAAAAAATCTGAATGAAAAAAAAGCAGGAACACTATATGGGCCAGAATCAGACTCACACCCCTCCAGGAGGGCCACAACACTGCAATCTCTGCAGTCAAAAGGTACATATGGATTAATGCAAGTTGATGTACTTATGGTGAAGATGTAGAGATCAGCAGCAAGCAAGAAATAACAAGAAGGAATCTTATGAAAAAAGAAAGATGGATCAAAATCCTGCATTGAAGTTTCAAAACCTTAAAATACAGGAAAGTGACATCTGTTTGTGTTTCCCCACCAGGACAGTGCTGTGTAACGACCCGGAGATGACTCTCACTCCTGTGAACATCCCTGTAGATACGTCCAAGCTTCGGATAGAAAAGACAGCCATCCGCAGGGTGCCGGGAGAGGCTTTCCACATGCTCCACAACCTGGAGTACCTCTGGATGCCCTATAACTCCCTGGCCAGCCTCAGTGGGATCACCTTCAAGGGCCTTCGTCGCTTGCAGGAGCTGAGGCTGGATGGGAATGACTTAATATCATTCCCCTGGGAAACCCTGGCTGACATGCCACAGCTAAGGCTTCTGGATTTACACAACAATGAACTTACCTCAATCCCTCCAGATGCTGCTCGTTATGTCAAGAATATCACATACCTGGACCTCTCTAGCAATAAGCTGATGACTCTTCCTCAGGCTCTTATTGCCACCTGGGCCAACCTGCAGGCTGTTCCTTACTTCCCCAATGATAACTCCAAGATCATCCTAGGTAAGAGAAGTGCCTATCTTTTTGCAGGGGGCACAAATTTCAATAGCTCTGCATCTTACTGCAGTATTTTCACCCCCTGTGGTTACTACAGCAAGTACGCTGCTGTGTACATACCCCATAATTTAATACCCCATATAACGTGTGCAAATTCATTTACATAATTAACAAACTCACCTCAGGCTCCCCACATTCGGCTTATTACACCATGAACTTCATCACTTGCTTGAATCTTTGTAACACAAAACTGGTGACTCCTGCTCAAACTCTATTTATTGACACGGCCACTTTTGACAGAAATGCAAATATGATTAGAGCTCCACATCATTCACGTGCTCTTTTCTAATAACAGTTACTATGGAATCGACCCATTTTAAGCAGCATTAAACAAAAAGATGGACATTTATTATGTCCAAAGAGGAATACAGCCATCACTGAGCATAAAATCTAGGTCAGGACTGCCAATTTGTCCCTTTCCAGAGCCTTGTTTACCTGTTTACACAGAATTAAGCCCTGGTCTCCCCACAGCCACCAAGACAGTGCTGCCTTTAAGGGCAGCTATAAAATTACAAGAATATACCTTTTGGTGACAGTTCTGGGCTCCTCAGAAGTATGGCTTTGAGGCAATTGTTCATTTTTATACCAGAGGGCATATTACAGATGAATCCTGTCGGCTGCAGTGTCCCCAGATGAGGTTTCAAGTACATTTACTAGTTCAGGGGCTTACTAGTCAGCCTTTTAGCCATTGTGTACCGGGTCCACTCTACAGCAGGTTGACGACTGTTCAGAGTTGTTGCCATCTGCTGTCTTCACTTGCTATGAGCTGACCCAGCTCCACTGGCTGTTTTTGATGGGTGGGGTGTGTGCATTTGAATGTACTGCCTCTACAGCCACAAATGTGAGTTCAGGCACTTGCTGATAATCTTATCAGAAATATTGCAAGTTGTCTCTCGTTCTGGGAAGTTCCTGCTGCTTATTGTTCTCTGGATAAATTTAGCGAGGTAGTGTTTTTAAAACCAGATTGCAGTGGAAACAGTCACGAGACTTTAACAAGATTTAAATTGGCACCTACAAAGCTTTTAGTGTCCTTAGCAGATGTTGTTTAAGGTTTCATTAACATCAGGAGAGGAGCAGGTGTTTCATCATCTCCTTTCGCTAGATGTGGTATCAAGTTCTTTAAGCCAAAGCTAGCTGTTTGGGATTGCCTGTGTCATTTGTGGCGTGACAAGACACTGCCTAGGCCATACGCTTTTCTTTCTTTATGTTTTACAGTCAAGTCACGTGTAAAAATGTTATTCCATTCAATATAGATGAGGAGAGTATTTTGTTGAGAAGAACAGATCACGCATCATGCCTTGATGCTCGTGGCCAACCTGAGTGTTTATGTAGCCAGCTGTGCACAGATTGCTTGTGCCAGAATCCTAAAAAATTAATGTAGGCAAATGAGTATAATGCTAAGATTAATACGGTAATGTATAGATAGTCCAGCTCCTAGATCCTATCCTGCTAACACCCGCAGGAATCAGGTATGTGAAAAGCATGTCCCTCGCGGGAGAAGACTGGGAGAACACAGCTGCACATTTCTGTTTCACTTTCCTCATGACTGTTTCTCATGGAGGCCTTAAAAAATCCATGAATAATGAAGAGTCCTATCTACAGTGCATCACTGTGACTTTTTTTCAGAGCCCTTGCTTGTAGACTACTTCAAAAAGAAGCACTTCCAGTGGTAGCTTGCTGGCTGATAGGCTGTGCCAAGGCTGTGAGCTTTTGCACATGAGGATTGCTAACATGAGCCTACAGGATGGTGCTGTGCAGGGCAGCAAAGGGCTCGCTGTGGTTTTGGGGGTGCCGCAGCATCAACTGGAGCTGGGGTACCTGCCAAGGAGTCCAGAATAAATTGTTATGCAGTGCATGAAGTCAGAAGCAAGCCGCTAGGAAAAGTGCCGTAAAGCAACAAAGCCAAGCTGAACTTTTATTCTTTACTTAGTCCCCATAACTTTTATGTATCAATTTATAGGACGTGCCCTCCCACTAAAGCCCACCACTTTCAGATTCCCTTCCAAGCCCGGTGAAGATGGCATGCAATGGCCTCAGAAGTTTTTCGGCAGAATCTTTAGAACAGTTTATCTGAAGCCTCAAGGGCTTTTGGTTGACCCTGTGTTTCTGTTGACTCTAGCAAATTCAAGCAGCCCCTTGATGCTCATAGAGCCTTGTGGTGCATCATCTGTGCTTGTGTCAAAACTTCGTTCTTACCAGAAAGCCACTGCTTGCACGCATTCTGCTAGCTAAAAGCTGTTAGAGATCATAAACTGTCCATTGGAGAGGTGAATGTGGATATTTGCAAGTAGGATGACACAGATTTAATCAAAATGCATCACCTTCTGTTCATGGATATGCATTGCTCTAGTTCCAATTTTGCTTTTTTGGTATCATCTTCACAGGTCTATTTTTAATAGAGTAAGGTCTCTTTTTTTTTTTTTTTAATTTGAGTTCAATAGGCACACACTGGGATAGCAGGAAAATGAAAAAGAGAAGCGTTCTGGGACTCTGAAACAGGAGGGTATTCTTCCATATACTCCTTTCCATGTGCATATTCTTAATATAGTTAATGTCTGTTTATGTTCTTTTATATACCATAACATGTGTATTCTTCAATTTAATCCTTAAACCAGTTCTTTCGTCTTATGAAGTGTAAATTAGCATTTCAGGAAAAACAGCTGATTACTAAATAATGAAAATAAATTAGAATAAGAAGGCTGGAAGAGGGCTCTTACAGTCAAGTAGGACCACTTACACCTATTGTGGGCCTCACAATTGGCGTGAGAATCTGGCCAATATTTTAATAATCTGCAGTGAGAAGAAAAGAAAACAAACCAGCCCTCCCCCATGGCTACTTGTTTTTTCCATCCTGGAACCAAATGTGTTTATAATAACTTCTTTTGCTTCTTTACATGCACAAATAATGTTTTTCATGATGTGCATAATCCTGCTTTAAATTTAAAGAATATGATTTCAGCTCTGGATTTTGAGATACTTTAGCAAGCTGTATTTATTCCCTTCCACTACCTGGCAAACATGTGAACCATCAAGCTCAGCCACCAGCATCAAGGGGCTGTCAGAACGTCCCCCCGACCCCTATGCCCCTGCACACGCCCAGGCAGCCCTTGTGGGGCAGGTGAGGAGTCTATCACAGTTTGTCCTGCTGAAAAATAGAAACAAAAGTGGCAGAAACAAAAGGTGCTGTCGGAGTCACTTAAAGCTTTGATTTATTTTGACAGGCTTGCAAGACAATCCTTGGGTATGTGACTGCAGTCTGTACGAAATGGTCCATTTCCTAAATTTCCAGTCTCCTAACATAGCATTCATTGAGCCCAGGCTGAAATGCTTCACGCCCCGGAGCCTTGCCGGAGTCTTCTTCAGCCAAGTCGAGCTAAAGAAGTGTCAAAGCCCCGTTGTACATACATCTGTAGCCAAAGTAAAGACTATCCTGGGCAGCACCGTGCTGCTGCGATGTGGGACAACAGGGGTGCCCATTCCGGAACTCAGCTGGAGAAGAGCTGATGGAGCTCAACTAAATGGCACAGGTGGGTTTGGTTTAAGCTTTTCTCTTACACGCGGAATGCATGAGGCAGACCTGCACCTTTATTTTCTACAGACTGTTGGAAGCACTGACAAAACACCCCAAAAAGAGAAAGGGGTGCAAAATTAAGATTCACTGTAATTCACAATAGTGTCATGTGTGATTCACTATTGCACTGTGATTTTCTATACAGTATAAAATCACTTACATGTCGATATTAGGTAAATGTATACTGTCGTGTAAAAAGTTGGGTTTGCTTTGTTTCATAACAATTGTGGTGGTGAAGTCAAGCGGTTTTCTGCAAATCTGTTGGAGCTGAAGAAATGAAATATGTCCAGCTGTAGCAAGAGTCTCTGTTTTAAGTTAGCCAGTTAGTTATTCAGTCACTGGAAAGGCTTCCCACTGAATTATTTTATGGGTCTTTGAGACTAGCGATGAGTTACTGTTAATCAGTTAGTAACCATCTCTGGCAGAGAGGTGTCTGATGTGAATTCAGCAGCGATTCCAATCTGCTGTGGCAAAGAAAGAAGAGGTTGCAAAGAGGCAACATTACTGATACATTAAAAGAGAAAAAAGTCACTAAACTGCTAAAGGATGCAAATAGTTCATTTCTGATGGATTGCCAAGGTCTCTGGGGAAAATGCTCTGTGGGAGAAACACTTGACAGGTGCCTCTTCTGTGCTTACCCTTCTTGTGGGGGAAGCTTTCAAACAGCCACTGTTTTTGTGACTGATCATGTTTTCATTTCCATTCACAAGAGTGGGTGGACCTAAAATTGCAATGTTGGTCCTTTAATGTGTGGGGAATTTAGGGAAGAAACCTTTGCTGCACTCAAGACAATCATCCTTAGATTACCCTCAAGGTTTTAGGTCAGGACTTGAACCTTTATTCCTCCAATCTCCCCTGAATGCTACTGTACCTCAGCCCTGGCCCTGACTTCCATGGATAGGTCTAAAATCAGCAGATAAGTTGCTAAGGATGGGGGTCTGATCTTCACAGGGTTATAGGGTTCCTCAGTGCACAGAAACAGGGGAGAGAGAGCATTTTTTTTCCTTCACAGCAGTAGAACTGCATGTAATAAATACCTTTTTTTTTTTTTTTTTTTTTATATACAAAAGACATTGATCTGTTGTACACGACATGCAGGATGGAGCAGAGCTGCTCCTCATAATGATAATGTCTACCCATCATGCTGTGAACGTCCCTCCTACACTTGAAAGAGAGCCACAACAGAAAAATAAAAGAGAGAATGCTTTCCTGGAAGCTTAGGTTGAGTTTACTTCGAGCTACAATTGAGAATGATGTATTTTGTGCCCCATTAAATCAGACTTTAGTGCCTTTCAATAGAAAGTTTGCTGAAAATGTACATTATTTCAGCTTCTGTGTCAATGCTGTAATGACCGTTTGAAATGTTGGTGTTCTGAATAGAAAGGAATGAGAAATAGCCCACAGTCTGTACGTACGTGGAAGTGCCACAGGAAGACCTGTAGCTTTATGGTTTTTAATAGGCCCATTCAGTAAATAACTAAGCTGAAAAAGTAACTCCTACTGATATTGTATTTCACTGCCATTGGAATGGGCGCTGGTTGATAGGGCTGGATCCTGAGCCCATGAGGGATTGGGAGAAGGGTGCATTCTGCCTTAACTTCGCCTTTCACACACCTCCCTGGTTTACCTTTCAATGGGAAAAGGCAGAGTTAGTACGTGCTCATCCTAAGGAGGCTGGTTAAATAATGAAGAAGGCGCTTTACCCTTCTGCATGGTCCCAGCTCTTTTTTTTCTGCACAAATAGAAAAAAGGCAAAAAAAAGCTAGTTTTAGACTCCTGGTAAGCCAAGTGAGAAAACCAGCTCTCAGCTGTGTACATATTGCTCAGTCATAAGTGCTCAGACTCCCTGTGTTTGTCTTAACATAAAAACCTGCACTAATTTAGCAGTAAAAGGGATATTGTTTTTCAGCTGGTTTTCTCCGTATACTCTAGGCTGGTCCATATATGGTTTTTAGAAGAAAATCTTGCTGTTTGTATTTTCTGTCACTCAAAGGACTGCATCTAATGTTCATATAGGTCACATTACCACCTGCTCCTTCCACCCTTTTAAGTAGTGTACCTACATAAGAGCTTTTAAGCTTTTTTGGTGTTTTGTTTTGTTTTTTTAAATGGAAGAACTTTCCTTTTTTGTTTTCAAACTGTGCATCAATTTGGAGGAAATAGCATCAAATGCTTCACATCTATTCAGTTTTAAGCAGTGTAAATCCCAGTGTAACCTAATTTTAGTGTTACTGTCTTTTTCTTGGATTTACTTTGATTTTGTAATGTTGGTGGCAAAAAGAAATGATGATTCTACTGTATCAAGCAGACATTTGGCAGATCGAATCCTATTATTTTACAAAACATGTTATTAATTCTATTGATTATTGCCCAATTATTTTATATTTTTTCTTCCTTTCAGTTCACCAAGAGATTTCTAGTGATGGGATGAGCTGGTCTATTCTGGGCCTGCCTGTAGTCTCTTATCTTGACTCTGGAGAGTACATCTGTAAAGCAAAGAATTTTCTGGGGGCAACCGAGGCGTTCATATCGCTCATCATCACAGACTCTGAAAGCACGGATGACCCCAACTCTAACGCCAAAGGGGCATGGAGTGGGAAGACAAGTGGCATGGAAGCAGCTGCCTACAATGACAAGCTAGTGGCAAGGTACGTTATCACCACTTCCACCATGCCTACCCTGGGGGCTGGAGGGGGCACTGGAGATGGCCTCCTGCTCCCAGATGTGGCACAAGATAGCAATCCCAGAAACCTGCTGGTGAGCCCACCCACTGGTCAGCAGGAGCCAGAGCGAATGGTGAGGTCTGTCAGGGTGATAGGAGACACTGACCAGAGCATCACCCTGGCCTGGAAGGCGCCTCTGACAAAGAACACGACAGTGTTCAGTGTCCTCTATGCCATCTTTGGAGAGAGAGACATGCGGCGGATCAACGTGGAGCCAGGGAAAACCAAGGTCACCCTCTACGGGCTGCTGCCAAAGACCAAATACATCACCTGTGTCTGCGTGAAAGGGCTGATCCCCAGGAAAGAGCAATGCATCATATTTTCAACAGATGAAGTTGCCAGCGCAGGAGGGACCCAGAAGCTCATCAATGTGGTTGTCATCAGCGTGGCCTGTGTCATTGCTGTTCCTCTGACGCTGGTGGTCTGCTGTGGGGCACTGAAAAGGCGCTGCAAAAAATGCTTTGTGCGGAAACCCAAGGAAATTCAGGAGTCCTACGTCACCTTTGAAAGCCTGCCTCCTGGAGCCAAGGCAAAAGGCGTGGAAGGAGAATACTTGACGAGACATACCCCCGATGAGTCGAACAGGCTGCTGTCTGCCCGGTCCAGCGTGGACTCAGAAGCAATACCAAAGATGGAGGAGCAACCTAACGAATACTTTTGCTGATAATAACTAGGCTGGTTGTTGGCTTGCTCACATGGCTGTATATACGACTCTCTGGTCCAGAACTGCAGGCCACCTTGTCAATGCTTCTCTCGCCAACACGTTCTGAAGGACTATGCAAGAAGGTAGTTGGTGCCCAAGCTTTACAGAAACATGTTGCTCATCCCACTTGGGGTTTGCTGTTTTGTACCCAGGCAAAAGCTTCTGTGATAATGGCCTCATTCTCCTGGACCACTTTTATTTTCGTAAAATGAAGCGTGCACACTGGGTGTGAGAACATTAAGTGACATTTCTGAGCGCGCTGTGCTTGGTGCTTAGTACCTGCTCTGCAATACACAAAGTATTTTAGTCTCTTTTGATGTACTTTTGGCTGACAAACAGGGGAGTATTTAGTAATTTTAATATACATACCTATGAAGGTGGAGATTGAGAGTCTTACCTTTTACATCCCCCATGTTTGCATGAAACATGCAGCTTGCTGCTTAATAGATCACTGAACACAGCTGTACAGCACCCCTTTCTAGTATGGCCAGCGTAATAACAGCTCTGTGCTCTCAATTCAGAGAAATGTGCAAAGGAGGTAGAAAGCAAGAGGTAAACCCCAATCCACTCCTAAGAATAATAGCGTTTTGTGATTGCATTCTGGCCCTAAACACCGTTAAGATTTCTTAAACAACAGTACTGCTGAGGTCTTTCAGTATCAGTCCTAGCTGGCATTTTGTAGCTGAATTGTAATTAGAGTATGTTTCATATCAGCTGTACTAGTTAAAATCATACAATAGGCTACTCTGCAAACTGTGTGTGGCGTTGTAATGCTTTGTAGTCACACTGAAAAACCTAAATTAGACAGTTCTGCAAAAACCTCCCAGAGCAGCCCTGTCATTGCTGCCGCTCTCCTGACAAAACTGGTGGCGAAGACCGGAGGGCTCAGCCAGGCACTTGTGGTTTGGTCACGAAAATACCTTGCTCAGTGCGGAGCAGGGGTATGTGATGGGTGGTAGACCGCTGGCCAGGCACACGTCAGTCATACTTCCACTGGGGCATCAGCGGTGGCAGAGGCTCAGTGTGGACTTTTGGGTTTCAAACATTTTACAAGTTCAAGAACCCTGAAAAAAAAACCTGTCTAATATTCATCTAAGTGTACTTTCATTGTCAGGGTGAGCTAATCAGTTATATTAAGTCCTGCAGCTCCACTTGAATTTGGATCTGAGTGCTTACCACAAAGCACTTCCCAGCCATATAATTTTCCACTCCAGTCCCTCGTGTATTAATACTGTATATAAAGTTTTTCTCTTTGTAACAAATATTCTTCATGAAGAAAATGTTCTGCCAAATGTTGAATGGGAGGGATCCAGGCAAGTTGAAATGAAAACTGATAAAGCTTGCTGAATTGTTTTGAAATGTGTATTTGCAAATTTATTGGAAGGATGTCCACTCACATTCTGGATATCTGTACGTGCAGTGGGGGTTAGCAAAACTCACTGGCTGGAATGGAGCCCTGTATGGATTTTGCAAGTCCTCCTTGTATAAAAGTGCTTCAGTTATGTCAGATTACTTGGCCTGGTGGAGAAAGCAAGTCATTTGATCTCAACAAATACTAGCAACAGGGGACACATTACAATAACTTCTGATAGGACTCCCTGTATTCCTTACATTAATGATAAAGAACTTTTCTTATATTGGAAGAATTTGTCAATCTCTGTATGAAATAATGCATGCTACTTCTATCACTGGACTGCATAGATCTTTAGGTTTACAAATAACATTTACAAATAAAATTACATATTTTACTACATATTTGATCAATTAATTTGTTGTAATATGTAATAGATCTATTGCTTATTTATACAGTTGCATTTCCCAGGATTATTTTTAGAGTCTTGCTCCAAGGTAGAAAAAAAAAAAAAAAAAAAAAAGGAAATTCTTCCAGTAGCAGTTACTGGGATTAGTTGCAAGGATTGCTGTATTATAGAGCTTGATTCCTGCCTACATCTGCAGCGCTATCACCGGGCTGTGCAGAAATCTGCCTGACTTGACCCTGGATGGACAAGCTAGCCCTGAAGAATCCAGGCTGTCCTGAAGTTCTCCTGTGGTTGACCGGAGTGGACATACTGCCCAAGGGCTTTCCTGTAAGTCAGGTTTGCAGGAGCTGACTGGGCACGAGAGGTATGTACCTTTTGGCTGCCTGGAGGCCGGAGCTGGGTGATTTGCCACATCCAGCCCTGGCGAGGAGCAGCTCTCACCCCTCTGTTGGTGCGTGCTCCGACACACGCTCTGTGAGCCGGCAATGGAAAGGCACGGGCTGGGCCAGCACCTTGCTTGTGAGGGAGCATGGAGAGGGCATCCTGTGACATTTGCTGTGGATCTGTTAAGTTTTACAGAGCCTATTGGATAGTTTTTGCACTCTGAATGAATAGTGATCCCAAATAGAACAAACATGACTTTTCTATCTCCTATGGCTGTTCTCAGTGACTCATAGGTGAGGCCTCACAGCTTAGCATCTCAACTGCTGCTGCTCCAAAACAAGCCTCTCTCCCTACTGCACCGGTGGGTCACACAAGACAGGCAGTAGACAGAAACTTGTGTAAGCTCTGTGTCGCCTGGTGTGGGTCAGAAGAAAACCCCTGTACTTGCTAAACCGCAGGTGAAATGTCAAACCATTAAGTAAACTGATTTTCTGCTGAGTGTGACTTCAGGGCTCTGGGTCAGATTTTTCAGTGGTATGGAGGCAGGTAAAGGCAAATACTTCACTGGATTTTTTTTGTTTGTGGATATTTTAACTGAAGAGGTGTTAGGCACCTGGTTTCAGCAGGGTTAGCTCAGGCCAGCATCCCTCTCTGGTTGTAAGATACGTGAATGGAGCTGGCTCAGAGTTCAGGCAAGGAGAATATTCATGCCTGGAAACAGGAATGGAAATGCCTGGAAGTCAATCCTTGGACAAACATGTGCTGTAAGAACTGAAACAAACATCCAAATATCTTTTGGAATTACTACATTAGTAGCATTTCTTTTTTTTTTTTTTTTTTTTTGACACTGTTCTGTTTAGTTTTCTTCTTCTACACATAATGTTTCCTCTGTTAATAATATCTTTGTGTCAGGTTTTGGCCACTTTGTTGTTTTGGGGGTCTCTTTCAAATATTTTGTCACTGTCAAGGAATATATTTTGGGATCCCTTGGTGTTCCCCACTTTTACTATTAAAGCATTTTAAAATTTCTTCCCTGATAAGTGTTGGGCCACTTCAGTAACAGGATTAAGTGTCCACTTGTGTTAGGCAGAAGGTTTGCACTGGTTGCCTGGGCTGGGCGCTTTGGAGAGCAGTATGAGCCACTCTTCAATGGGCCCTTCGTGTGACAGATAACAAAGACATGTTCCTCCTTCCACAGTGTCTTTTAATACTTATTTTGGAAATCAGAATAGTGTGAAATTGAAAAATTAAGGATAAGGTCTGAAAAAGAAGGTAACTGCATTTTAAAAACGAATCCAAATAGCTCTGAACTGTACTGAAAAATTGTCATTATTTCTTTTTCTTAAAAGGATCTGGAGAAAAGCAGCTATCAAAATGGGGGAACTGAGCAGAATATAAATGAAATAATGTGCCCAAAGTGATTAAAAAGGAGTACTGCAAGTAGCTGAAGTGCAAGAAGAAATGTAAAAATAAAAACCACATTGAGGCTTTGAAATATGTTTTTTCTAAATATCTTAAAAAGTGTCCAGATTATCTGGTGAGTAGATGCAGAAAGAGGTTAATATTGGCTCTGAATTATAAAGTCTCTGCAAATATTTTTAATGCCACATATGTATAAAAATTCCACAAATTCAAACTAATGTTCAAGCTGACAAATACCTTTTTTCCACAATGTGATTTTAAGCATGTTGGGAGGCTATAATTGCTTTAAGTTGTGGACACTTTCACATTTATTTCTGTGTTCCCAGAAAGAATAGACTAAAATGTCTTTAAATTATTTAAAAAAAGTAATACCTGGGACACAAAAGTGTGCATGTACATATAAACATAAATTTGTGGGAAAAAAAATTAAGAACCCGAAAGTGTCAAGAAAGACAGGTAAAACATTTTTCAAGATATTTTAAAAGATGAATGGACATTGAAGAATGAGTTTGAAAGTATTCCAATGGTAAAACAAAATGTAAAGGTTAAAAAGGTCCTGAGGAAGCTGACATCAAAGTCCCTCAATGTCAGAACTGTTCTGGAAATGTCTGAAAAATTTCAGGATGTATTTACTCAACGTTCAGTGCTACAGTACTGTGGCTTAGTGGGAGCTCCACCAGCTTCAAATTCTGGGAACAGAAGATGCAAATTGTTGTCCAAAACAGAGAAAAAGGTTTGTTCCCCATTTTACTTTCCTATTACTCAAAACAAAAAGGAAAGAATTCAGCAGTTGCTGGCAAAGTTTCAAACTGATGAGATCTAAATGTGCACACCCTGGAGAGCAGACCAGGAGCTTCTCAGAGGCAGCAGTGAGCCTTGGAGCAGTGCCCATGTTTCCCAAGAGCCAGCGGCTGCTGGTGCAGATGTGGAGCTGTTGGCACCACAGTCACATCCCATGGGAGTGTGTTGGCCCTTAGCTCCCAGTTTCGACACAGCAGATTGACTCTGCTCGTGCCCTGAGTGGGAGATGAAACCTTTCCTTTCCTCTGGAGGCTGAAAGGGGCAGGTTGTGCCCCTTTGCCAGCTCTCTGTGGGATTTGCTGTGGGACCCTGCCAGGGGCACTGGGTTACTGAAAAAATTTGGGAAGGAATGGCAAGTTTGTACAGCTCCTGTTGTTGTTGAAGGCTTGTGAAAGAAAAGTCTTATTTACCACTTTTCATGTCACCTTCCTCTTTTTCAAAGCTGCTTTTTCAAGCCTGTACCATTTGGTGTTACATGCACTGTATCTGAAATACAACTGCAGCCTTTACCTCTTCTGTCCTCCCCAGCAGGGATTTCTGACGCTGATAGCTCTGGCAGAGGAACTGGAATTGTAAAGCATCACCCTGGACTTGATTTCTTACAGACCTGTGTGCACCTGTCATTTCAGGATGGAATTTGACTTCCCTCGCCACTGCTGGGAGCATGCAGCGGGCATCCTTTCGGCGCTTGCTTTGGCAATCAGTGCAGCCTCTTAAACTCCACTTCCCATAGATCAGCAGACAATGACTCTATAGAGATTTATTTTGACAGTTTGGGGTTTAGGCAGCTCATTCTGCGTTTTGGCTTCAGCCAGGATGCCACATGACATTAAAGAGCAGCTGAACGGAGTGGACATCTGCTGTCACAAAAGTGACCATTAAATTTACAGGCAGGCATAAACTGGACTGAATTAAAACAGCAACAAAATCTGACTCCGGTAGGGAACATAAACGTAATGGATCCAGCTTACACCGTTTGGGGGATTTTTTTCGTTCCTTTCTTTTAGTTTTCCCCTCTTCTCTCTACCCTAGAGAGTGGGTAGACTCTCCACCCACTAATTAATCTGATTGTGGTAAGTGGTTCACCAGTAGTTTCTCAGCTTATTACTGAAGCCTCTGAGTACAGTTGGGCTTTCAGAATGTTTAGAGAAATGGCCTCTCAAGTAGCAAATAAATATCAGCCTGAAAACAGCCAGAGGATTGCCACAAAGGATGAGGAAAAGGCTGAAGTACTTAATGCTTTCTTTGCCTGAGTCTTTAACAGCAAAAGCAGCTTCCCCTGGGTACCCAGCCCCGGAGCTGGAAGAGGGACACAGAGGGGCTGGAGTGTGTCCAGAGCCGGGCAGGGGCTGGGGAAGGGGCTGGGGCACCCGTGGGATGGGGGGCGGCTGGGGGGGTTCAGCCCAGACCTTATCGCTCCCTGCAGCT
>JAVJGJ010000062.1:41079314-41101864 GCA_035590215.1 Microhierax caerulescens
CTCCCTCCCTCCCTCCCTCCCTCCCTCCCCTCAGCCTGGTGCCTTAGCCCTGCACGCTACCAGAAAGGTTGCCAGCTCGTCTGGGGGGAGAGGGAAAGGAAAGGGAAAGCTGGAGGCCAAATGCTGGGGGCCAACAGTGGGGACAGTGCCTGAGGCCACCTGCTGCCACCCACTCCTGAGATGCATGCCCTGCGGGAAGCCTGGAAGCAAGGCAGGGAGGGCGGGCGCTCAATTCTTTGTTGTAAAAAAACCCCAAAACTTACGGTTTTATGAGAAATCAAAGTGATGGGCAGCTTATTTCCTTTACATCAGTAGGAATGGCTAAACCTCTAGACCTAACGCAGGGACGCAGCGTGTGCAGCCCCCCGGAGCCTGGAGGTGACATGCCCAGCCCATGCCAAGCCCCAGCACTGCTGCATGGCGGCTTCCAACGAGCCTGCAGCACAGCTGGCCGGCCCCTGTGGGCAGCCCCACGCCAGGCCGCCCCCACGCCAGGCCGCCCCCACGCCAGGCCGCAGCCTGCTCCTCTGGCAGTGCTGGCAGGGCAGGCACTGACAATAGGGCCTGGGACCTCCTTCTGTGCTGCTGGTGGCCAAGTTTGCCTGGCAGCACACGTGTCCTCTGAAGACACCTTTAACTTCCAGCAGGCTCTGAACTGTATACAAGTATCACGTAATTGCACCTGATAAGGCGTATCAGTGAAGTAAGAGGAGATGGAGAAAACGGAGCAAGCCTGTGACAGACAAAGGAGCAGTGGGTGCCTTTTGACCAAACAAAGAGAAGGGCAGCTGCTGTCTGCAGGAAGAGATTTGCATCTTTGCCCAATATGTATGTGGTCCAGAGACTGTCAGGGTAATGATGTGTTTCTCATCTACTTTAAAGCACATTTCCTCCCTGCTGGTACCTACTTAAAGGCATGGCAAGGCAGTTACAATAAATAAGAGTCATGCGAGCGTGTGCTGCTCACCATAAATCGCTGCTTGTTCTTTGGCTGACGTAAAAGTCGCACTAACGGGAAACTATCAACCTACATGCGCTATCTTTCAGAGCCTTCTTGTTTCATCTGCTAATAATACTGCAACTATTAAACCCACATTCAAAATTCTATGTACTTTAAAGCATTTCTCTGAAGTTTTCTCCCTTTTCCTATGTCACTTACATTGATTTGCAAAACTGCTCTGATATATTTCACTCTGGCCCCAGCTACTTTTCATTCACTTTTTGTTTTATTCTTCTGAATGAAAACAAAAAAGCAGAAATTTAGCAGTCAGGATTTACCTTTACTCTCAGGAGCCTACAGTCCTTAATTTGCACCTATCTCTAACAACCAGGTGCAAGCAACTCATCTCCCAACCACACCACACTCCTACCTTTGCACCTTTGCAATTTCTCTGACGAAAATGCCTTTTATGTTTGTGGCTGTAGAATCCAGCTTCACCACAAGGCTCTAGAAACACTCTACAAAACAGAGCTAGCAAGGAAGGAGAAGCAATAGCTGGCAACTTTTTGGCTGTTGGTTTCAACTCTTGAAGCATTTTTAAAGTAGTCTCAGAAGTGGAGCAAGCAGCGTCCACTCTTCAGTGCCTCTCAAGGATCATCTCACACAAAGATTTTTCTAAAACATTTGCTTACCTCCTCTGTGATATCAATCTTCAGAACTGCCGTGGTACTGAAGGATGGGGAGCCTCGGTCTTTGGCCTGCACCACCACCGACCAGATGCAGTCTTTATTCTTTGTGATGTTGTGGATGATGTCCAGGGAACGGATATAGGATTTCAGCTTGATTTCCCCAGTGCTTTGGTCTATGTCAAACACGTTGGCTGGATCTGCTTGCATGATGGAATAATCCACAATGTTGTTGGGTTCTTCTGCATCTTGATCTATAGCCTGGTAGGGGAAACGTAAAGAACAAAGATCTTATTATTGGTATCTCTGCCTGAAGACAAAACTCCAGAAGTTCCTGAGCGTTCACTTCTGATAATATCCATGCTGTGAAATGACTGCACTGTTTTTGTTTCATCTTGGAAACAATTTTCCCTTTTCTGGTATCAGCTATGCTACTTTTTGTAGTGAAAATCAGCAGGAGTAGAGTTCTTTTTGTATAAGCGATTTCTATTTGAGATTAAATAAAATCAGAGGAAAAACTGAACTGTAACCCATCTATAGAATGCAAATGACTCAATCTGGGGAGTTTCTCACACAGCGTGGGGGACAAATCTGAAGTGATAGAGAACAATGGGAATAGCTCTGCACTGTAAACTAGAGCTGCCTTAATTTTTGTGCCGTCATATTTATTCTGCTAACATGAGGTGGTGTGTAATCAGGCTTCGCTATATGCATTCAAATATGTGTAGTATTGGATCTTCTGCACCTTTGCCGGTGAATTGTTATTGCGGGTTTTTTACCTCCCGTTCCACACTGGATCAGCAAATACAATTCTGCAAAGTGAAGGGAAAGAATCTGTGTGGTTGAGCACAAAGGCTTGTCAGGAAGGTTAAGTATTCAAACCCCTGTATTTTCATTCATTCATCTTATTTGGGCTTCTTATGATCACTGTATAATCCAGGATCCTCCAGCCAGCTGATGGTTCAAATATTGTAACAGAACTTTATCTTTTGCCTATGGAATTTATTTCTCCTTCTCAGCACTCTGTAAACACTATCATTCCACACTTTAATCCATTTGTTACATACAAATGGATGTGCAAAATAAAGCCCCAGGAAAAGCCAGCTTTCAGACATTCATCACGATCCCTGAGCAATAAACAGCAGAGTCGGGGCTTTTCCAAAGCACTCTGTTTTGTGACACACTGTGTCATCTCTCACCTCTATCTTCACCGGTGACCCGATAATCATTGTCTTTTCCTGGATGTTTTCATTGAACTCTGGAGAGTGGTCATTGACATCTAGCACAGTGATAAACACTTCAGCCAGGCTGTATTTCCCATCTGTGTCCTCTGCCTTCACATAGAAATTATACTTTGAGTTCACTTCAGCATCTAATACAGCCCAGGGCTGGGTGTAAATTATACCGGTTGATGGGTGGATTAGGAACCTGGAAAAGAAGCACAGAAAAACTTCTGGGTTTTTGGGTCACTTAATGTGTGTTTACAGCGTAGGGCAAAGGTGGGCTCTAAACACGGAATTGCTGCACCCAAAGACTGGTACTCTTCACCTAACTCCTCTCTGGCTGGTGATTCCAAATCATTCACTCTACCTATTTTTGTCTAGATCCTTTAGTCCTGAAACCCAGAGAACTATCAGTGTCTGGTGTTTTTTGATTATGCATTATCCATTTAAGCTGCATTTTCTGTTAAAGTCTTTGTCCTCAGTAAATGCTCAGTGTGATGGCCTTCTCGCAGAGCGATTTCTTTGCATTAAAACATTAAGGAACTGCCTTTTTTTTTTTTTTTCCCAGTTTATAAGTACAATATATTAGATCAGGTCCTGCATAAATTAAGATTGAATGATATAACCTCAATAGCTAAGGGAAGCATGCCACATAGCATATTTAAGCTCTTCACTTCTCAGAATGGGTAAGAAAAATGGCTGCTCTCAAATCCCCCAAAGTGCAGGGCAAATTACCTCCTCCAAAAATAATCACTTTTCCATAGACTGGCACTGGGATGGAGTGGGTGTTGAGATTTATCCATAGCAAGTTTGATTCTACGCATTTGTAATTACTGAGACACTGTCAAAAGTGTCAGACAAAAGCTTGGATTTATAGAGAAGATACCAACACAGCGGCTTTTTAAAATGGACTGCCAGCGTCAGCTCCAAGCAGTAGGGTGTTTAACAGATGAAAAGTTTTATATATCCTTTTATTAATATACAGGATAACAAAATATTTTCTGTGTTCCCTCTGTGAGCACAGTTGAGAGACATTATAAAACGGGCACTTAATAATCCAGAATCTTCAATTGTTTTCATCACCTTATTAAATACAGATACAAGGCTTGATGAAAGCCAAGACCTGGAGGTGGAAGGAGCTGTGCCAACTCTCGGTAGGGGACAGTGCCTATCCAAGTGCCTCCTTAGCACCCAACCCAGCCTAACGATGCAGAGAGGACTCTCATCACCCCCATTTTAGTGGGAGAATAGAAGCACCGAAATGTGAAGACATTACAGCAGTGTACCCTGCTCCCACTAGCAGCTTAGATATAGGATTGCCAGCATAATGGTTTTATCTTCAATAGGAAACACTATTCCTCTTACTCCAGTATAACTCATCCTTCTGCCAATGCAACTGCAAAACCACTGACACAGAAAAAAGTCATGCTTCTAATTGAAACTTAAATCTGAATCAAACTGTGTGGTCAGCAGGTCTAGAGGTTCCAGGGATAAGAAACCAATCCAGCCTTGCAGAGCCAGCCATGCCATTCTGGCACAAGAAAAAAAAAATCATACTTAGGAAAGAAAAGAAAGTCTTGACATCTTAATTTCCTCATTCAACAGCATAAGAACACTGAGTCTGAGCAACCCCCTAATTCCAATCAGAATAAAGTTGCTCTCGTTTTTTTCTAAATCCTTCATCACCAACCTTCACAAGTTTCTTTGCACCAGCTGCTACATTCTAAACCTAAGAGGTCTGCCTGCACGAAATGACCTTTGCCTGCTTGCCTTTATGCAGTTAGCAGCTAGCTTAAGGACTTAGTGAAGAGCTCAAAATAATCCATCGTGGAAATTCTCCCATATGTGTATCCTTCTGGCTACAGAAGAGGTTCACCCTTAACATCGTGGATTTGGGGCTTTGATTGTGCCTCCTAAATGGCTTTCACCTTAATAAGAAGAGTTCAGCTTTAACTCCAGGTGGATAATGTAGGGAGAAAAATGGATTCTGGGAATGAGTGCCTGAAAAGCTTACTCATTGCAGTATTCTGCCCTGCAGCCCCACCATATCCAGGAGCTGCAGGTTCCAGTAGCAATATCTGTGATGGCTGGTGATGCTAGCCACGGCTGGCAGCCCCAACCAAGGAACCAATGCAACTGCTGGGCTGGAAACAGTGCAGGAGAAACCATTGTTTCAAGGACGTTCTCACCCCAGCACTGCCACCAAAGAAGGGAGAAGGAGCTAGGCATCATCACAAAATCAAGTAAGCATCAGGTTCCCTTCTTCCCTGATGCAGGGCTGTTAGGCTTAAATATATAAAACGCCTTGAACACCCAGTGCAGCTGGCCTCCAAAGCTGAAGTTTATATTCTTGAAGGTCTTGTCGTCTTTGATTTATTTTGACAAGAAACTGGACTATTTATACAGCTATACGGAAAGGGAAGGGGAAAGGCCAAGGGATTTTTTTTCCCCTCCAGAACTGAGTTTTCACAACTAGACCAAAACCTCCTCTTTCTTTCACAAGTGTCTTTCAAATGGTGATTGAACAGATCTGTGCATTAGTACTTCAGATGTCTTATATCTCTTTGGGGGCTTGTGGGTAAAATTCCATGGATTCATGAAGCAGATGTTTAATGATCACATTAGTTTTTCTGCTGTTGTTTTCACAGAACTCACAAAGAACATGGCATAAATGGCCTTTACAAATAACCATGTCAAGAATTATCTTTTTTTTTTTTTTTTTTTTTTTAATTCTTTTAAAACTCCGCTTAGAGGCTATGTAGGTTTTTTTTGTTGTTTTACTTACAGATCTGCTCCTGTTCCATAGATAGAGTACTTGACTTCTCCCCAAAGCCCTGAATCTGGATCTGTAGCCTTAAGAAAAGAAAATCAGTGTCATTCTTTACTAAATTGCAAAAAAGAAACGTTTTGTTTTTCTTTTAACAACAGGCTATGTGAAAAACCCAAATGCTTTTCACTCTTTTTGCCATCACATTTTTAGGGAGAAATCATAAATGTGCACTTAGAAAACTGCAAAATCTAACACCCCGAAAGGTCACTGTCCCAGGGAAGCTGCTGAGATGCCTCCTGTCTCCTGGCCAGGCGGGTGCCCGAGGCTGGAGCAGGGAGAAAGCCACTAGATGGCTCCATCCATTGGCATTTAACACATCCTCCCTTTAATAGAGATGAAGCTAATCTCAATGACACCAACAAACTACCCACTCTCAAACCTTCCTAATTATCAGTTAAATATTAATGTATCTTCCCTAGACAAAATTATTTACTTTGTATAGAGTATTTTTTAAGCCTCTGCTTGTTTGATTCAATTTAAAGTAATGCATAACAAATGTTTCAAGCCATACACAGTATTTCAGCTTTGTTTATATTTTAATCACTCTTGTGCCTGTGTGACTTTTAGTAATGCAGACACTACACCAGATGATATCTTTCTTCCAGACTCCTGTTGGCTTCCTTTCTCATCTCAGGATTAGGAAAGCTATTGATTTGGTAACAACTATTTCCATAAACTCCTGCTTCTCCGATCGCTCTGAGGTGGTGTTATGTTATACCTTTGTACCCGGCCATCAAAATTCATGGCAGCAGTGGCTGATTCATTCATCACCTTGTTTGACTATTTGAAAACCGGGACAATGTCTTTGATTCCTGCATTGTTAGCGTAACCCACCTGCAGCCCTACCGACAGGTGTTCTTTAGTTCTTTGGCATGAGCTTGTCAGATGCTCTCATCCCATAATTTTGACCGCAGTCTACTTTAGCACTGCCTAACTGTTCCTAAAATATTAGCACACTTGGGAATTCACCCAGAATTGCTATCCTGGGTCCTTGGAGTGCCTCAATTTGTCAAGTATATTTGTGATTCTGGGTCAAGTACTGAGTGACAGCACATGACAGTAAATGCTACATGGACTCCTCAGCTATGCTGTCCTGCACACCTTGGCTCAGAGTGGCTACTTTTGCTGCTTTTGCAAACTTTTTAAGAATTTCTTTGTTTTCTGCTCACCTTGGGAATTTTTTATTGCTCTTGCTGCAAAGATAGTGAAGTTTGGGAGTCTCTGTTTTCTACATTTTCCTATCTGTTTCCTCTAATAACCTTTTCTGTATTGTTTATGTTCCGCTTCTCAGTTTTCATTCTTCCATCCCTAAGATTTGTCTTCAGCACTTTATTATTTGATTATTTAATTTTCTTTCTTACTCACAGCCAGCCTGTGCTGGAGATCTCTGGCAACCTGCCTCCACCATCCCTACCTGTGAGGCCTCTGCCAGGTGACTTGCATCACCCACCGAGCCCCATGTGGCCAGGAGCTCTCCTACCTTTGGGACACCAGGTCTGTTTCCAGTCCTAGCAGCTGCACTGAAGAGAGACAGCTCTCATCAACCACTGGAAATTAATTCCCCAGCACACAGGGCCCATGTGATACCCTAATTTTATCTCCATGAAAATATGATATACTGGGAAATCTATAGGCATATTTTTCCCGCTGTGAGAAGACACTTACACAGACATCTTTCTTTCCCAGCTCTACGTCTTTTAATGTTATATTCTTGCCTTCATTAATTGTCTAATTATGCATTTAGCAGCCAGATTCCTCCCAGGAGGAGGAGACTAATACCTGCTAAGCAGCCATCTTGTTTTCTTTTTACTTGTACTTAAGCAAGCAAATCCAGTAAATCCAATTCCATTGTCAGTGGAACTGTCACAACCGACTCCTCCTGCTGGACACTGATTTGACAGGGGCTTTCTTAGTACTCACAGACCCTGTGATCTGTCTTAAAAGCAGATGGCCTTTAATTAAAAACCAAAGTGAATTTGTTGGTCTGAAAAACATTTGCCTAAAACTTTATTTTTTCAGAAGGGTTTTTTTTTTGTTTGCTTTTTTTTTTAATTGATGCTGGAAAGGAACTGGAGTCCAGAAGCCGACAGTGAGTACTATTTGCTACTTGCCTCTGTCCACCAGTTTTAAGGTACTTGAACTGTCACCACAGACACAGAAAAGAGAGCATTTCTTAAGAGATTAATGAAACTTACTGTAACAGCAACTACGTTAGAGCCTCCCGGGGAGTTTTCGGGGATCCTGGCAATGTAGTAATCGGAGGAGAACTTTGGGACATTGTCATTCATATCCAGCAAGCGTATCACTACATCAGCCGTCGAGCTGAATTTCTCGGGTGTGTTCACCTCTATTGCAAGAAGCTAAGAAAAGAAAAGCAGGAAGTTACTACAAAGCAGCTATTATTACTTCTTAAAGCAGCTTCTTTCCACTACCCATGGCACATTTGTATATTTCAGCCTGGTTGGACCAGACAGCTCAAAACCAGGGAGAGGATGAACTGGGTCAGTGTGCAGCCTAGGCTTGTTTGTGCAATCCTGTGATGGGCAATCAAGCTGTGGAAAGAGGAGTTCTGACCTGTGTATACATATTAGACTTCATGTGACAGATGCAATTGGTCATAACCAACCAATACAGCTCAAAAGGCTGTAACAGAAGCAAGCAAACACCTATGCCTGGGCAGCTCCGAGAACATAGAAAAACATAAGCACTGAATAATTTTGAAGAACCTTGTACACTGAATCATGATGCTTTGCAAAGAAAGCATAAATTCTTTGTCAGGGAAGAAGTCAGGGCAATAAACTGCACCAAACAGGGCAAGGAGATGAGAGAATCGGTGCCCTGGGACGTTTGGAAGCAGCAGTATCCCCACCCCAAACATAGGATGGTCAGGGATCAGGCACGTACAGTAGAACCCCACTTCAGAAAGTCTGTGAGAACTCCTACCACCAAACAACTTGGAACCCTACCCTCACTGCCTTGTGCTGACCAGGACTTTATCAGATACCCACTGGGACTTTTGGATTGCCTCACTGCCTCTGAGGAGGAACAGAGAGCTCTGGCATAACACAATCCCATAACTCTGCTCACCTGAAAGGGCAGGCAGCCCCATACAGCAGGACCCGGGGTGGGGAGAAGCCAGCAGCACGGATGTTCTGGCTGGTTGGCAGCAGAGCTCAACGGAGTGCACACCTATCCTCCCTCAACTGAGGGATGACACTGCTGGGTCAGCAAGTAGGTTCCTTGCATTGCCCCCCAGCACGCAGGGAACTGATGCAGGGAAGAGCAGTCACCACAGAGAAGGCAGAGGATAACCCAGGCACCTGGCGCACAGCAGCTCTCAGTAGGCAAGACCTGAGCAAGTATTTGGCGAATCACCTCCAAAGCTTCAGGCAAGCACTTTCAGGCAGGACTTCAGCTACTTAGCACCAGATCTTTTCTCTCTTACTCTTAGTCTAAGGCAAAATAGCAGCAGCATTTCTGCTGTGTCTGCTGGCCCCCACACTAGGTTAGGGGCTATCAGTAGGAAGCCTGAGGTGGTGAAGCAGCAAGCCTATCGCTCAGGTGCTGTGTGACGGAGCAAAAGCAGTTTCAGCAACAGGTATGGAGAGACAGTGAGTCCTTCACAGCCTCTGGCCCCAGCGTCTGGTCCCCGGTGGGTGGCTGCATCACACAGCATCAGCACTAGGACATCAGCCTTGGGCTCTGCAGGGGCTGAACCCGAATGGCTCACACAACAACCAGCGGTCAACCCTTCAGTTTTCATGCTTGGGCAAAGACCTAGTTAACACAAAGCAGGAGGGCTCTAGAACTCTCCTGAGGCCACCACACCACTAATAGACTAGCAAGCAGGACATCTAACTGAGGTATGAGAGGCTCAACTGAAAAATCTAGCAGCACAGGTTTTAATTCCCAGTAGATATCTGTTCCAGGAGCTCGCTCCAAGAGGGTGAATGCCTGAGGGAGCTTTAAGCTTTGGAAGGTAGAGCAGGGCTGCCACGGCATCTCCTCCTCCGTGGGTGCGGAGGTGGGGGCTGTGGGGGCTCACCCTTCCCACACCGTGTCACAGCTCCCCATGGGCAGGAGGTGCTGGCACTGCCGAAGGTGACAGGGCACACACGGGGCTTGAGAGTCCCTGCCCTGCCACGTTCAGAGAAGTTTGTACCCCTCAGAGGCGACAGGGTTTGGGGACAGGAGGGAGCACTTTAAGTAGACAGAGAAAAGGCTATCTCAGGATCATCTCCTGGAGCTGTTCCTGCTGCGTGAACAATTATAACGGCTGGAAAAAAGCAATGAAAGGGTTCTTGAAGAAATGAATCTTGAAGGATTGCCTGTAATTACTACAGGACACATCTGCTCTAAAAGGGGAGTTTGGTCACTGGGTCTCTACGCTAACTTCTGTGTTCAAAGACCAGGCATGCAGACGTTGGCAAAAAGCTGCTCGTGAGCAATCTCAGCTCCTAAAGCAGCACAGGGAATTCTTAATTGTTGCACAGGAAATCTTATTGTTGATCATGCACATAGAGCTATAATTAAATTATAACATCTGCAGTGAAATAATCTTTGCTGCTGGAATCAGCTAATCTTAGAATGCCTTATGCGAGCTTAGCAGTTTTGCTTTGTTTCCTACATTCATTTTTTTCTTCCCTCTCCTTTTAGCAGCCATAGTCCAGCTATGTCAACACACTGACAACATCTTCCTTCAGGGAGGGATTTTTGTCAGCTTACTTGTCTGCCAATGTCTTATGCAGAGCTGAATTGTTGGTTTTATGCAGAGAGAGAAAAAACATAGCATAGAACTATTCACAGGACTACATAGTAACAATTAACACATGCCAGAAGAGGAAACCGAGATGTAATCTTAAAATTGACCGGTATGTTTTTAAAATAGCGTTTGAATTTTGGCAGCTGGAGATAAGTGCAGCCTCATTTGGTCCTGGTCTGTGGGAGATGCGAGTGTGCAGGCTGTGAGGGCAGGTCCAGGCTCCTGTCGAGGCGCCACGTGCTCCAAGCTGAAGGAGGTGGAACACAGGAAATTTGGCCCTCAGAGTACGTCAGCCCGTGACCAGGTGGGACAGCAACATCTGGCCCCTGCGGCAGAGGGACTGGAGCTCTAAGAGGCTGAAGGGGTACGAATTACCACCGCTGCCATGCCTCGGGAAACCCATTCTAGCTCTTGGCCAGCTGAAAATTAAGGAGGTCCTGACTACCGACTGCCTTTGAGAGACAACCCTAAATGGAAGATAGGTTTTCTCTAGTAGCCTTTGCTTCAGGTAGTTTTCCAGTGCATCTCCCAGTCAAACTGGCTTTAGTTCCACTCTGGCATTTTCCTGTTTAATAACAAACCAGAGGAGAAGGCTCATTGCTTACAGATACCCGCCCTCCCCCAAAAATAGCTTTCCAAAGCTGCTTTGGGATACATGTTAAATAGGAATGTATTCTTATTTCATGCAAAATTCTAACCAGGCTGACCACATTGGCAAATAAAACTGGGTAGGAAGCGATTTGAACTTTTCAGGGAAATGGAGACAGCAATGAGGTCATTATCAAGTATTTGCTGCCATATATTACTACCATATCATCCAGCTGCACCTTCTTCATTTGGAATCTAAACAAAGGCCCTGCATTTTTAGCAAAGCCTTATGGATTCTCCAGTAAAAATAATTTCATTAAAAAAAAAGTGAATAACTGCTTAAGCTAAAAAAATAATATCCTTTTTCCTGGTAATTAATTCTTTCAGTGTTCATGGCAATCACATTAACTACTTTGATTTCTATTAGTATTCATGAGGAGGCCATGTGTAACTTCTTTACTGGTCTTTTGGTAGTTTAACCTGAATAAATGTGCGCTTATTATAATTAGTTTCGGTAGCACTTTATAGTCCTTACAGAATCTTCCATCTTAATACCATAATGACGCCTCACATTTTTGTAGCATCTATAACCTGTGAAACTCAAAATGGCTAAGGAACATTGCAAGAGGAGACAAGAAGCATACTGCAGTGGCACTCGCTAAGGACACAAAGCAAATCATGTAGCAATAGGAGAGAACAAAATCCAGGTAGCTGGCTTGTGGACTGTGCAAAAAAAATGCCACTTTCTGTACAAAATCAAAACTAGCATATGTTAATACTCAGCTGGATAGTTTTGGCAATTTAATTATTTTTTTCTTTTAGCAATTACAGGGATTGTGTATGCCATGCTTTGCTGTCAGAACTGACCCATCTATATTCATGTTCAGAGGCAGCTGATATAAAACCAGACTACTTAATTGTCTTGCTGATGAGCCAATGAATCCGCCAGAGAAGGTGGTAGTGCAAGGGTCCAGCTTTCGGGTGAAAGCTGGCTTTTGTATGGCTGGCTTAGAGCATGGGTGAGATGCCTCAGGTCAGTCTGCAGAAGGCCCTATATCTAGATACACTCTGACAAAGGCAGTGAGCAATTTGGGGAAATTTTCTTGCAGTCAGCTGGGGTCTTCAGCCTGCCAACATTCAAAAGCATGATCGTGAACCAAATTACTTAGGACTAAGCAGGTAACGTTCTTGCCCCAGAGAAATTAGGGTTTCATCCTGTGAATTTATCATTGTAAAAGCAGAAATAACAGCCTTAGGGTTCAGTCTAGAATGACTCAGAGCCACCAACATATGCAGCTTCCACAGAGAGATAATACTCTACATTTTGCACTGACTGGACTAAATTAGTCCACAGATGCACCCATTAAACCTTTGGAAGTTGATGAACCAGAGGCAGAAATGAGTTTCCCTTACATGGAATATAATATCACTGACAATGCATCAGACAGCTCCAGATGGATTAAGAAGCTAAATCCCATCAGATACATAAGCCATCATACACACATCTTATACACAGGCAGAGAGGACCCCGAAAGCAGAAGTACCTTGAAGGTTAACAACTTGAATTTTTCGTAGTCAATAGCAGCAGAATTTTCCACTATTATCGTAACCTGAGCCTCATTCAGGACAGTTTGGGGGACCACTCGGAAGATGCCACCAGGTCCAACAAGACGGATGTTGAATTTAGCATTGGCTCCCTGTGAATAAAAGCAGACATGGCACTGTTTTCAGTAAATGATGCACTTCTTACAGCCTAGATTGGCTCTGTTTCTTCACACTGTATAAAATTAGAATGAGTCTTACTGCTTAGAGCCCTCTGCTCTCCATCCCCTGGGCAAGAGACTGCTAAGGAGCTTAGTTATATAATCCCTCCATCCCTGGTCACAAGACGGACACGGCTTTTCTTAAAATAGATTGACAAGCTTGGTTATTCTTCCAGTCATAATGGAAAAACCCTGCAGCAGGACTGGTTAAGAGAGGGATCTTGCAGCAAGCACCCTTGGGCTTGGTGCCACGCACTGTGAACCAGTGACAGGTGACAGAGATAACACCACATGCACACGGGCAGGAGAGCCCTGGTTCCTGCCAAGGGAAGACGACTGAACTGTCTACATCAGGACAATGGACTCCTCAAAATCCCAGCCTGTGTGCTAAAAGCTCACAGCCTGGGATGCTGCAGACCCACAAAGATGTGCCACCTCCAAGTGGAGGCAGTACCCCACAGTTTGCACTGACTGGACTAAGCCAGCCCAGAGTCACAGCCACTAAACCTTCTGGAAGCTGATGTGCCTGCAGGGAGAGAGAAGCCCAACTTGGGCAGAATAAAATCTGACAAGTATTTTTGACAGCTCCAGGTGAAGTGAGAATCCACATCCCATTATATACAATCATTGAATCCTTTAGGTTGGAAAAGACCTTTAAGATCATCAAGTCCAACTGTTAATCCAGCACTGCCAAGCCCACCACTAAACCACGTCCCCAAGCACTGCATCTATGTGTTTTTTAAACACCTCTGGGGGTGGTGATTCCACCACCTCCCTGGGCAGCCTGTTCCAGTGCTTGACCACCCTTTCAGTGAAGACATTTTCCCTCACACCCAATCTGACCCTCCCCTGGTGCCACCTGAGGCCGTTCCCTCTTGTCCTGTCGCTTGTTACCTGGCCAGACCAATTCTTATAAAGCAAACTGGAGCACAGAAGGGAAAAGATGAAATGGAGATTCTTATACTTCTGCCTTACAGGGGAGGTGGGAAAATGAGCTGAGCCCATTTCACCAGCTCTCTGACTTCACCAGTTTCTCAACGTCATGTTTACACTGTGACAAACCAGCCAGATTCACTGCCTGGCTGGTGCCACCTTCTCCCCCTAGCATGAATCCTGAGATGAAGAATTTCTAATAATACCTTTCAAACAGCGTAACTCTACTTTTGGCTGTACCACCGGAGGGCTTGTTATGAGCAGTTCTTGCTGCAACCTTAGCTCATGTCAAGAGGAAAAGCGTTCGGCACTAGTCCCCCAAAAGAAACAGAATGATCTGGGATCCAAACTCGATGGCCTGTGTGGTCTGGTCATACAAACCCTCCCAGCTACAGAGGTGCCAACAGGAGCTCTTTTGCTGGGTAGTACAGCCAGATGCACAAAGCCAGAGCCGCTGGATTATGGAAAATAGTGCTGATGGGGAAAGCGCACCACCTGACTGTACAAAGTCTTCTGTGCTAGGGAGTGTACATGGCGGTGGCAGGGGTCAGGGAGAGAACTGCTGTCCTCCGACAGCAGAGCCATTTCTGACAGCGATGTCCACCAAACCCAGATCTGCCTGGAGCAAGCCGTGCTGCTGCATGTCTCCAAGCAGCCGGCCCTGGGACACAGGGATGACTGAAAGAACAACAGCACTGAGCCCTAAGCTGTGTCTATCAGAGGAAGAGGGCTGGGGGACACATTTCTGCATAAAGTTCTTGCAAGTAAAGATGGCATTTCCATCACACTGTAGGGCTAAAACAGACCTTGCCCACAGTTTCCTCCTCCTCACCGCACCATCCACTCCCCCAAAGGAGTCACTAATGGCCGTGACAGGAACAGACACATGCTAAATTTTCTTCTCTATATTGTTGTCTCATGTGGAAGGGAAAACGTATGCTATGCCTTAAAAGAATGGCACTCCCCCCCCCCCCCCAAGAGGGATGCCTTACACTGTACTAGGAAGCTTCTTGAGAAATCTAGACAGTGTATTTAGCAATGTTTTCTGCTTATTTTATAGCCTAACTTGCATCCTGAATATTTTGTCAGGCCATATAAGATACCTACATATTTTGTTTCTAAATAGAAGAGATAGGGTTTGTTTCTTTCCTTCTGCAGCAACATCCCCTGTGACAATAGCAGGATAGACGTAGCACTGCTTTGAAAGCAGTCATTTATCTGCTTGCTGCAGAGCAGCAGGAGGGAGGGGGGAAGAAGCTAGTGGGTTTGATAGAGTACAAAACAGTCAACCCAGCACAATACCGAGCATGGTTATATAAAAGCACTCTTTCCAATAGTGATGCAGTTCTCGGATGCATTAAGCTTTTCTCTTGTCGCTGCCTAACCTCAGGCTAACTCAGATGGATGCCATTCATACAGTATTTAGCTTAGGGATCCCTATAGCAACCATCACCATAGTATCTACGGGCATCACAGGTCAGTTAGATAGCAGGTTGAGATGGATGGAGTCTTTTCCCTTTATCTGGTTAGAATTAGATTGGCTCTGGCATAATTTTTAAGATTACCTAAAAATATCACTCCAGTGGGAATGATTTATCAAAGCACGCACTGCAGACTCTGGCTGAAACATAAGGGCCAGAAGAGTAATATATTGTAATAAAAGCAATGCAAGGGTACAGGCTGTATTGTTTCCAGCAGGGCTGAAAAGATACAGACAGCAAATGCACTTGAAGTTACTAAAGTGATTAGAAACTCTAAATCTCCAAATGGAGTACCTGCTTGGACATTACACCGACAACAACTGAATGCAACCAGTAGTCAGGGGAAGTTCATAAGGACTGTTCAGCTTTGGTCACCGCAAGAAGTGGGCTGCAGCTTTAGGGTGACCCTGCTCACAGACATAACGCTATAGGACAGACTAAGCATATTTCTGAGTCCAGCCTCTCTGTGGTAATGGACCCTGCAACTACTTTATCTGCCCTGGGCTTTTGGGGAATGCAGGTGAAATAGTTGAGTTCCTAAAACAACATTTCCCCATCTGACAACTCTTTCTAATCTTTGGGAAAATAAGGGTGGAAAACTGCAGGTCCACATAGTTTCCACTTACCTGATCTGAATCATTGACTGTAATCTTCAGTCCCCTCAGGATTTCACCTTCTGGGGGGTGCTCGTACATGGTCAGCTCAAATTTGTTCTGGGGACCATTTTCTCCATAGAACGTTGGTGGATGGTTGTTGAGGTCGACTACCCGTATAGTCACCATGGCAAAAGCGTACACAGAGGTGTCACCTTCCTGACTGACTTCTGATGCCTGCAGAGGCAGGAGAGGGAGAGAGAAGAATGCTGAGGGTATACTCTCCTTCCTCAGCTCCATGCTCAGGTACTGTTCTGCATGCCCTAACATGCAAACTGGTGCAAAGATTCACAGCCTTTTATTTCTCCAGAAATCTCAGTCCATTTCACACTGAAATTTATGAAGATTAGTAGATTATGATAATGAACCAGTCCCAATAAAGCCCCAGTGAAAAAATTCTCCTCCTCATTTTGTGAGCTTTCTAACTCACCCTAGGTGAAAACAGTTCTCTAACGACAGACAATCTAATAGAGGTTAGACAATTGCTTGCCTAAAGTGTTGACAGAATAGAAAAGGAAGACAATCTATAAATTTGCTGTGGTACCACAAGTAGTTGATTTTCATGTTGCTGCAAGGACTGCAGCCCTGAAAACTGTGAGAAAAACTGTATGTGTGGTATTTAGGCAAATATCTGAAAAAGCGACACACATTTTTTTTGTTTGCATGGAGGGTTTTTTTTGAGATTTAGTCTATGATTTACAATTCTGCTTTGCTGTCCAGATGAGCTTAACTGAAACTGGATATGTTTTGGACAGGCAAACAAACCTGTTTGGCATTTTTCTGAACTGAAAGCTCAAATCTGCCTGGGTTTCAACATTTTCAACATGCAGCCCGATTCACTGGATTGAACCTAAAACGTTTCTTCCGTCAGGACAGAGACTCCAGCTGGTATTTTTGTAACAAAACAGCTATCTATAACATCGTTTTTTGCTTAAAAGGCTCAAAGCCAAAGGCACTAGACTGCTAAATTTCTCTGATGATGTTAGTCTGGTAACTGAGGTGCCTGTTATTACCTACTCTGGCTAACGCAACACTCTTTTGGTGCCTCAGACAGATTTGTGTGGCCTGCACAAGCTCTGGGTTGTCACAGATGTAACTGAGAGTTCAGAAAAGTTTGCAAGGGCTTAACCAGTCCTGTACCTGGGAAGTGCTGGCAGACTGCAGTCAGCCAGGGAGATTAGGGGAAGAAATGGTGCCCAAGTTTAACTCGGTCGATGGGACCTCTATGACCTCCCAGGTTCAGCAAGCTGCTTGAGCTCACTAAGAAGAAAGTGCCCTTGGGGATGCTACCATGGTTCTGGCAGTGTGCAAGCCCCCAGACCTGCCCTTAGACAACGTCCTTACTATGACAAGCTCTTGTGGTTGTAATCTGCATTTGTTGAAGAGAACTGATATAGTCTTCACAATTTAATGCGATGTTTTAAAATTCTTGGTTTTTAGGAACTGCTTTAAATAATGCCTGTCAGACTGATATTACCTCATCAAGGTGTTAGCATGTATTTGTATGTGGCTGATCAATACTTCAGGAGTGGATACTGCTAGGACATTGCATGATCTGCCCCAGCCCTACTGCTAATCATAGATTTGGCAGTTACCCATCTCATCACGTGGAGGTTACAAGACATTAATTCCCATTTTAGCAATAAAATCTGAAAAACCAGAGAACAGATATCTACATGCTATAAAGGATGTTGATTCTCTAGACTCAGAGATGAAATCAGGACAAGATGACTTCATTTGAAGGAAGTAATTTAGACACTAAATATCCAAGGGAGCAAAAGCAGTTTGTTCCATTTTATGCTATCGGGCACTCTGCTCAAATATAGGGGGTAGTTTCTAAAACAGGTAAAGCCAGCTATAAATTGAGCTGTATTAGACAATTGTGCCTCCTCACGGCATTTAAGACCAACATACCTGAACTTTTAGTTCATACACTTCTTTCTTGAGCTGATTTGGGCTTTTTATAACAGAAATGGCTCCAGTTGTGTTGCCAATTTCGAATGAATCTTCACTTCCTGCAATAAAACCACGATGCTCTAGTTACGTGTCACACTTCATTTTTCTGAAAAAGCACGAGCAATCAACCACACGCTTCATTAAGCATATCTTTGTCCATATGTGTATCCCCATCCTTTAGTAGGTTTGAAGCTGTGTTTGAAAAGCGAGTGAAACATTTCTATGCCCGGTCGCAGTGAGCTGAGAACACAGATGAGGGCCAAAAAGGGTTTCCTTCCCTAGGAACGGCTCAGTGGAGCTCTGCCCCTGGGGGCACCTGCCCTCACTTTCCCCTTCCAACCCAGGTCAGGTTCCCTTCAAGCCTCAGCAACCAGGCATGCGAATTTGGTTTTCATTTCTATTACGCGGTCTTCTTTATACCCTGGTTTAGGCAAAAATAGACATTCCTCGCTGTAATTAGCAAATGCATAATTAAGCACTGAAGAACAAGAACATTTCAACTCACTAATATCAGTTAAGGTGAGACATCTGACTATCTAAAAGAAACACAGTCACTCTTTCAGCAGACAGCATCTCTGGAGAAGCATCTTCTGGCCTTAGACATTCAGCTGTTCAAACCCTCGCCACCTCCTGCAAACTGCCTTGAGCACAGAGGGATTTTTGAGGATCTGGGGTAAACCCCAGGCTCTGTGCATTGAGGCAGAGCTGGGCACAGGCAGGACCGGGCTGCAGGCTGCCTGCCGCTGCCGACCTAACTCCCCCCGAACTGAACGGATTAGGTGTGGGGCCGCCATCCCTGGAGACCTGGTGAATTTGCACTGAAGCAAATGGCAGCTTGCAGAGAGGCAGCGGCGCCTCCCCACAAAGCCTGCCCCCACCTCACTGTCACGGTCAAAAGCAGGCTGGTGCCCAGGGAGGGGACCAGGTGGCAGCTCAGGGGCCTTGCCCTGTCCCCCTGCACGTTACCCCACGTACGGTATCAGCCACAACCTACGCTTGGTGGCAGACCCTGTCATTGCAGGGAAAAGAAAAGAAAGCCCTTACAATGAAGAAGACCAAGGCTTCAGAAATAAAGGATGATGACCTGAAAGCCCAGTCATTTATCTTTTTCTCTAACTCAATTCCAACGCTGGTTTTTAAACCATCTGATAGCATCCTGTTTTGCTAACACCTGCAATAACTGCAACTTCATTAAAGTACACTAGACACAACTTTGAACAGATATCGACTTGTACAATGGTCAATTATTAAGATACATTGGCCTGGAAAGAACATCCTGACTGAGAAGCAGCTTAAGTCAATAGTGGTTTTAAGCCACCATACTTCATGCTATTGTCTAGGTATCACAGGGAAATTAGGAACTCAGAGTATGTAGCATTATGTCTATTCTTTCATACAGCATGTTCAGAGGACTGGAGTATTTTCTGAAGTTATCCCATACTTCCCAGATGAAAAATGCGTATCAGGAGTAAATAATCTCTTATTTGCATGTAATCTTTTCTTGCCCTTTGACAACCCAGCCTGCAGGTATCAGAATAATGGCTTGTCACTAATAATGTCAGGGCCTGAGGTGCAGGGGCAGAAACATATTGTCATCTTTGTTCTCTGTTTCTTCTACTTTCTATGCACTAAAAGCATATTCCCTTCCCGCCTTTTTCATTTCACCCTAACAAAATCCTTTGTTAATGTGCATGAGAAAAGCCTGCTCTCCATTAAGTTGTATTTTGTGCTACTTATCTGTCATCCCCTTCCATCTTCATTTTCCACTTGTTCCTAATCACTTTCCTTTTTTATGCCATCACACCTTTTTGGTCATCTATTTTCTTTGGAAATTGAATATATTTCCTCGTTAATCCTATTTCCTTTTGACATATTCCTTGGTTCATCTGCCTTCACTTATTCTCTTTTCTCCATTTCTCCTTTGCCTAGTATATTTTCATCCCACTTGTTTTTACTCATTCTCCACCTTTCTTTTTACCTTTTCTCATTTTCCATCTATTCTCTTCTGGAACCTTTTTTTCTCAATGTTTCTACTTTCCTTTCACCCTCTTTTATCTATTCCCTGAGGAACTGAGGAGAAGGAACCTCAGCTTGGGTCCTATCCCACGTCAAGGCAAAACCTCAGCTGCAGCCCTCTCTGTCCCCACCAGACCTCGCTGTTTAGATCATGTAACACAATGAGGAACTTTACCGCACAGCTCTGCAACTACAGATTTCTCTGATGAAATTTTGGAATCTCTCACACCTGGCAGTTGGAGTGCCCAGTTGCCATGGACAACTCCAAAAGTCTTTTGGAGGAAGTTTTGGAGGAAGAGAGAACCAAATAAAACTAAAATTGTGGCTTGGAGTTTAGTTAAGTTGATGATTCATTAGCTGGTGAAACTAACAATTCAGCTAAGTCTCACATTTATGCTATTAAAAGATGTGTGACAGACACTCTCAGAATAGCCGATGAAAAGCATTAATCTTTTGATAGCATCTACGTTCTCCCAGTGCAGTGTGCAACCAATGCCTCTTCACTGGTAAGTATCATTTCTTCCAAGAAAACAGAGGTTTGGCCGTTTAGCTGCTTTAAGCACAATATTAATGAACTTCTCCCTCTAAATACCACGTCCGGGTCTCCGAGTGCATTCTCGTGCCTCCCAGATTAAACGATAGAGACGCTCAGTAGCAGTGACTGCATCTTCCTTCACGCTTTCTGAAATGACAAGCAGGCTACTGATGCCTAACAAATCAGCACCATTAATAACTCCAAGTGCAGTTCTGTGAAGCAGATACTAAACCCCAGTGAATCGTATCTTGGCTGTTCTCTGGTAGACAGGGCCCTGGAGTTGCTCGAGGTACCTGACATTATTTCATGCGAGTTTCTCTCAGCTTTATTAAACTCTAGCATATCCCATTCTAATTTAATGTCAGATCTAGTTTCGACTGCCCTTCAGATTTCATACAAGTCTACTCACCGTTCACGATGCAGTAATGAATACTGTTAGGCTTTCCTCTGTCTCCATCAAGAGCAACAACAGTAAGGACCTCAGAGCCCTGGGGAGAAATGGGAAATCACAGTCTGCATGCTGAGATCAGAGAGCAGTGAAATTGCAACTGCCTATTAAGAAGCCGGAGTCTTTCTGCAGCGAGGCGCGGGGTGGAGAGTGGGTACTTTTGCTTGTGCCGTATGGGGAGGACAGGAAGGGCCATTGACTCCCACCCAGGAAAAAATCAGTGCTTGGCTTTGCAGAGCAGGAGCTGAATGCTCCTCCTTGGGCCAGCTCTGTGCTGTTCCTACATCAGCAGTTTCTGCTGTTCCCAGCGCCGTTGCAGCCCGCACACCGTACCTCCATACCATGCGGGGACATCCCCGCTGCTGCTCACTCCCCACGGCCGTGCTGTGTGCCCTGCCCTGGCCAGCCTGCTGCCAGCACCACGCCACCGCCTGCACCGATGGCAGAGCAACCTGCTTTGGTGCGGGGGCCTCCGCTGCCCCAGGAGCACCGCGGCTTGCTGCAGCCTCTGGGCATGCCATGCAGCTGCCAAGTGGCCGGGGCTGCTTTGCCCAGTGCCCAGCTCCTCTTGTTCTTTTTTGCAGCTGAGCTTTGGGTGAGCAACAGCAGGAGCACTGCTCTGCTCCCCACGGGCTGCTCGGTGCCCACCGCTGTGGCCGTGCCGGCAGCGCGGGTGGGGAACGGCTGCAGACCCCCTGTGCCCACGGGTGCCTCAGCCCCAGGGGCTGGCCGGCTGCAGGAGCAGTTGGAAGCCATGGCCAGGGACACCTACTTCAAGCTACAGACTTGGGCAGAGGATCTGGTGTAACTAATCCAAAACCTGAGTTTTAGTTTGGGTCACTACCAAGCTGCTGTGTAGAGGCTCCCAGCAGTAGACACCAGCAGCTGCTGAGGAGTCATCAGGTCATTTTGGTCCTCCCTAATTAAGTTCACACTGGCAGCGAAAGAAGAGATCACAAAGCAACTTGTCCCACAGAAGATTTAGGGCATAAAATTGTGATAAAAATTATGGTGATTTAACTGTCCTTAAACCTTCACTGTCTTTCCTTCTGTGCAAGCAACGTGGCCGTGGGCCAGATGTGCAGAACTTGTGTGATGGAGACCATTTGCTTGTGTGACTACTCCTATCAACTCAGAGGGATGATGACTGTCAGCATTACAGTGCTCACCCAAGTGGCAATGAGCTGTGCAATTCAGGCCTCCCTCTGAACTAAAGCGTTACTGTTGGGGGCTGCAACACCACGGAACGTTGAAGTAACTGTCAGTTAATCACAAATGGCAACAAGGAACATCTTCACGACAACACCTGAGTGAATTTTTCAAACAAGACCAAGGTTCTGTTAGAGCTACTGGAAATAGAGAACTGTATTTATTATCATTTATGCTGGAAGCTGCAATAAAATCTGCCTACTGGGCAAAATGCAGTGCAGTCCCTTTGAAGGTGACAGAGTACTTGTAACTCCTGACAACTCCACCAAAGAGAAAAGCAGCAAGTTTACAAAATTAACACCAAACGTGTAAACAACACTAAAATTAGCTAGTGCATCTCTCTCTGTGGAGCTCATTCTAATAGCAAAACACACGCTGGGAAGGACCAATTTGTGATTCCATCATTATAATATCATAATGGTGTAAGTTATGATCTCAAGCTGGATGTAATTAACGTTTATTGACTCCCATTTCCATAGTGAACACTAACTCCTGTATGCACCTGATAGTTATTTCGAGATCTATAT
>JAVJGJ010000062.1:41103422-41117853 GCA_035590215.1 Microhierax caerulescens
TTAGGACGACAGCTTGCAGCCTCTCAGAATTAATTTCTTATATTAAAAGTGTTTGTGCCAATATACGCACCCCTACATGATCTTTTACCAGCAACACAGGGGACAGAGAATTCAAGGGGCTTTTGAGGGGAAAAAAGAATGATAGAAACTGATGCAAAAAGTTAGTGATTAAGGTCTACAGCTTTTCACCCCACATACACAACATGCAGTAGCAAGGTAGTGCATTGCTAGGGTGAAATTAAAACAGGGCCCATGATCAGTCTCCCAGGGACTCTTAGGTGACACAGAAAAAGCCCAGAGGAGTTAAGCGGCCAAAACCTGCTTGATAGCCACAGTGTATAAATAATCTCCAAAGACTTGATGACAATCAACACTGCTACTGATACAGCAGAGCCAATTAGAAAGATGACTCCCAATTTCAGAAGCTTTTAACACCCCCAGTCTCAGAGCACTCCTGGAGGGCAGTAGCCATGCTGGTGTAGAAGACTGTGCCTTGTTCAGCACGTCTGCTGTACCAATTCTAAAAGTTCCACTTTTTGGAGAAGTCATGCTCATTTTTTTCCTTCTTACTGTCCCAAAGGCAGCATCTAAGCCAGATTTTGCTACTTCTCCTCATGAACTTTGTCTAAATAAATACATGAAAAGATACGTATGCTTTTCATAGAACATGAGATAAAGTCCCCATAAGTAACAACAAAATCGGCCTCTTTCCACCCATGCAAGCCTGTCTGTGTGACAGGTCCCCGCAGGATCCTGAAAGGCTTGACTCCAGAATCCGTAAACTTTTAATGCCCATTATGAATCCTCAGCCACACCACAGGTGCAGTACTGCTGAGGACAACAGTGGCAAGAAGGGATGTGGCAGCAGGATTTGGATAAACTCCTGCCACAAGGCAGCAGGGAAGCGAAAGAAACACCCACAAATATTCCCAGAAATGCAGCCCATCGCTCGTGCTGCAGCGGGTCGGGCTGTGCCCTGTGGGCAGTGCCCACCTGCCAGGGCTTCACCCCTGTTGTGTGAGGGAGCCCTGGGCACCAGCGTCTACCCAGAGGCTGATGCCTCTCGAAGTGGGGGCTGCATACACCAACCCTCACTTCTAGGTGACTCTCCAAACGCACAGGCGTTCTGACGTTTTATTTATATTTATTTGACGTTTTTATTTATTGGACGTTTTAACGTTTATTGACTCCCATTTCCATAGTGAACACTAACTCCTGTATGCACCTGATAGTTATTTCGAGATCTATATGTAACTATGCAGAATAAATCAATATACATAATATCATTCATTCCAAACATCTACAAAGTACACAAGCATTCCTTCTCTGCCCTGCTGAAATGGAACAGCCTATGCACTGAACCGCAATATACAGTCGTGCACAGGCTGCAGTGTACAGGACAGAAAGGAAGGACATGAGTTTTCACGCTGCAGCCGGGTGCTCTATCCTGGCACCAGAGCCTGAGAGAAATGTGGGAAACCCACTCCCAAATACCTCCAGATGCTGCCCAGCAGCAGATGCCAGCCCCCTTTCCACCCTCACTTTTTCACGTTGCCCCCCTCACCTCCAGACGTTACAGGGGGAGCGACACTGCTGCCTCAGCATTAACACTTCATGTTTCGGCAACCCTTTAAGCCACACTTGCATTTGAACTTATCAACCCCACTCAAATACAACCCCCCACCTCCTCCAGCTTCAGAGAAAAGCCTTCTACCTTGGCTATGACAACAACAAAATGCGTTCTTGATTTCTCATAGTCCAGGGTGACCCCTGTTTTGATGCGCAGGACACCGCTGTGACGGTCTATGGTAAACTTATTAGCATGGAAGTTCTAGAAGAAAAGAAGAAACAGCAAGAGATTATGGGTATGGAAATAAGATTGCCGTAGCGATTCATCTTTTATTTCATCTGCTAAGGGAAAAGACTAGAATAATGATATAGTGTGGGTGAATAATGTATTTGATGAATTTCACCGCGGTGTGTTTATGAACAATTCATGAACCAGCCACGGGTCTCTCATTATCCAGAATAAATCAGTTACCTGCAATGTAGATTTTTTTTAATCTTTTAGTATTTCATTGTGAAATCTTTAACTTTGGTTAATGCAGTTCATTGCATGGAAAGAGGTAGGGAGGCTTAACAGAAAAAACGTGAGGGGAAAAGGAAGAAGCAAAAAGGTGATCTCTCTTAGTGTTTCAAAGTTCTGCTAGCTTAAAAAAATATCAGGAGGCTTGCACGCATAGATTATTGTCAATAGAGTGTTGTTTTGGTGATAATTGTGATATACAAATAAAACCTAAAAGGGATTTGATTTCCAAAAAGGCCCCAAAAATGTCTCCCTCCATTCTCCTGGACTGAAGGTATCTACAAACACACCTCCATTTGGGCATCCATACATAGTGGTCACTGTCGGATAATCTTGGCTTTTTCAGCAGACGTCACCACCTGCCTACATCAGACTTTTGGGGAGGTATTTTTCTGTGTAATTTGACAATTCCCAGCAACTGTGCCAAAAGACACAGGAACATTTTTTCAACAAATATACGTATTTAGTATTGTTTTTGCCACCCAAATATATTGACTAGGCATAGAAGTTTAAAATTGTAGTTCCTTGGCTTCAGTCTATCAGCTTACCAGAAAAAGCCCTGTGCAAAATCGTGTCCTACACATACGGTATTTTAAAAGGATCATAATTGGTGAAATTAGAACTAAATTTCAATAAGGCACTCAAGGTGTTCTTGCACAGTATGCCCAAGCTCTTAACAGGGTTAGCTTTAGCGTTACATAAGCATCCTCCAATTTTTTGCCATATTTGTATGCAAAGTAAACATCACAACAAATTGCCTTTGTTTTTTGTTTCCCGTTGCCTCCCGAAGAAGGGAAACTGCAGCTAATCTGGAGGAAGCCACTTCTAGAAAGAAGGAATTTGGAGGGTGTAATGCCAAACGTTCCCTTTTGGCATGCAGCAGGCCTGTAATACAGCACTTCAGTTTTGAATACGGAGCCCTTTCTGTTGCTCACCGGTGGGTGACAGCTGAGAGGCTGGCTTCGGGCAGGCCTGGCTTTTGTCCGCCAGACGTGGTCCCTCCTATTTCACACTGCGACCCAGCGCTCAGCTCCGCACCAGCCAGCTACACCGAAGCACGCATTTGGGTTTCCAGTGCATTATTATTTTTTTTTTTTCCTAAAGCAAGCTGTTTCATGCTTCAAAAATCCCATATACATAGGAGATTACACATCAGACTTGCTCTCCCCGTCACTCCAAAGAAAGGGCCAGCAGGAGCCCTGCCCTAAGGAGTCTGGCTGGCCAGCACAGGAGTGACGGTGGCAACTCCAGCTCTCCCTCTGCCCGCTGGGCTGCACCTGGCTGCTTGCAGTCAAACGACACCCGTGCTGTCAGTGCTCGCCTTCTCGTGCACGGTACAGATTTGGTCCTACAGGCACTAGCAGCAGGCTCAACCCCCAAATTATTTTTAACCTGACTTCTGAGAGCTCAATAAATGACAGATTTTTTTGACGGTACAGGAAATACCTTACCTGCAAGAAGTACGTGATACTTCCTCCAGAACCTGTGTCTTTGTCCACTGCCTCAATCTTAAAGATGCTGCTGCCAGAGGGAGTGTTCTGTGACCAGAAAGAGTTACCAGAGTCACACCAGAGTGGAAAAGCAGGTGAGTTAGAAGAAATGAAAAATGAGCATGCAAGGAGGCAGAAAAAAGAGAGTGATGGCAGAAAGAATATAAATGCATTGAGGGAACCAGAGAGCAGAAAGAAAAGAGGGAAGAGATTAAAGATGGAGAAAATCGGGGAAGAAAAAGAAGGGAGAAACACTTTCTGGAATAAAAATGACAAAATCTCAGCAAAGATAGAACGCATCCTATTCCCGCTGAAGTAACTTCTGAAAACTGCCAATGACTCGCATCTTGGAGCTTACCCAGAAAATAGCACCCCTTAAGTACTTACAGACTCATTCCCCAAGCCTGCAGTGAATACCCAATATCTACCCAAACCCTAAACCAAAAGAATGCAAGTTAGTCCTGCACAACTTGTTCTTTTACCGAAAACATACTAGCTCCTCTTTACATCCTATTGAAATATAGTTCTAGTATGCAAAGGATCTTCACCAACCTCTGGGACTTGGACTATGTAAGGTGTATTGATGAACTCCGGGCTTTCATCATTAGCATCCATTACAAGGATCCTGACTTTTTCAGAAACCTGGAGCAGAATATGGAGAGCATATTATGACTCAGGCTGATTTTTAACACGTAACTGTTCACTTGCCTACTACGGTGTAGTCAAAGGCAATGAAAAATTGTGTTGTAACAGAGTATCTTTACACTACCGAATCTAAGTACATAACAGAAAATCCCATAACCCAGAAGATTTTTCTTTGTGGAGAACAGCCAGACATCTCCAAACTAAATAGGGAGTCTTGGAGTGCTTTATACTTTACATTTGGGATATATTACATATACTTTACTTTGGGATGATACTGAAAGGTTTTCTTCTTCATGGCGTTCAAGAGTCCATGATGTATTTTATGAGAATATACAAAACACTTTAAGTGTCTTTTGTACAGACAGAAAAGAGCATTCATTAATGCCTATTCTGATACCACAATACTAGGTTAATAGCATGCATAATTTGGATGTACAAATACATGCTACTAACATGTAACAATTCATCTTCAACAAAATGCATGTTCTCTTTCTAAAAATACAGAAGCAGGCATATTTGACCAACAAAACTTCCCTTTTGCATCTAAGTGGACACATGGATGAGATCCCATTATTTCCTGTTCACAGAAGCTGCCAGGGCAGTTGGGCCTGTGGGATGCTGGCACCTCCCAAACATTTGTTGTACTAATCTCACTTAATCTGTTTGAGGTAAGGAAGAACTCTAGAGTTATCCAGTTTTGTGGATAGCAGAAAGGGTCTCACTTTTGTGACACCTTTAGTGACAAAGCCCAGACCCTCTTGTCGACAGAGTAATATCCTGGATGGCACAGCATCTGCCCGTAAACTGGAAATGCCAAGGGAATTTGTAGAACTAGGCTTGTGCAATGTCTCAGACAAGTCCTTCATGATTAGGCATGATCAAAGCTTTATTCAGCAGCAGGCGAGAAAATTCCCATCACCTTTGCCTAAGCAAATCTTAATGTCATGCCAGAGAAACATTGTGGGGGTGGAGGGACAGTCCAGCTCTTGGGTGTCCAACAACTGGTTCCTATAATATCATGCATTTCTCTAGAAAGCCTTCAGATATTTCTTAGGTATGAATCCTACTGAGCTGACAGTGAAAGTTCACAGGAAGCTGTGGTAACGCTGCAGGGCACTAAGTCACTCTTTCAGCTTGCACGACATTGGAATTGTCCTCACATAGCTGAGCAAGTAGCAGGGGTGAGACCTGAGCTCCTGGGAGTTCAGTGGCTCTTGAAACAGGAGGTAAGACTCTAATGAGATTATGTTTTCTGATAAAATGAGATAGTCCCTGTAAGGTAATTTAATAGGAGGAGATATGTGGGGACAGACAGTTCAATGAACTACAGCGTATTTCAATACTTACTGTACTCAGGCCATCTGAAATGCGGACAATAACTTCAATCTCATCTTCCTTCTGCAAACCAAGAAAATTCCTTTGTTAGAGAGATGGTGTTTGCCTCAATTGGAAAAGGGACTGCAGATGTAAATGCGTCTCAGCAGGTAGATCAAAGTAACAACTAATACCACCAAGCCATCAGAGCAGAGGCCAGGAAGCCCCCTCGGAGGCTCCAGCTGCTGGGCTGCTTGGACTTTCTGTGACTACTGTCAAGAGATGCTTGGTCTGGGAACCCCTGTTGTCCTGTAAAGCACTAGTGAAAATCAGTCCTCTTTTTCAAGAAACACTCCTTAAAAAGGCAGGATTGCTTCAAAATTCCTCTGTCTCAATATACAGGATTTTGAAGGGTTCACTAAGTACTGCGTACCCTTCCTGCGAAGGAGACGTGAAGGGTTCAATTCCTGTGATCCAGAATAAGGCTGACTTTGGGCCACTGTCACTGGGAACACCTTTAACCCATACGGTTACATGGGTTAAAGGACTGTGATGTAGCTAGAGAGGCATCCCAGAACACTGCTTACACAGACCTCTTCTTCCTCCTGATGACGGGAGAGTCCCCTGGCTGAAGGCCAGAGGACTGTAACTGCCCCTGAGCTCTTGGTGGAGTGCAGGTGGGGGAAGACAGGGGTAAGGAGTAAAGTTCTCTTTGCCAAAAGCTGGACAGACAGCTGCCAAAAAACTTGATAGCAGTGTCAGTGGCACAAGTCAACTGGAGAACAATGTGATGAGTGAAGCATAATGTTTCAGAATTGCAAAGCATATTACACATTTCAGAGGCAAATACGCTGGCCTTGTCCCTCAGAGCCACAGATCAAATTAAATGGAAGGAAATTCCACAAACACACGGAGCGGTGCCATTTCAGTGTACCTCTCTGTCGAGCTCCTCGATCAGCGTAACATTTCCAAAGTCCTCATCAACGGAAAAGTAGCGTCTTGACCCAGCTTCATAGGCCAGGCCGTACGTCACGGGATCTCCCTCTGGATCACTTCCATTCAGAGTGTACACGTGGGTACCTGCAAGGTCGGCGTTCGTCAGCATTTCATTTCTGATTGAACATTTTCAGACATGTTCATCAGCATTTCCCTGTGGTTACTCCAGTCAGTGAATGTTTCACTGGCCCGTCCCTTAGTGACTGAGCTACCTGGCAGCAGGCAAAGCTCTTGTGAATCAAATCCACTTACTGGGACATATGGAGGAGGAGACAGTTCAATAGCCCCGACTGCCACTTTTCACCCTACTGGTTAAAGTGAGTTTATCAGCGCTCGTTTCTCTCACCTCAGGCCCTTTCCTGTGGAACGGCACCTGGATCAATACTGCTCACCCCACAGCGTTTACACAGGTGACAAGCTCTTGGGTAACTCTCAGCCCCAGCGAGTCAGAAGCGATGCTGACGTACGACTGGGTGACAACCTCAGCAGTACCAGAATGCCCTCACGCACCCCTGCTCTATGGGAACAGCGGAATTGCAAGCGAGCAGGCAGAGGATCCGGCAGTCCAGAGCTCCCACAACGCTGGACCCAGGCTCTGAAGCTCAGGAGATGCAAGCGCATGTGCAGCTTTTCCATTTTCAGAACTAGGAGATGCAAAAGCCTTCTTTCCTACTTCACTCCTCCTCATTAGCTCCCTCTCATTAAATTCTCTGACACACCCACTCACGCTCATACCAACAAAGAAATTCTCCAAACTCATCAATGTATTTCTTTCACAAGCTGGGGAAAGAGAGGTTGCTAATTCTATTTTTGAACATTTGAGAAATTGGTGCCAGTTTTTCCAGTAAAATGACTTTGTTTATCAGAAGTCATACTTCCTGGGGGAGTTATTACACCCACGTTTGCAAAACACGGTGATGGCTTCTTAGTACTATTTTTTTAAACTTGCATGCCTGTCATTCTACTGTGCATTAATATCTCCATCCAAATAACTTCAAGCACTTTACAAACACCAGTTAACTGAGCCTGAAATAACGCTGTTGTTGTTTCCTTCCGATCCGCTATGCCTTGGGTAAGGTACCTGAGATACTCAGAACAGAAACTCTGCCTTACAGCCAACAGAGCTCTCTGCACTGGTTAGTAGGGAGTTTGGCTTGTGCATGGAACACAAAGATACAGTGGAAGGATCCCTGCTAAGAAGGTTAGCAGAAAGTTAAGGAAGAACACAGTTAGCAGAAGACTCCAGTTTTAAACCGCTCTGGCCTTGAGTTCGAGAGTTTTTTAATTCCATAGTCAAAAGCCGTAATCTTTTCCTCATATCCCCTCTGCAGCAGCAGTGGAGTGTTTCAGTGAACAGATCGACACGCTTCTGTTTAGCTCGAGCTTTGGTCGAGGTCCTGCCCACAGTACGGACAGGTCAGCTGCTCGAACGTTTCCTCAGTTTTGCAATGCAGCCTTCCACTCCTCGTTTGCTTGTTCCTTGGCAGGTAAAATGTAAAGCGAAGAGATCGGTGGGCTTAAGGGACACACAAGGTCCAGGCATCAGCGGTGATATGCAGAAAACAAGGCTGTCTTTGCAGAGCAAGAAATTATGCCAAGCCACATAGGATCTGTGCTTATTTATGAGTAAATTCTCCTATGATAATTACCAAGGCAATATTGGGGTGATTTCACACAGAAACACATTCCCATTGCGAATACCAGTGGGCCCACAGGAGCACAAACAACAGACCCTGCTACAAGCCAGCTCAGCCAGGTAACAAATAGTCAAGATCTGCAAAACCAGTTCACAAAGCTACAAAACACTTTCCACATTTTTCGGACTTTTCCCACAAAATAGAGTAAAAAATAACAACACACCTATAACCGAGGTCCCCCAAAATTATTAGGGAAAGACAACGAGCAGCCCGAGGAGATGCTTCTCTTGATTGTAACAACTGAACTGTGTAAGTCCAAAGAAATGCAAGGAGAGGAATAAACTGGTGCTGATACAAAATCATGTCCTCCAAGGACACCTGCCTCCTGGTATAGCTGTCTACATGAGAGATGGAAAATTGAAGACTGTTGAAGGTCCTGCAGCACCAGCGCTGCCTGCATGTATTCCTGCTTTTCAAAAGCTTTGTCTTACTATCACAGCTGGGGCCAAGCTGAGAATTCAGGTGTCAACTGTCAGCACCTCACTGATGTCATTATCAATACAGCACTTTTCTTCGTTCCCAGTCATTAGCAGCTTTTCCTTCCTAGTCCCTTTTCTGCCCTGGCTCTTAACTTTTGCTGCCCCTTCCCCTTTACACACCGCTGGCTGTCCTGCCTGTTCCTAGCCAAGGGAAAGACAATGAGCAGTCTGATGAGATGCTTCCCTGATCGTAACAACTCCCGGCTCTCTTTGCCACCACAGCTGACATCTGCTAACAAGATGCTGAGAGGGTCACCCGTGGCCATGCTCCCAGCACAGCACACCTCTGCTCCCAGCGTCACTGCGGAGCTGCCACGTCGAGCAGAAACAGGATGGACACTGCAACCTGGGGTCTCTCAGAGCCCGGGGGCAATAGCCAGGCACAAGGTCGAGTGCCTTGAGCAGGGCTGACCTCAGCTGCTGATGTAGCACATGAACTGCAGAGCACTGCTCGGGTATGGCAGGGCACGTGTGGGGAAGGACAGACTGTGACAGTTCAAGTGAATACATTGGAACCTGGGCTGGCTCTCCTGAACACGCAATTTTTTCTCCTGCGTCTTCTTGGAATCCTTTTATAAGGAAACCAGGATTTTTCTTGCTGTTAAATGGGAGAAGAAATATTGATATAGCTACAGACTGAAATTACTGAGGTTTCTGAGCAAGTAACGAAGGACATCATTGACCTTTACACTGGACTGTTTGCTTCCTACCTAAAGCTGATGCTTCTTCATTTTTCGTAATATGGGACACTTGTGTGCCTTTTAAATTGGACTGTGGACCAAAATTTTTTTCATAGCTTATTATTATTCCTATTTTTTTTCTGAATTGTAATTTCACTGCACAGTACTCTCCATATCATTAACACCCCTGGGAACACTTCTCAGAAGAGTGTTAATGCCAATTAAAAATCTCCTCTCAGTGTGCTATCTCCAACTGTTGAAAAGGACGTAAATGGAAAAGCAGCTAAAATCTTATCAGTGAGTACCAAGAAAACAGTCTCTCCCTGTCAGAAAGATAAGGGAATAGAAGAGCCTTTACCTGGGGATATGGCAAATGCCATGTGAGGGCCCCAGTCGGAAGAGCTGGATGCTCCAGGTACCTCGCGGATCGTGCAGCAGGCTGGGGTGGGCAGGTCTGGGGGAGCTGCCCACTGCTCTGTGCTACAGCTGCCTCCCGTGAGCCACACCAGGATTTCACTTCGCTTCCCTATGCCATCTTAAAAATCATTTGCTCTTTGCTCCTGACGCTAAGGCTGAACGGCTATCCCATGATGCCATTGCTCCATTTTACATCATTTCTGACAAATTTATTCCTGACCAGCCTCTGCCCATGTGCTCTGGGGCTGGTTTTGCCCTCTCACTGAAGATATGTTCTCCCTCTCTGCTGTGTGACACTCGGCGATCAAACCCCCTCCCTGCCAAGTTAAACGAGCCAAGCACATTTTGGGCTCACACTCAGTCTCCCGGCTCTCTTTGCCACCTCAGCTGACATCTGTTAACAAGGTGCTGAGAGGGACATCCGTGGCCATGCTCCCAGGACAGGACACCTCTGCTCCCAGTGCCACTGCAAACACCATCTCGCCCAGGGTTACGTGCCTGTTCTCCACCTGTCTCAGCCAAAAGCCCGCTTCCCCAGCAGGAAAGCTGATGTCAGTTAACACAGAGCCTGCAGATGGACGCTTTGCACTCCAAGGTCAGGCAAAGCAAAGGGAAGCTCAGAATCCTGGAGGACATGGACCACACACTAAGACTACCTCAAAACCAGCTCCTTTCCCATTCCCTACCAGCAACCGCTCCTTCCCCAGCACTGCCAGGTGGCTCCTGCTCCCCCCCTGCACACCACAGCAGCCGATGAAGCGGAGGCATGGCCAGGACTGGCATCCCCAAAGCCACGGCGGCTGCAGCAGCAGCACAAATGGCCCTGGCACTGCAAGTGCCTGCGGTGGGGACAGGGGGGTATGGCGGCAAGCGCTCAGCACGGGGCCCCAAACACCACCCCACCCACAGCAGCAGTGCGTCCCTGTGGCACCCGCAGTGAGGAGAAGCCACCTGAGAACAGTTTTCTGATGTACCTGCAGCTTCTGTTAGAGGAATAAAAACAAAGGTGAAGGCTGTAGGACCTGTGAACCCCCGGCGCACCGCTGCGCAGTGCTGCGCCGTGCAGGGGTCCCCGTGCTGCGCAGCGAGGCTGGAGGCAGGCTGTGTTTAACAGTGTTTTTCTGGCAGCTCCTAGCTTTCCTAGGGGGGAGATTTTAATTTCTACAAAAAGTTGAGTAGTTTTACACCTTTAAAAATTTAGCCTTCCTGGAGTCATCTGGATGTGAGGTCTTGGTGGGTCTCTAGATTTCAAGATGCAGCTTGGACTAAATTGTCCATGTCTGTGCCCTTGCCAGTCAGAAAGGAATTATCATTTACAAAAAGCAGCATGTTAATTCTTTCACTCAGATATTTTTTGTGACAAGGAGGGCTGGAAATAAACTGTGGGCAGAAAAAAATTCCTTGCAGGTTCAGCTACTGTGCTTGTGGCGAATACGATACAGAAACGCATACACTGAGATGGCAGAGTGCCAGGGAGGGATCGCTGAGCACAGAAGGAAGGACTGGGATATACATTAGCAGGGATTCTCACCAGTTTGGGGAGCATCAGTTGGATCAGGCTGATAGAAATGGGGAAGGAACAATGGGTACCGGAGGGGACAAGAGGTCTCTCCACAGCCAGTTGTGAACAGTGGGAATAAACAAGACCAGGAGCGTGTAGGAACAACAGGGGAAGCTTGAAGGATGGAGAGAAGTGATCGGTCAGCCAGGGCTAAGTAGCTAGCAGATCAGAGACCTACCTCTGCAAACTGGCTGTTAATGGAGAGGAGTGCGTACTTGTTGGGGGCATGGGGAAAAACAGAAAGGAAAACAGCAAGGATGAGGGGCATGCAAAGATCTCCAGAGCACTGACGATGCTTGGGCTTTGAGAGAGTTAACTTATGCCTTCTGCGTACACTTCAATCCCTTGCTCTGCTGCTGTTCTCAGTCCCGCTCTGTCCCCACTATGAGGGCTTACAGGGATTAATGAGGTAAGATGAAACAAACAACCCGAAATAGCACCCTACACATGCCTTAAGACCCTCATTAGGAGCACACGTACCTTTTGTATGTACACAGGCAGCTCTTTGCAAAGAGCTGCTCCCCCACCGGCCCTGCGAACAGCCACACGAGCTGCAGCTGCTATTTCAGTTCATAACTTTTCCCATTCTTAAATCTGGCACTGAAAGGGGCTGCTGTTCCGGCCCTTCTTACCTCGAGGGGTCTCGGGCATGGCAGCAATAAACAGGATCTGGGAATCTGCAGACACTTTCAAGCTTTCATGCAAGAATACCATTTGCTGGTTTTATGATAACTTATGTCACAACATATGTATCTGGGTAGATCACAATGATCTACAAGTAAGCAAAATTTCACAAGGAAAAAAAAAAAGTAAAGGATGGTACGAGCATGATAATGTGATTTTCTTAAATCCAATGCATTCATGCAGCTGCAGCGCTGCAATTTCTCTTTCTACAGTCACGTAGAGAATCCATTGTCTCCTTTTGGTGCTCCAGAAGGTTGCGTGTCCCTTGCCTACAGATGCCTGGGAATAGAACTAACAGATGCCACTTTGCCAACTGCTTGTAATCTCAGCAACGCCAAAGACTGTAAAATCCCTGGAAATTTATTAAAGCTGCTGCCCATGGTATTGCTCACATCAGGCACCGTCTGCTGCCAAGAAAAGCATCTCGCCTATGACTCCAAATTTTATGTAAGCCCAGGGAAGACTGAAAGGCAACCTGCCCATTTTGCAGCACCTAAGCCTGAGGGAAGCCATCCAGAATCAAACATATGAAGTTTTTAATTCCCCTGTTCTGTCACTGATCATCCTGCTCAAACTGAAAGATGATTGCTGGAGTGAGGTTTCTCAGGACTGGCCACCGACATGGGAAACCAGATGCCTTCTCCTCCTTCTGGAGGATGTCAGGGCAGAGGGATGAAGAGTAATAGCCTCCTCTTTGGTGTGAGGGGGGCCCTTATGGGGCCACAGAAAAGGGGCAGCCTGGTAGCCATTTAGCATGGGCAGTGTGTGAGCCCTCAGCAAGCTCTGGCAGGAAACTGATTGTGGTCTGACACACACTGGTCCTCTTTGCCCTGTGCAAAGCCGAAGGCACATGCAGCACTGTGGCCCCAAAGCATGGGTACCATTCCTGCCCTCCTCCAGGAGTCTCCCTGCCAAAGCATCCCCAAGGAGCGGCTGCGCCGACATGGGCAGTGTGTAGCAGCAGGAGTTTGCACCAAGCAAATCACAAGCAGCCATGCATCAAGGGAACTTGCCAAAGTGCTTTCAGAAGACAGGACACTGCGGTACTCGCAGCTTTTAGTCAAGGTGTCCTGAGAATTAGCCCAAAGCAGCACTGGCAGCTGCGCAGCAAAGCCACCACATTTGGATTTCTCCAAAGTAAGGTCTTATCTCCCTTTCTGAAGGGTTTCTCTAGGCCTTTTGCAAAAGCCTAGACTCAACACTTCCTAACCTTTCACCTCAGAGAAATGCTTTTGGTGGCGCCTTCGGAACTCTAAGCCAGAAGCTGCTTTTCTTTTGTCTTTTAAAGCACGTTTATACAGCAAATTAGAAGTACAAGCCAGCCAATGTAAACACATGTAAACACATTCTGGATGAAGCCAGCAGGCACGAGTCACACCAGCACTAAAGACAGAGCAGCTTGAGCCTCTGCACTGCTGCAACCACAGCATAAACCCTCCAGGGACCTCTACGTACCTAGTCCAGTTGCTAACGTTACAACAGCACATGTGAAAGCCCATCACAGATCCGTCATTATTCTTACTCAGGCTAGTTACTGCGGCTCTGATCCCTCACAATGCTGCTTTGCTGACAAGGCGTGCACGCTTTCCTTTGCCTGCCTGGAGTCCCAGATCAGATGCACTGGGTGCCAGCGCTGGAAAACTACTGCTGTCCTTTGCTGCTGCAGGGAGTGCTGTCATCTGAGACACCGTGCGGCCCTGCGGTCCTGACAGAAGGATGTCTTTGCCTGCGTTGCTGCTGTGAGCCATCTCCAGCTCCCCATCCCCAGGCTGGAGACTGGAGGCTCCCAGAGGTGGCAGAGGGATGCTCTGTAGATGCCTGTGAGTTAGCACCACACCAGGGGACGGGACTTTGATGGCAAGCCAGCGCGTTGTACTGCTTGCGGTTTGAGCGGTGATGGCAAACGTCACCCCAAACAAACCGAGTCGGGGTCCCGTTCTGCAGCTCCCTGGGATTACGAGCCTTACCTCTGCTGTTAGACAAGTGATTGTGCCAGCCTCACACCAGCAATCAGCAGGGCTGCCCAGATCGCTAAGGCCAAGCGCGTGCGGTTTCCATGTGACTCCAGGCAGAAGTACAGCAAAAATCGCAGCTCTTGGGTCTGCCTCTGGCTTTTGCAAGTGCCACTACATTACTGTTGGCCTTCCGCCGAGGTTTCCATTTAAGCTTGACCAAGCTTATAGCAAATCCCTGCTGCATCAGAAGCAAGCTCTTTTACAGTTCATGGGCTAGATGCGTCACTTCTGTGCTGCGCGCCGCCTTCTCCCCTCCTGTTCTCTGGTTAAGCAGGCAAAGGAGAAGTCACTGCCTCCCAGCCACCCCCTCCCCATCCCCTAGCGTGCCCGGTGTGGATCTTGGCTGGCATTAACACCGATGGGCCAG
>JAVJGJ010000062.1:41133907-41153433 GCA_035590215.1 Microhierax caerulescens
GACGTGCATCCGATCCGTGACCGCCATCTGACAATACTTTCCTAAAGCTATTCGCGAGGGGGTAGTCAGCAACAACATCGGACAAAACAGTATCAGGTAACAGATGTTCAGATTTGATCCAATGAATACTGAAGTCACCAAAGGTCTCCTATCAGTTTTGGCACAAGCTATCTTACATATCTTTTATAGCCTGCATATCTACAACAGGATGTATTTATCCCTCTGATTTTATGTTTCACCCGAGATTATTATTCGAGATGACATTGTCCATGCAGGATTTTAGTTCTCTTTGGCAAATACTATCCCAAGAAGTTGCCACTGTAGTCCATACTTTGGATAAACCGAACTTCTCCAAAGCTAAAATTCTGAATTCTTCAACTATACCCAGATCCTTGCAACAGTTGAGTGCCACACAGTCTAGAGGGCAGAAAAGTCAACAGCAAGAGCCCCCATTACCTCTTTTGGGATCATATTTTATATAAAAACCAAAGTACTTTATTCCTTCTACTACCTACTTTGGCAGAAGAGACCCCAAACCCTGCCCCTGCCTGTCAGCAGGGATGGTTTCTCCTGCGCTCCCGACAAGGCACAGTCACAGCGCCAAGACAGACAGACTGATTTGGTGTTAGCTGGTGCCGTCAAGTTCTAAGCAAAGTGAGGGACCACCTGCCTCACCCAGTTGATAAGGTCAGACCAGGATCCAACATCTGTTCTGGCAGGCATAGAGATACTTCAAAAACATCTTCATTGGAACTTGAGGGCTGTGCAATTTTCTTGCTTGACAGCCAAACGCACACAAAAAACACAAGACACCAAAAAAAGCATCTGTCAGCTTGGACAAGCTAAATTTACTACTTTATATAAGCATACAGCTTGTGCACTTTGAAAAGCCACTGATCAAATATGTTTCTCCTCAGGTAGTGCCAAACAAATATACACAGAAGCAAAAGGAAAACAAAAGCAAGAACAGCTGCCTGTAAGTGAAACCACGACGAGAGGTAGCTCTGTTCTACCTGCCACGCGGGGAAAACGGCCTGCTGTGCAAGAGGCAAACTCTCTTGAAGAACCACCTTCAAGGGCTGACACGTAACAACCTGCTACCCTTAGACGAAGCAAAAAAGGATGTTTGGGCAGTGGTCACAATCATGCTGAAATAATTTGAGTGTACCTGCTTTAGGTTTTGCGGCCAAGACTTGGACCTCACACAAGGAACAGCGTTAACTGGAATAGCCCTCACCTTAGATTGAGGCCACTCTGGGAAACTCGGTGAGTAAAAACACTGAAGTGCATTAAATGATGCCCTAGGATCCCTCCAGAGACGCAGAGTATTTCTGTAATTGTGCTGATGGTCTTTGGGGCTTATGTTTTTGGCCAGCAGAGAGAACATGTTGCCTGAAGGAGGACTGTAGTGTGGAGCACACTGGTTGGAGGGGTTGGGGCAAAACCAAAAGTGGTGTTTTTCAGATATAGAAGGAACAGGTTTAAGCTCACTTTAGAGAACGGAATCTTCATACCCATTAGCAATACTTCATACAGAGCTGTAAACACACATGGCCATAGTCTACAAAGGAAAACCCTACTGCAAACACGTTTAATACCAAAAATGCTTTTAAATTTACTTGCCATTTGTATTCTACAGATTACTCTGCAAGCTAGAGAAAACAAAATAGAAACAAAATATGTTGGCCAGGTGATCAGCAACAGAGCAGTCAAACACAGCTCCTTCACCAGCCTCCCCACTCAGAGATCTGGTGAGAAGGACTGGCAGCTCCTTCATCCTTGATATAAAAATGCTATGCATGGTCAGCTCTTCAAAAACAGGAAGCTGAGAGTCAGTTCTATCTAATCCCGAAGTCAATCAGAACATAAAGTAGTAACAAGCACAGAGAAGGCCCAGAAACAGGTTTAGTTGCTCAGTGCAATGAAAACATTGCCAATGGGAGCATGGCCACGTGTAAGTGCCATAAACTTGACCCCCGGGAACTGCACGTGCCTGTGTGGGTTACCACAGACCTCCGACTGTCCCCGTTCAACTCCCCAAAATGCTGAAGGGCACCAAGATCATTCCTATTGTATTGACAGTCACTCTAAGAGGAACAGTAGTACTATGAGTATTGAGGGAAAAATTACAATTTACAATCTGCAGTTTGCCCAACAGCAAAACTTTCTGCTCCTCCTCATATTCACTAGAAGGAAACCCAAATTTATGAACCACTAAGCAATTCTGTTTTAAGGGCTCACCCCCAGGCAGAGAAATAAGCCGCATATGCAGAGGACAGGCAGGAAAAGACAGAAGATACATGAGTGAAGACCCCAATCACTGCTAACAATGTCAGCAGAGGGTGCTTCTGTTTCTCCCTTATTCAGCCCTTTAGTATTATTCTTAGCATTTATTTCATGCTCCAGTAAGTTTTGTTTATTGAGGTGATCACACACAACTCGGGTGTTTTAAAAGAACAGCTGCCTTCTGGCTTCAGGAGGGAGAGATTTAATCTGATTAGCCTTAACGCCTTTTCAGTACACTGTTTAATAGCCACCTGATGACATTCTTCTAGGATGTTAAAGAACTGGCCCCCTCACTTTTAAAGCCAGATTTAAATGCCCAGAGGAGATATTGAAAAGCTTACCACTGTACTGGAATCTGCTCCTTTACCGCTTTTTTAACAACCTGCTTATCTAGTTTCTCAGCCTTTTCTAAACGATGAGCTCTCTCTCACTTGCTAGAAACCTACTTCCAGGTGGATCTGAAGCACTGAGAGCAAAAGCTGCTGGAAAAATCATTGCATGCCTAGCTACAAACAAAATCTTTTTGTTGCTATAAATCATTCACAGAGAAGGTTAAATATGCATACATGCTGATAACTAGAAACAATAACATCTGCCCCTTCCCACCTTTCAGGCAATCCAAAAATGCAAAACAAAGTGATTCAGCCAGCCCTCCTCTTCCTCTTTTCTGAGGAGCTAAACCCCTGTCTGGTGCAGAGGAATATGCAGCTGCGGCAAGGTCTGGTGGTAGCCAGGCACCTTTGCCTGCCTCTTCAGCTGCCAAGCTAATGTCAACAAGATGAAGGAGCATGAGTAAACACAGAAACAGCACCGAAGCTTTTCCCAAACACAAAGTAAAAGTAATATACACAGGTCCTATCTGCGAAAGGAGGGCCCTCAACCAAGCAAAACACTGTGAGATGCGCTGGCAGGCAGATGCTTTTCACCCTGCTCTCAGTCTGCTCATCTTAACTGTGGAAGGGGTCCAGAAACCATTGGAAGACCTGGATGAGGACAAGGCTTGCAGTATTTCCTTATTTCCATCTGAGTAATTTTGAAATTTATACCTGTAAAACAAACATGGAAAGGAGAGAAAAATGGAGAGAGTTGTTTAGTTGGGAGTGTGGAGAATGGCAAGAAACTAATACCTGAAGCTGAGCCATAGGCAGACGTAGATTATCAGTGATCTGAAAATAAAAAGAGATGTGATGGCAATTATTTTTTTTCCCCTCTTCATTAGATTGCTTCATTAGATTGCCTCTTCATTAGATCACCCATTCCCAGCAGCTTTTTTTCCCTGTACCGAGGGTGCGCAATCGCTGAAAGTATGACTGCTGCTGCTGGAACTTTCCACAGTGAGAAGAAGGTCTGCACAGACAGGGGGACAGCACCACAGTCTCTCCAGAGCCCAAGCCCCACAGCCAAAGCATCACACAAGATCTTCCCCTTGTCATCATCACACTCACCATCTTTCCCGGACAGAAGCCACAGGCTGGCATTGGCTTGAAATGTTTGCTTTCTGGGACAGTGACTGTTTGTGACAACAGAAAAACGTTCTAGGAAATCAGTGGGTTTGCTTCAAAAGGGGTAGCCAGGTCAGTTAAATGACCTCCCTCCTTAAGCCAGGCTAAGCCAGGCTGCGAAGCAGCTTGGCAGCTTCCCCGTGGCAACGGCACACGGAGAGCGGAGCAAGTAACACTGAAAAACCGCCCTGCTGCTTTGCCTGCGGGCTGTATAGAGCAAGGAACGCTCCCCTGGAAAAGATGGCAACAAGGAGGCACAAGTCACCCAGATGTCTCCTACCACCACCACCACGAAGCCAGCATCCAGCTCCATCCACCACACAGCTCCAGCCCAGAGCCGTGCACGAAACCCCCCAACCCCCGGCCTTTAGCTTTGGGCAGCTGCCGCATCAGGCCTGAGCATCTGCCTCTCGGTAAGAGCCGAAACCGCCCCAGATGGAGCGCTGTCACACCACAGGTCTGTAACGGAGAGCAGCAGTCGTGCAGCAGGCAGGAGTGCCCTGTACAAAAGCAAATCAACAGCAATCCCGGACCTGGCAAAGGTTTGGCCACAGCTGGGGACAGGAGATGGTCACGGGAAGCGTGCGGGAGCGCTTGGAGAACCGGGGCAGGGTCTAACAGGGGGCACGCATCCGTCATCACGTATTACTGGCTCTGCCAGTAATAATAAGTAATAATAAGAGGGAGGTATTTCAGATTCGCTTTGCAGGAGATCTCTGTGGTGCACTCACAGGTTTTAATGGAACGCTTCCTTTGTGCCTCTTCCTCCCCCCAGCGCAGCACTTTCCATGGCTCCGCAAGCCTGCGAGACCACTGCCGCTGTGTTTCACCACAGGACGCAGCAGCCTCCTTCCAAAGGAGCCTCCCCTTGAGAAGCACTTCGTACCAGAGAGGTTTCATGCCTTTTGCATGAAAAAAAGCCTGGTACTTTTTCAGATAGCAGAAGGCACCTTGGATTGGAAAATAATAGCTACGCTCATCCCGCAAAACCTCAGTACTTTGGGAAGGTTATAGGTTCAGCCGGGTAGGACACATGATCCATCTGGGGCCAAGAGTGACAAGAGCCACCTCCGTGCATTCAGCATTGGTTTCCCAATCCTTCTGGATGGGCTGGGAACCCACTGTTGCTGTGCTGTGGATCCTTTATAGCTGAAGTTCTCGGCTGCTGCTACACCTGCCAATTAAATAAGAAAGGATCCAGAAGAGCTGCAAACCCCTGAGCCACCGGCACAGCTCTGCCACGTGCTCGCTGCTTCTGACACCCAGGGGACTCTGCCGATAAAGCCCATGGGTCAGCACTGGGGGACTGGAAAAGAAGGAAAGGCATCAGCTAAAGGAAAACCACAAAGAAGCACCAGGGTTTCCACCTAGGTTACCTGAATACCAAAAGGAATAAAGCATTTGAAGTCTTTTACCAGCTGGAATGAATTTGCTGGGAACTTCAAATCTGTAATTTTATGATGAAACCATCAGAATAGGGTAAAAAAGGAAATAGGAAATGGACGATTTTAGGGCAAATTCTGTGCCTTTATTGTTTAATGAATGTTACCAGCTAGCCATTTTAATGAATTTAGAAACTTTAAGATGTTGTTATTTTAAGGACCATACCTAATCCTTTTATTCTAGACTTGTTCGTGGTTTAGCTTTTTTTGCTGGGGGTTCTCACTGAAACCAGGGATACTATGGACATACAGAAAGATGCAAACAAAGTGTTTTTGGACTAGTGACGGTGCTGAATTACCACAATAAGGATAAATTAAAGTGGACAAAACTGCTGAGAGATACTGTCATACCTATACTGTAAAAGCATTGATACGATGGCAGAATGTCCAATAACTACTTTAGAAATCATTGATTCTTTCTGCAGGAAAACTTCCTCTTGCTATCAAAAGTAGCTCCAACTACAACTGGAAAATTAGAGTTAATTCTCCCATTGCGCGTCTGAACAAGAAGCTAAATTAACTCCCAGCTTGCTTACTCCCTCCTCACATACCTTGCTCCAGGGCCAAGCAAATGAAGCTGGTGGCAGCCACATGCAGGTACACAGGGTGTTTTAAGTAAACAAAAAGTTACACAGGCAGGGAAAGCTGAGCTTGTGGCTGGAAGTATTTGCACCCACCTACCAGCTCACAGTGAGGAAAACAAAGAAATTAAAAAAAAAAAACAAGTGAAGATTTGTGTTCTGAAAGGGCAATTGTACCGTTTGAAACCCTCATCCAGAATGTGGCTGCTTTAAAAAGCAACAAACCCCTTTGCCCTCGCTGTGAAGGCTATGGCTTCTCTGTATTTCCCCTTAGAATAAATGATCTCAAAAGACTACAGGGTGGCCCTCCCCTCTCACTTGCTCTAGGCAGGGAGTGCATTTGGCTAGAAAAAGCTTCCAAGTACTTCAATGACAGTACATTTATACTTGTGCAGTCTTTAGACACCTGTATTTAGGACAAATTCCATCTCAGGTAATTGTTCCTGTAAGGGCTGTGGGTTAAAAAATTGGATTTTTAGGAATTTACAGAATCACACTTTGGTTGATCTCTCAAAACGTGGAGATGGATGTGGCCACAGATAGATGGTGATAGAACACGGCAGCGCAAAGCCACCACAGAATTTCACTTTTGCAGCTTCTGTTCGATCAATGAGGAACTACACTACGACACTGTTCTTCTTGCCCTCAGAACAAGAGTAAGACCTTCTACAAAGCAGGAACTGATATGAATGCTTATGCTTTGATCAGACTAGATCATATTACTCTTGATTGTTTTACTCTGTAAGCATTAAACAGATTATCTTCTACTCTTATTTCTTCCCAATCCAAACAGTCCATAAGTTGACTGAGAAAAGAGAACAATTTCTCAGTGGTACGATGAAGACGATAATCACCCGCACGGAAAATTCTGTGAAGGTTGCAGATGGAAAAAACTCTGAGTGCTGTGATTTATCTATAATGCCTACCCAATTAATGTAATGAAACTGTCAATCTTATTACCTTTATGTGGTTTTCTGTTGAGTTTGAGAAGTTTTGAGCAGCAGACCTTTCGAGCCTTCTGACCTAAGGGTGGAAAATAATAGATTACAAGTGGAGACATAAATGTAAATAGCTGTACATAGATGCTAAATAGCCCACAGACATTTTGATTCAGTATTTACCATTGAAATCCTTGAATAGAGAAATCTGTGAATCAAAGGATCATCATGACTGATTTCTACAGAAATCTGCATGACTACAGAGCTTTGTCCCTAGCATGGAACAGGAATCAATTTGTTATTTTTCCATTGTTACTAGTAGATACACCAGATGCACTGTACAGAATTTTTTTTATCCTTTGAAATGTCACACGTTGGCAGGCAATACAAGCAGCAAATTCCAGCTGTTTCAACCTAAGAAAGAGATTCTGCACTCTTCCTATAATAACATCACTTAATGATAATATAAAAGATTACTGAGAGGAAAAGAGTATCTCCGTATCCATATGTAGAGGAGTGTAGAATAAATTGCTTGGACAGGCAAAGCCATTTCATTATTCCCTCCCTACTAGACCTAAATAAGTGAGCTGTTGATTGCATTTGACACATTATGTGCTGGACACACTAAAAGGGAGAAGAAAGGTTGACTCTAGAGCTGAAGTGGAGCAGAAAGGACAGAGGTAGGTGATTTCTCATCAACAAAATCTCACATATGCTCAATGTTTCTAGAAATTCCTGCGGCACCATTTTGCAGCCAAGGCTAGTGATGGTGGCTGCTCCAGCATCCGAGAGGTTTGAGATGTCTTGTTACCATCCTTTCATTCTGATGTAACAGGTTTTACATAAAATGTACATTCATCTTGCACACCCAGGCACTTTCCCATCAGTGTGTTTTTGGACAGTGTCCTTCGCACACTTTCTCCCCACCTTCTGACTCATGGAAGCCCCAACCCCATAGGATGCACATTAACGAAAAGGGAACATTATTACAGGATCCTGCATGTATTCGTTTGGGTTTTGTTGGGTACTGCTGTCTCCTGTCCTTCCTGGACATTAGCAGAAACCTTCTGCTAATGCTCCTGAACACACATCTAGAAATTCTCCAACTCCCTTTGCACTATTCCATAAGTTTTCCTCAAGAAGCCTGGGAAGCCTGAAGAAATAGAAGTAGAAAATGCAAAGGGAGCAGAAAGACCTCAGGCAGCACAGCTCTGGCAAACAGCTCTGCCATCTGGAACAGGAGAAAACTGGGCAGCTGACTTGACCAGTTTGAAAGAGCTTCCCCATGTTTCTCCACACTTCTATTTACACATATTGTGATTCTTACAAGGTTTCTAGAAACTATGAAGCACAGCAAATCTGCTGCTTCTGACCTCTGATCATTTAGCTTGTTTGGTTTTCCTTTTCTCATGTTCATTCCCTACATATTGGGTAAAATAAACACCCGTCTCCCGGGTTTTACAATACGAAACATCAAATTTGAACAGGTAACTCTGAAAGTTACACCTTTCAATTTAAAAATCCTACTCAGCTTTCTCCCTGCAAACCCACAATGGCATCACCAGAGTTGTGTCTATAGACAGATGGAAAAACCTCTGGGTTTAAGATTTAAACTGCTCTGTGAATTTGTGTGCTTTACAATACTGCAAAATGGTAACTGGGTGCCACAAAGCAATACAGCAATTAAAGTGGGGAAGATCAGTGGGTTAAAAAAGAAGAAAAAAAAAAAAAAAAAAGTCAAGACTGATTGAAGGTCAGAAGAGCTACGCTCACCAAGAACTTCTCCACAGTTCTGATGACCTTCTTCATATTCCCTTGTTCCATAAGGGCAGAAACTTTTTTCCTCTAATGTGTTTCTTGCTATTCAGAAAATACATTATTTTTATATTGGCAGTTGGTTATCTACTGGAAAAAAATAACAGGAATTTTTTTCAGAGCAGCATGTTTTAGAACACAGATTAAGATAAAATTAATAATGCTGTACTACATGCAACAGGCAATAAGAGAGGAAACACTACTGTACAAATCAAAGCATTGATACACAACCACATTCTGCAGTCTAAATGCTTTTCCAAATTCTTTCTCTCCTTTTCCGTTGTCCAGCCCCGTTTGCTTTCTTCAGTTAAAATCAACATAGAGAATAGGCATTTTATATCACAAAAGGAAAGAACAGGAAAGCGAGGAGATGGTTGTGTTAGAGGAATATACTGTACCTTCTGCAGGAAAGGCATTCAGGCACAAAAGAAAAGCGAACAAAAAGCCACAAAGTGCCAGGATCTTCATCTTTCCAACTAGTCACAAGATGTCTTCAAGGAGGCTGAAGGAGCGGTCTGGTCTGTCGCCAGTGCAGCCTTACCTTTTTATAAGGTAGATCAAAAGGAATGCTGTGTTCAGAATGGGTGGAGATTTGGCCTTTGTATTATACCTCATGGGATAAAAAGAAACAGCCTTTCCTGTTAGAGAAGCATTTCCTATTACGAGAAGCAGTTTAGACAAAACCAAGCAGCAGTTCGCTGCGTTACAGAATGTCCTACCTGTTGAAAAGGAGCACCTGGCTTTCAGTATTGAGTATACAGGGATGCCCTGACACAGTGTTTGTCCTGGGCTTCACAGCCGCCTCCTTGGGCGACCTCATGTGCTCCTCTGTGTGCCTGGAAAGGCAGAGAGCACAGCCGAAAGGAAGCTGTGTGGACGGTGAACTGGAACTGAAAAGGCAACCCAAACTCAGAGTGTTTAAATCAAAGCAATTGCCAATGTGTTGTTAACACAATTAACAAGACAGATGGTTAAGCGGCAGATTTCTGAGTTTATTATTAACTTCTTAGTATCTATCATATCTGGATAATTAAGTCTGTTACAGAGATTACAGTTAACAATCAAGATTAAGAAGTCCATCACATCCAACACCGTATCAAGGTTCAGAAAGCATGCATGAAAAAAAAAAAAAAAAAAAGTCCTTCAAGCAGAGATCAATTGCAGAGCTGAGTCTTTTAAATACAGCGAAAATTTAGGTTTGGCAGCATTTGATTCTCACAGCTTATTCTGGTAAGGTTTGGATCTTACCAGAATATGCTATGACCTATGTAGCCTTAAAAGCTGGGAGCAGTACTGGCACTTGGAACTGCAGGACAGGGGGCTTCATTCTGGTGCACATGCACTGCCCTTTCCCCTCTACCCCCAGATTTCAGAGTTTTCATATTTTAGGATTTGGATTTGGCTTGTTTCTTGCACTGGACCAGCAGCCTTCCACACTGGGTCACCCCTTCATCTACCAGTCTTTGCCTCAAAAGCTTATTTCTACATTCCTTCCTAGCAATATCCAAATAACTGTGAAGATCACTAATGCCTGACAGTAATTTTTTTTTTTTTTTTCTCCTGCCAGGGCTGACATCAGCAAAGCTCTAGGATCAAATCACTAATATCGCTTGCTACAGATAGTATTATCTTCAAAGTGCTGTATGAACAACCTGCCTCACCACTGGCACACCTCAGCCGTCTGGGCTGCAGTAGGGTTTTTAGCTCACATTACTGCCAAGCTTCTCAGAAAGTACTTTTACAGTTCAGTCAATGATGCAGAGAGAAATGAATGGGACAGCAGAGCATTGATGTTGGGTTTATGATCTCAGGTTTCTTTTGAATAGTTGAAACACACGGATGTGTGCCCTCATCTTGTACTTTTAAAGCCAACAACTTTGCCAAGTAACACAAAATCAATTTGTTAATTTATATAGAAATTCTTTACTCTTCTCTAAAAGGGGAACAATCATTAGTATTATCAAAGTAGATTTTGTCAGGTGTTTTACAGAGAAGAACTAGTTCCAGAAAATATATAATATAAACTAGAACTAGTTATGCAAACTAGAAGCATTATCTTTGACATGGAAACATCTCTGCTGTCCATTTTATTAACTGAATCAAATTTACAGCTTCAGTGTATGAACAGAATCATTACGCTGCTTTGAATGAACTCTAAGTGGAGAAGAAAGTTTGGCCCATATAGCTTTGAGCACAGGATGAAATCTAAGCTGGTAACAGCTGAATCTCTTCAGCCCAGCTTTCCTGAAATAATCTTTTCTATTCCACCAGCAACTTCCCATTTTAGCAGACCAAAGTTGATTTGTTACCAAAGAATTTCAGACTTGCATTTGTGCCAGTTACCTGACACAGCCCATCCCACTCCAATTCAGGAAAACTTTTGACTGTATTTCTGCCCAGTCTTGCTTAGGGAAGTACTCACTCAATTTCAACAGGGCAAGTGACTTTCTTGTATAGGGTGTTAATCTACACCTGGATCTCAAGATGGAAATTCGCAGTTTTTTGACTAAGTGATACTCATGTAAAGATGTGGTAGTTACCCCTTCACTCCTGTACTACTTGACTGTAAAGCTGAGAAGGAAAGGTGACACAGGGGACAAAAGAGATTTTTAGATAGGATATGTGACTTTACAAACTATTTCTTCTACATATTAATCCAAATGCTATTACACAGAAGTAAAGGTGGCTAGATGGAAATTCAGTGACAGCAAAGCTACTACAAAACATAAGAAGAAAAAATACAGGCAGGCAAGTCGGGCTGAAGGTTTAGCACAGCATGCAGCCCTGCAATTATCTCTACCAGTGACTAAAAAGGACAGAAGCAAGACAGTTTTCTGCTGATTTTGTTACATCTTTTCTTTTAAAATATCCAGTGAGAGATGTGAGCAGTGACAATCTCACTGCACACACCAAATATCTGCCACAGATAGAGGAGAACAAGCAGATGCGATCTTTTCCAAGGAAAAAAAAAAAACCAAACACAAAAAACAACTTAAACTGAGCACGCAAAAAAGCTGGGAAATTTCGTGGGCTAGTCAGCCCACTCGCTAAGGTGTGCAGAAGATCTGAAATGTCAATAAGGCACATGAAAGGAGAGGTAGGAGAGTAATTTTTCTACAACATTCAGTCAGGCTGGCTGAGCAGCAGTAACACTGAAGCAAGTACGTATCTCAGCAGCTATGGTATTTTATCTCCATTATAGCTCCTGAGAAAGTTCTAGGCAGGCTCGTGTAGATGGCATGATGTTGTACAATACAGGACAATACTCATCGCTGCAGAGGGAGTCTCGCTATAAGCAGTCAATGAAAGATTCTTAGTATGGCTCTGAATTAAAAAAGTCAAAAGCAATATATGCCTGACTCCACAGAATTCAACCCACTGCACTTTTAAATGTTGTATCAAATCTCACTTAAATCTTGAAGTCTTTAACTGTTCTACATATTTAAGCCTGTGAAAACCTAGGAAATTATCAAGACCAAAATTTAGGATATTGTTGTAAAGTCAGTGAGGCTTTTCCTATCAAGTTGATTCCAAGCTAAATCCTCTATTTAGCTGTTGTTTTGGCTTTTTTTTTTTTAATTATTTTTCTTAGAGTCCCAGGTCCTACTGAAACGTCTGAGAAAGATGGAGTAACAAGGGATGCATGTGTGGGATTTGAAAGAAAGAAAATAACATCCTATTTTCCCCATAAGGTGTTTTAAGATGTATAAATACATATCCTCCTAGTTGAATTAATTCTGCTTTTTTACAGACAAAAGTCATACAATGAACACAATTGAAAGATATATTTTTTTAAAAAAAAGCTGTATTGCTTTGGTTTTCCTGGAAAAAAAAAAAAAAAAAGGAAGGTCTTGCTTTACTGATATGTCCATCTGGTGACTTTGCAAACCATATTTAGGTAGTAACTGTGTGAGCAGCGTGTTTTAATGGTAACCCAGAACAAAAACTCTGGTTTGTAATCAAGACCCATAGTCCCTCTAATGGTTAAAGCTCTCATGCCCAAGAAGTTGTTACCTATTCTGACCACTTTTTACTCTCAAGACCAATTTTAGTTTCACTGATTTTAAGGCGGTTATTTCCAAAACTTACACTCAAGTTCTCCTCATGCTTCTCTGTCAACAAGGAGCTTCCATCGCACCCCAAAGAATGCCTCTGTTGAAATATCAACATATCTTTGCTGAGAACAGAAAGATAAAAAAGGAAAATCTTACCATGGGGTGCATCTCAGCTTTGTCTCTTAAAATGGCAGCTGCCTCACCCAGCTGGCTTTCTTCCTTAAACATAAAGGTGAAGTATAAATAAAAAAATATCATAAAAGGCACATATTAACTCAAACCTGCTAAGAATTTATGAATGCCAAAGAGGAAGGTTACTAGGTAAGATGGGGGATGAGTTGCATAAGAGAAGCTCACCACATGATGACTACTGAGCTTTCCAGCTAAGTGCACTTAATTAAACTAGAAAGGTCTTGGAATGTTAAATACACCTGTCAACACCTACTTCACAAACAAAACATTCATCTTCTAACATATTTACAACAGAATATTGGCAACAGGAGTGTTTACAAAGACTTATTTTCTTAAATGTAGATAACTGCATTGTAACTTTACAATCAACCCCAAGCAAGAAAACAGCATGTGCTACTTTTGCTTTCTGCTTGGAAGAGGAAGGCTGCTGCTGCGTTTCTGTTACAACCGGAGCCTTCCAGCTGCTGTGATGGGAAATGAGGCAAACCTGTGTATTTATCACCGCACCCCCAAATACCCCACAGAGGGGAAACTGAGCAGGTGGTGGGAAGCTCTGCTGTCTGCCCAGGGGAACAATTTCATACGGTTTACGCTTCTGCTTTTCAGCCTGCTCTTTTATTTCCAATTTTGGAGAAGCCAAAACAACCATTTAAAAGCTATTGTGCCAAAAAGAGCACAATGGACTTTGCCAGATGAGTCAGAAGGATTGCCCACAACACTCCCAGTCTACTTGCTACCAAGGGAGGCCACCGCCATCTCCACAGCTTTGGCTGAGCAACTCAGCAGATGTTACCTGCAAAATGGTTTTGGCCCTCAGACCAGAGAGGATCAATGATTGCTACTCCAGAGCGTGGCAGAACAGTCAATGTCTGCATTTTCTTTTCTCTGCGTACAGCATCTGCAGCCTAGATACTCTCATCCATTCTGCTGAAGACACTTCACCTTCTGGAAGAGAGATTATCCTTAGACTTATGTTCTTTGATTCTTAATCTTTATTTCACGTAATCTGCCTGTAACCTTTGGCATTGCTGGCTGCCCACTGTTCCCTACTCAGCATGTCTGTGCCACTAGTTCCATGCATTTAGGTCAGTTTTCGCAGTATTTCCTCATCTGGTGCTTGTAGTCACCTCCAGTTTCTGCCCTTGAGTCTGTTCTCTTCTCATACCGCTTTCTTCCCTTCTGTCACTCCCATGTCCTTGACACTCTCTGTTGTCCCGCTCTGCCCCAGTCTCGCTTTTCCTTTATTATGACCTGGTAAGAGGTGAACAAAATCTTTGGTTACAACTGTTTAATTTTTTTCCCACTGAAGCTGATTTTTTTCAAGGCATAAGTCTGCTTTCTGGCAGAAGGAATTTATTGAAAAGTCAAAATATAAGTGCATGAAAACTAGTGTGTTTGGTATTTTGGGTTGTTGCGGTTGTGTTGGTTTTTTTTAACCAGTCTCAAATTATATACATGCTTTGACTCTACCATCATTCCTCATGGGAGAGAAGTAAAATTTCCTACTCATCACGTGGGCTAAATTGTCCATTCAGGATAATCTCTCATAATACACTGTGGCTAGAAACCTGCCGATGCATGCACCAAGCTGAAATGAGTCAGCTTTTCAAACCTTCTGTGGAGCTGGAGCTCTCCATGGAGAGACAGAAGGGTTTCCCTCGCCGGTCTCCCCACTGAACAGGAGCCCCCCTTGCCCGCTGCCAGGAAGCCCACACCCTTGCCGCCCTCCCATCACAGCACGCACCCTGCTGCAGCCAGGCGAGGCCACACCGACTGCCTTCCCGAAACCCGCGGGGGTTCCATGGCTGCTCCCCCATGCCCCCTCACGACCGCCGTTTTTCCATTCCCATCCTTCTTTGCGTAAGGAAGCCTTGTGTTCTGTACATGCCAACAAATGCAGCCACATACTGCAGTGACGGGCCTAATTATGGCTGGAGGCCAAAAGTGGCTCCATTAATGTTGGGTTTGGTTCATTTGTTGTTGAGCTTTGTTTTGTGGGTTTTGGTTTGTTTTGGGTTTTTTATTTCTTCTTTTTAAACAATCTTGCTGTCTACTCAGGTGTGTGCTAAAATCCCCTGCTTTTCAAGGGGACTTTTACTATGACAGATACATTAAGGAACTCTATAATTATGGCAAAAGTTGACCCTGTAATTAAATTAGCATTCCGTAGACTGGGATTACAACGGGCTGTAGTACTATGCCCCCCATGCACTGTGGAAGATAACGATTTAAAGTGCTTCAAAGAATAAATTTTAAATTAAGATTTAAAAAGCAGATTTTGATACCCATTCTTAGTCTTGTTTTGCACTCATACACATTCAGTATTTCCCTAAGGAAAGGTTCAAAGTCGGTTGACATAACCATAACTCGTCACATCAATTTTTACATACATGGCCTTTGCCTGCAAGGCACTACTACTTACACTTATTTTCACAATCACAGAGCTCAGCACATGCTTATTCTTATGTTCGTAATTATTAAAATTATGAAAACTAGATTCATCTACTAAAGAATTAGGTGAGAAAGTTTTTGTGATTTTTGCACGGCTCTGCTCACTTCACTCCTGCCTATACAGTGGCGCTCTCCCCATTTCCCTGGCATTCATGAATTCCTTGCTGTTGAGGTAGGATGAGCTGTTCTTTGATGTCACCAGCTCTACCCTTCCTTCCTCCCTCCATGGCTGAGCTCCTACGTGGAGGTTATCCATTACCTGGGCTTGGATACATCCCTGCCTTTACCACAAAGGCTGATTTTTCTTCCTTCCAACATTTACGCCTGCTGCTCCTTTTTCAGCCACAGAATAGTGGTAGCAGAGGGCTTCTTGACTGCATCTTTGTCAAAGCTCTTCCTCTGCCTTATGCCCTTGTCTGCGCTGCCTTCTGTCCCAAAGGGCAGGCTCTCAGTGGGCTGTCAGACACCCCCTACCTGGTCCTGTAACCCCTGGTGTGGAAAGCACATTCAGCTCATTTCTCACACCTGCTCATTTTCCATTTCCTTCCTTTGCAGCACTACAGCTAGTGCTTCTATGTTTTTTCTTATACGTACATAAAAAGGACAACCGGCATGCCTAATTATGACCCTAGAATCCAGTGGAATTTTTTGCAGGTCCAGGCATGTCTCAATGATATGTAAACAGAGTTTGGCTAAAAGTTCCCCACCTTTTACAGGAATTCCTTATCTCATTATGCATGTGCCAAAGAACAGAGACATGGCATACATTTATCCTGCAATTAAATAAAACTTCCGATTGTAAATATTGACTACAGCTGATGTTTCTAAGGATGTCCATGACGTTTCAAGTAATACTTTAAATGATGATCTAAATAAGCAGCTGCATAATTGTTACTAATTTACTTCAACTTTTTTAACAAGCATATAAATCAGTTATTTTCTTAAGAAAGCGTTCTTCAGTCAGCTGGTATAAGCAAGAAGGCCAGACCTGACTGCATTTATTTGCAGTTTGCACAGCAGAATACAAAATGAAGTTTAGATCTTACCTTATGAAAATATTCAATGTAATTAGCTATGCAATTTTCAGACGACTTGCCCCACCTCTAACACTGCTGGAAGCTGTGAGGCAATATGCACCGGCCTTCATGAAACCTATATAATAGTACACCCATAAAACTATAACACTTGGCATGCCTGTTGTTCTTTATACAACTTGATAAAGCCAGAAGACAAAGATGATTCCTTCCTTGCTGCTGATAAAGGGAAAATTCTTTCAAACTCTTCAATATTTGAAAAAAATAAGCTGCCTTACCAAATTCTTTACTTTGATCTTCAGTTTATAGCAAACTTAGAATTCATAAGTGATTCCAATTAAAAAAGCTAAAAAAATAATTAAAAAATTGCATTTAAATAACCCTGCCACGTAGTATTTAAAAACAAACTGGATTTTTATTTCAACATTCAACCACATCAGTGTCCTTTAGTCATTGTAGTAAAGGGGAAACGGATTCTTGGAACACAGGAAACAGTACATCAATCTGTGGCAACCCCCAGCGAGGATGGCTGTTCAGACCTGTAACCTGGCACTGCAAGGCCAGCTGCCACACAGGCGAGTAAGCTGCTGGTACACGGCTCCGAGATCAGCCACTAATGCAACACTCACCCACCTCCATTTTACCAAGTAACAGCCCCCGACCACAAGTGTAACAGAGAACTGAAACACTTTAGGAACACAAATATCTCATTCAGACGTACCCAAATCATCTCATGAGAAACATCATCTTTAAGCTTCTGAACAAATCTTTAGCACTATTGTAAGGCATTTATTTTTACGAACGTGTATGCTACCACAGAAAGGTAGTGGGGTGTGGGTTTTTTGGGGGGGATTAATTATTCCCACTTCTTGCTAGTGGTCCTAACACCAAAAAGAATTACTGGAAATCTGTTTTTAAATTACCAGTTTCACTTCAGAGAAATAGCACATCACTTGGAAACTGAGTTGGCCAGCAAAGAATTTTCTGGGGGATGGGGTAGGAGGTGGTTGTGTATGTGAAAAAAGCTTCCGACCACTGTCAGGGGAAAAACTAAATTGAGTATTTAACTGGAAAATCCAAGATTAAATGTAACTTCCATGAAAAATATTATTCATACATTTTTATAAATTGTATGGTAGTCTAGGTATCCACAGAAGTACCGGATTTCTTCCTAGACACAAACTCACCACCACTGCAATGGTGAGATAGCACAAGCACAGTAATTTACCTGTATGAAGGTAATGGCTTTTGAGTTACAGGTCTCCATCTACTGAATGCAAGCCTAAAATCACTGCACCTTCCCACCCAGACTGGACACAAGATGTTACGCATCTACCATCACTACCAATCACCTTATTCCTGAACTGCAGTGATGATCTGCCCAAAGGTCATCACTTTTTCCTCCTAAGCAATATAACACATCCCCAACCACCAACAACTTTTCTAAGAAAAATGATACCACAAGTGACAAAAACAAAAACCCCACAACACCAAACCCAAACAACTCACCCAAAATGCAAAAGCAAACAAGAACTGTATTTCTTAAAGCAACACATCCCTTCAAGATTTCTGAAGAACTTGTAAAAAGCAAGAGTAACTTGTCAGATTCCTCCCCCTGCCTGTGACAATGTAGGAAAACAAAATTCCAGGTATGTTTCTAAATTAGATTTGAGCCCCAAGGGAATAAGAAGAAACGCAAGCTGAGCTGAAATACAAAAAGCACACTCTCCTATCATTTACGTTTCTTACGGAGACAGAATCAGACAAAACTTGGTCTCTTAACCCATCAAATTTCTAGCTAAAAGTAAAACCGCTGTTGATGAAGTATGTGGTTTTTTCTTCTACTTCTTCTCAGTCTCACAAATACAACTGAGGTGACCATAAATGTTTTGGGGGACAAACTGTGTTCATTGCATTGAAATGGTGCCCAGTGAACTGGATCATGGAATTTTAGCTCATGCAAGCTGCAGCAAGCAGCTGACAGTAAATCAAAGGATGGAACATTCTTCTCAGACAAATGTCTCCCTGTAGGAGCTGGCAGGAAGAAGTTGAAACATGCCATTATAGAAATGCAGACAGCCTTAGCCTCTAAATGCCTTAGTTCAAGTTCTGGATGTCATATTACCAACTTATTTTGGTCGTGCTACATGATCAGCATATCCACAACACACAGAAGAACCAGGAGGAGGCCACAGTGGCTGAGTAACAGACTCCGAAGAACAAACTCGCTCTGCTATCCCTGCAGCCATATCCTGTCAGATCAGTACAGACACGGTTTATCTGTGTCTTTAAGGAAGAGATCAATATGCAGATCAATCACAAAATCTTTCCAAAAGCCCTACAGGCTGACAGCTGCACAGTATTTTCTCCATTGGAGGCTTGCCAGCTGAATTAAATGTTTTATCTATTCAGGAAAAAGTGTGAGATGCTTGCTCAGACATTTGTCATTGTACCACTTAATTTCCTCATACTAAGTTTTCTGGAACTGAGCAACCTGACTAGTTATTTTGGACTAAAGATGCAATACTGCCTTGTATTCTCCTATCATCTTTCTGAAAGAAGGAAAAAGCTAAGAAGTGCTTTCTCAAGGAGTAGCTAAGAGTGAAAGACGACAGACCTTCTGGAGTCATGGTGTAATGTCCCCATGCAAGAGGGATAACCCTCCCCACTCAGGTGTCCGTGTTATCCCTCCTCCAGGGGAAGAAGTTACATGCAGCAGGAACAAATCTGCTTCCATAACAAGAGGGTTACTCGGCTCCTCTCACCACCCTGTCAGGAGGTGTGAGCTCTGGCAGATTAGCTGTCAAAACCACTTTCTTAAATCGCATCTTGCTTGAGCTGAAGGACCGGACTTACCACAAGAAGAAAACATTTCCCTCACTCATAGCAGCCTTAGCACTGCATCCAGTGTCAGTATTTTTGGACTGAAGCCTTGCCTTGTTTTGGTACACTCTCTGTTTAGAAGCCTACAGCGATCAGATAAACTGGTCCACGTCGTATCTAAGGCTCTGAGAGGGCAGGGAGAACAGAAATCATGTAAGAAGCCGGGGTGAAAGGAGACATATGTTATTCCATCTTTACCACATTGCCTGCAGAAGTGAAGTTAAACCCAAGCAAAACAAACAGAGCTCCAAGCCCCACCATAATAAAGGCAGGCTATCCAGAAAATGATGTGTGGAGACAGAAGAGTGAACAGAGAGCTCAGAGACCACGACCACCCCCCGGTGCAC
>JAVJGJ010000062.1:41157009-41169291 GCA_035590215.1 Microhierax caerulescens
CACCCCCCCCCCCCCCCCCCGTTAAAAGGTTATTAGACTTTCCTGTTGGTCTCACTTTCCACGCAAACACCTCCCTTAAGCAGGGTGTTGTGTTCTACACAATACTGTTGCAACCAGTCCAGGATACCTCTTTTGGTTCAGTCAGTCTCTGAAACTGTCCTCATAATCTAGACAAAAGGCGTTTTGACTGAGTTTTTTTACAGGCACAAGTGTTAGAATTTTGTTAGGAGCCAGCTCCCTGCAGATTTGAGAATTTGAGGACCAGCGCACTGCTGTGTTCAGCCACAGCAACGGTATGCAGAAATTGATAAAGCATATGAAATTGCTTAAGGAGGCAAAACCCTCTAAACAGGCTACTTACACTTGACACGATCCAGAGATTTCTTCCTCTCAAGTACTACAGATTTTCATTCAGCTGTAAAAGTGCCAGGAACTAGACTGTGCTCTATGATCTTTGAGCAAAAGGAGTCGCAAGGAGGTTCTTCACAATCCACTCTTTCTTCTCTACGATTGAAGAATCTAAAAATACTAGTGTGTGATAAGACATAAAAATGGCACTGGCTGTAGTCAGTAGCCAACAGGTTACAATAATCGAACCACCTGAAGCAAGTGGAGATCAACAACTCCATGTGGGAAACAGCCCCCAAGAGATGCCAGCCAGTAAAACTCTGCAGATATTTTTTTTATTTTTTATTTTTTTTACAGAGGAATATGCGCTCTCTCACAAAGGAAATTGCAGCCAAAAAAAAATTTTAGTGCTCTTCAAGTCATTAGCGCAAGGGTACTAACACATTTCTATTAAAGACAGGGAAAGTGACAGTAGTCAACTTGTGAGGCTAGAATTTTATTGTTTGCAAGTCAATACATAAACAGCATTTACCATACATTGAAAGTCTGAATTGTTAACATGAGCTCAAAACTTTCTTGTGCCCAAGAACTCACCTTTTATTCCAACACAAAGCAACTGAGTTTGCCAAGTATAAGTTTCTTAATGTTAATGATGGGAAACATTTTTAGACTAAGCTAAACATACCGATTTGGAGAATAGTTCAAAACAGACTAAAGCATACAACACCATGGTCAATTTATGGTATTTGGGCTTACAGCATGCCATCCACAATTCCCCTTTTCTGTGCCAACTGTACAAGCTTGTTAGAGATGAGCACTACGAGCTCTTCTGAAAGATGGAGCTTCATCTGCAATACTGAAATTTAGTCACTGGCAGACAGACATGCCTCTATTGCTATTCAACAAGTTGGTAAATCTAGTATCAAAACAACGTAGCTATTGTATCAAGTCAACATTAAAGTAAGGAGTTCTCACGTGTACTCCAGAAAGAGACCGAAGTTCATATGGGACTAATGCCACATACCTTCCTTGTCTTGTCTCCTTTATACTTTTTGGTCACCTCACCTGTCAAATCCAACGTTTCGGACAACTGCTTAAACTTTTCTGAAATTTCTGCCCAGGCAGAATTCATTACTACATATAGTACCATCTCCTATTTGTTTAGTTCTTCTTAATGTGTCACTAAAGCATAATATATGCAGTCTTAACTGAAAACTAATGCATGTCAACAGCATTTAATGAATGTATCCCTGTCCACATATGGGATACCAGTTTAGAAATTACCTCCTTTACTATGCAGTAACAATAAAATAAAAGAAAGTAAGAGCTGAACTGCTGCTGAACCCATTCAAAGGGAGATAGATTATTTTACCCATATATTAAAAATAATTTACTTTTCCAAAACAATGTACAATCAGAAGCAGTTCACACTACTTTAAACATGAGTTGGAAAGTGTCTGAAGAAAAACTATTAAGTCTGAATCACATTGCACTGAGACAATATGCTGAAATGCTTTTAAACTTCTGACTTGGAGCAGAACTGCTTGTAACCATGATTTTTTATTTCCTATGTGCAGCTGGTAGGCTGTCAAGACAGCTGCGGAGTCTCCCTTTACTTTCTCCTGCTGCTTCCACCACCAGCAAGCATGGTGGCCACCCGAATGAAGATGTTCAGCGTATCTGTGTAAATACCCATGCACCTAGGAAACAGGAAACCAAAGTTAACACTGTTGAACAGATACAGTATTATTTAGTGTTTCACACGATTATACTTAATTTTTAAAAGCCTTCATGAAGCATCTGTAACAAAACCCAACTATGACTGTCCTCAGTGCTTGGTATGTCTAAACCTCCCTATATTTTTGCTTTACCATCTTTGTCAGCAGCAACTAGTTACAAAAGTCTTGACAGACAGTATACCGTTCTCATACAGGAGTCCTCTGCTTTTGTGCTATATTTTTATCTGTTTATCTCCAAGAATTTTGAACAAGTCAGTATTATTCTATTTTAATTACAAGAAACCAGAATCAAGGAGGACAACAATTCACCTGATACCTAACAGACAACATCTACATGGAAGTTCCTTGTTAGACTTGCTCCTTACTAAGTCAACTAATCCTTCTTTCCCTATCTATCACATTGCTGAAGCTTCTTTATTTAGTGGCAAAGACTAGTGAATATTAAGTAACCAGGAAAGAGTTAACATTTTTTGTCTCAGCTGATATTGACAGATATTTTCAGAAAGCAGCTACAAATTCTCCCAGCAATGCTTTAGAAAACAAAGATACGATTTAGAAAGTACTGCTGGAAGCAAGTGACACCACACATTCAATCCTCTTTCTCTCAGGCAGATGCTTTCCGTTTTAACTCAAAGAGCTACTTTCACATGGCATTTTTAAATCCTGTGATCCTTCACATTTAGCAGCAATATACTTTTCAAAAGTAAACAAAAGGTCTGGCTGTTTTGAAAGCATAATTTGATAAAGCTTGAAGCAAATTCTTACATAGACATTGAGACCAGTTGTGTTAACACAGAATACTTACGCATTGATTGGATCATATTTTGTTACTCCATAATATGGAATAGTTTCTGCACGCTTGATAACATGCTGCGTATCGTAGAGCAGGAACATGCCAAAGAGCACCAATCCGCCATAAACAGCTACTGAATACAAGCCAGCACCAAAAGCAGAAGTAGGAGGCAAGAACATGGATCCTGGAGAGGAATATATAATAGCATTAAAGAAAGCTGCTATGTATATCTGCTACTCTGAATTGGGTCAAACTTCAGTTACTGTAGCACATGCTTTTTCAAGAAGTATTCAATTCTCAATTTGTGGTGCATTGTTGATACCAGAAGTTTTAATACACGAGCTGAAGACATCACATATAGAACTTGATCCAGTATTTTGAACACCCTAGGGAATCACACGTACTTTTCTTCATGTGAAAGTACTTCTGTCCCTAGGACTACAATAATGCCTAGAAACGCATCAGGGAGAAGTACAAGTGGCTCAAGAACTACGATCATGTTAGCTGTCTTTCCTAGTCACTGGCAGTAACTGAAAATAGAAGCCACCACTACTGGCCATTTTTCAGATTTAACATTTGCCAGACTGTAACTTCATGTTTGGTTCCAAGTAACGCAGCATTTTCTGCTGTGCTAGGGTTGCAAGGGCTATTTAAGGCAAATCTTAACTGGACAGACCAGTCTGCAGTTAAACATAAGCTGCATCTTAGCACCTTAAGTTTTTAACCTACATTATCGGACAGTATTAAACCAGTATTTTACCAACTGAAGAAGCAAGTACAAAGCCTAAGCCTATTCCAAGTGGTCCTCCCATGTTCAGAAATTTTTCACTCGGCGCACACATGGCCACAGTTGAGAGCCCTCCAACGATTCCAGCGGTGTACCAGGCAGCTCTGATCAGCAAAGGACCACCCAAAAAGGCTAGAGGAGCCACCACTGCACCCATGACACCTAACCAAAGGAAAACAACAATTAAGATTTGGAACAGTTCTGGTAAAACCACCACCTGCCAAAACATTGTCATTTTTTCCCAGTCAGATAACATGGCTCAAACTAATCCACTTACATGACAAAACACCAACACACTTGACTGTGCACCTATCTGGAAGCGAGCACAATAAATTAGCCTTAAACTCCATGACCTACTTTTATCTCGCTCTGGGAGTACTTCAGGGAACTGGTCTTTGGAAGAAAGACTAACAAAAGTCAACATACTGATCTGTTCAAAACAGAACTGGTAAGAGATACTTAAGCATGGACTCATCAGCTACACAGGAGCACTCAACACTGAAAAGCGGGACAGATTTCTTCTACAATAATTAGGCAAGAAAGTAAAACTTTTTGCTAAAGGCTTGGATGAAACTTTTATCTAGTCCATTAATATCACATTAGGTTATTTAACTTTGTAACAGTCTCTGAAATAAACACGATTTCTTCTCGATAGAAACGTTAGCACATAAGATTCCAGTGCCTAACATCCACGTGTCTTTCATGAACCAGAAATTATTTCTGGCAAAACAGTTCTGAAAAATTATAGCCACTGTTATTTGAAGTAGGTATCATTACTGAGAAACTGATCTGTACTCACATCTTACACACCTGATAGGAAGATGCATGTAAGCAGTTGCAGTTTAATACTAAAAATCTCATTTTTCTGGTCAAGTTTTCAAGTACTTTCCTATCCTGTACTGCTGAAGAACAGTAAGTGCAGACAAGAGTGCTTACAGAAGCTACAGTGCCAGAAAGCAGTCATAAAACCAAAGCAGCTATACAACCAATTCGTTTTATCCAATGTGGTATATACTTAAGTTTAACTTGAGCTTGACTTTTATAAGATTATGAAAAATATTAAGAGTTGTGTTAAGGACACTTAAGAAATCTTGCTGACATTCAGGAGCTCTCACTGGTCTCTAAAAAATATTAACTCTCCTATATCAGTATATAAAAATTTACCCTAAAGTCAAAGTTTTGTTAAAGAATCTGTTCACACTGAAGCACAGACATCTCTACAATGAACACTAATCACATACCTGAATGCATCATCCAAGCCAAATGTTTAGCTGCTGGACTATTTTCATAGGATATAGACCTGACCAACATTCCAGCACCAATCATAGCTGCAAAAGTTGCACCTATTGCCTGTAAAAACCAACATTACAGAGCTCAAGTTAGCACTAGGACATACGGTCTAGTGTTCTAATCTCCTAGTCTAAAAATTAATAGCATAATTCTGAAAAGAGCAACCTAACTGGTAATTGAAGCATTTGTCAATTTTACTTCTCTAAGATTACAGTCAGATCTTTGCAGATTCTAGGTTGCAGTAACTCTCATTTTGTTTTTACTCAGCCTTCTAGGAATCCAAGTGGAGTGGTAAGACGGCAACAACTTCTTAATTGTGTAAGGTAAAAGAAAAAATACATATAATTCTGCCCCTTACCCTCATTAAGCTACCTGAAACATTAGCTTTACTTTTTTTTCTAAGTTTCTCTGCCCAAAGCCAATACTCATTTCACGTGCTTTTTTTACCAGTGATTTTTCAACCTCATTGCCTTATCTTACTGTTAATTCCGACCAGAATCACCCAGTAGCTAGCAAACTGGTCAGAAATGTACAACTTCCATTTATCACCAAGGATGCATTATTAAATTAATCTCCATAAAATTATGTAGGTGTTGGCATTTAAGTATTATTCTACTCCACTTAACACACTGAATATGTATGAGGCAGACACATTTTGTTAGCAGTTTGCCCGGATGGTTTGCCTACCAGTATCATTTCAGACTTGGCAAACAGGAGACATCTCTCAAAGAGCTATACAGAAGAGCACAGGGAGGAGTAAGAATGCATAGGGACCACTGCCATTTTTAGAAAGTGACAGAAATAGTGTCATTAGCCTCAGATGGCTATTTGTAACAGCTTCTTACTTGCATATAGTCGGTAAGGATAGCATGGCATATTTCTTTTTGCTCATGCCTTTGACAAACTGTCAAAGTAGCAGAAGGTACATGTCAGCATGTAATTAGAATTACCAAATCTTACAAGTCACAAAATATGATGATTAGGATACTTAAATAGCCTTTATGGGTAAGGACACTAGTGTAAATTAAGTTTTGCCTTACTATTCATCAAGTAGTTTACACTTCACTTTTCTTATATCAAGCATCGCATTTGGGGTCATTTCACATTGAGTGTTTTTATTTCTGTAACATATGCTTACCAGCCAGGAGCCTCTTGTCATAAGGCTCATGAGTGCTGGAGATCTGCTCACTGCTACAGCAGACAGTGCCGTCAAGCCAATGCTTCCCGCGAAGTACATGTAAGTAGAGCGAATTCGGTCTTTCACATACTGTGGCCAAATACTGAAAAATAAGCAATCATACGTATCTGTGCAGTTACCAGTATCAGAAAGAAGACCAACTAAAACTACAATCAAACTGCTAAATATATTCATATATATGGATATAAGGGAGGTTTCGTAACAGTAGTGTGGTCTAGCAACCTCTGCCTTACAAGAGGGGGCTGAACTTTCAGATCTTGCTGGTCTAACATAACATAACATAACCCTCTAGAAACACTGCAAGTTGCAGATACTACTAAGTATAGTTCAATTCTAAGGAGAAAGCATACATGGGAAACAGAATAACAAACACTTTTTAACTATGGAAAAATCCAAGAATGGTGTCTATATAACAAATCGGCCTAAGGAAAAATGTCTACAGAATGTGTACTGGGCACTAAACAAGTCTGCTGAGCAGCTCACAAACTGCTGAGTCACTGTGCACATGACTATCTGACACTGCAAGACATGAATGTCATTTTGAGAGCTAACAATAGCAACAGACCTAGCCATGAAAGAGAGTTTCTGCAGTGTGATTTGGTCATACTACAGACAGGAAGCTTTCCCTGCTAACATCAAACTTAAACATAGCACACACATTTTCTCCCATTTCACCATTACTTCAAGGCTTGTGGAAAAAAAAAATAGCTGTATCAATGAAAAGCTTCTTACTAGATAAAACTAGCAAGCACTCAATATGAATGCGAATGGTCACTTCCAAATATAAATGCAGATTAAGTAAAGCAAAATGTCTCCAGCACTCATCTCTCTCGTGCCTGTGCTTATCACTAACCACCCTTTAAGACTCAGAAGCTATATGGTTTTGCCATCACAGTGAAATTTTTGTTGGCCAAAATGCAATACACAAAGTTTTAAGCGAAACAATTTATTAGAGCAAGGCTTATGGCAAGTTAAGGAGTGTGTTCAGAGAAGACTCTTTACAATGTGCTGTATTAAAGTTTAATGAACAGTCTCACAGGAACACCAAAGCGGTCTTAACAATACGTTTTACAGAAGACTACCCTTCATAAATCACCTGTGGCATACCTCGTAAGACAGACACATTTATATACTCTTCAAAGATACACTTCAAATTTAGCAAAGCCAAGAAACTCACTTAAGTCAATAACGATTTAAGTTTGGGTAATTAAACTTCGCTTTCAGTTACATGCTTTAAAATCCTACAAAGAGGCAAGGGCTTTCCATTCAGTTTTTTTTTTAAAAACTAAAAATATAAGTTGTGTGTACACTGGGTCATACCAGCTAAAAAAAAGAAACACAAAGAGGAGGGAGGTTCACTTAATATACTCTTTACTTAAAACAGTACATCTTCTTACTTACACAGCTCTTTCAATAGCTCCAATCTCACTGGACATGCCCATTCCATAGTAACAGAGGGCCCCCAGGCCAACAGCAGCTCCTCCAGCAACAACAAATTTCCCCAGGCGATCAGCTGTATAAAGAAAAAAAAAATCCACACTCAGGTATGCTTTCTTTTGGATTGTTAATAACATACTCACACGAGTAGTTGTTATTTGAAATAGCTGATCCATGTTAGACTTCTTTCTTAAAGCTCCCCTTAACTTGAAGTCATTGCATTACCAGTTCTCAATAAACTACGTGTGAAAAAACTCTAGAGTCACACCACAAATGCAATATAGCTTCATAAAACAGAGTAAGAAATAAGAGACCAACTAGTCACATGCCAGGTTTACTGACCTTCATTACAGTGACATGAATTCCAACACAAAACCAATTAACAGGTTCACCAACAGAAGAGTTCACCTGTCAGCTGATTTAATAAACCATTTCACTATCCAACTCACTATAAAACAAGAAAAACTAGACATTGTGTCGTTTCCTCTCATTTAACTGCCCTTAATGCTTGCTCCTTTTCAAGAGCTCTTTAGTAGCAATTAGATCCGAATCAGTTTAAAAGGGGACTTCCGAAGCTCACAGGCAACAACACATGATTTACCATCAGTTTCCATGGTCTGATTTTCAGACATACTACCTGTGCGTCACATAGATTACTGCTACAAATACCAATCATGAAACATTATTATAACTGAAGAGCAGCTGAAACCAAATACCTTCAGACTCTCCAAGACTATGCTTTTTTTCCTAAACTGTAGTCAAGACACTAGCTACCTAATCTACATACATCCCATTTGCCAATTCAATGCCATTATAGGACATTCACAAGTCTGTTCTACTGAACACTGCTACCTAAAAAATCCCTTTGTTGTTGACTGAAATTACGATTCACACTAGATGTACTAGCAAGCATAGTAAGCCAATGCCTCACATAACTGTAGCACCAGAATTTATATATTATTTTTTTTTTGTGAACTGTACGTGCTGTGGAAAAAGCCTTCCTTTAAACAGTATAAAAAGTCAATGTATCAATGCAAGCATTACCATATTTTTTAATATCTGCAACCCAACCTCCATTAAGAGACAATTTTTGTCTTAATCACTCTCAACAGCAGCTTAAAGTAGAAACAAGAAATGTCTCTATACTATTACACATTTGCAGCTATAAAGTTTACAAGGAAAGACAGACAAGCAAAGAAACTGCCTCCAGCCATTTGACTGAGGTGACTAAGCAAAAATATATGAAATAATATTCTCAGCATCTTCAATGGTTTGAACGAAGCCAATTCCTTTGATGAAGTTTTAAGTTAAGCTTCAAAGATCCTCAGTATTTAAAGCAGAGAGATACACTACCTTTAAGTGCAGTTTCTGCAGACGGCTCAAATGCTGCTTCTTTAATTTCCTGGCCAATTTTTCCACGCCTTATACCTGTTCTTACTCTGGTGGCATAACACTGTTAGATTCAGAAATAATGTAAGAAAGATTCAGTGAAATAGAACAGAAGACATTTCCTACCAATTTACCTGCTACACTTACAACTGCTACATAGTCTCTTACTTACCTGTGCTTACCCCCCAGAGACATGAAGCAACTGTGCTCAAGGGAAACAACTGCACATTAAAGTTTAGGAACCTCTGTGAATAGCATTCATACATTCTAGAAGTACAGAACCAATGCAGTGAATTTCAGAAGCTGAAGCTTTAAGTTTACATTTCTTCTACTCTAGGCCCACTGTACTAAACAAGTCCATGAAGCTTTTTTTATTTAAATGTAAAAACATGCTCTTTTTTATTTTGTACCAAAAAAAATGTTTTGCTTTCCATGTAAAAACTGTATGTAAACATGTAAAAAATATTCTTCCACAATACATTTACAGATGCTAAATCTGGAAAAGCAGCATGCAGGTTTTTTGTTCAACTGTAGCCTTGATTTACATAACAAACCTTGAATGAAGGCCTGTAAACTGAAAAGATTTTTAAGGTTGACAAGCTCCAAATAAATATAGCATGCTGCTCCAACTCTTATTAAACTGCAAGAGCAATACAGAATAAAATATTTAAGTTCAGATAAACTTTTGAAGTTTCCTGGCCATTTTTTCCAGGAATTTCTAAATTATTATACAGGCCCCTGAGCAACCAACAGCTCACTCAAAGCAATGAGTTTGTTTTAACATGGAAATCTAAAATCTGCAAGCATTGCTATCACTAGCCATTAGAGCAATGAAATTCAGGAAGTTTGCTACAGCACTTCAGTTTTGTTGTGTTTTGCATCTAACAAAATCTAGCCCAACACTTTAATTACATAGCACTTGCCACGGAAATAAAACCACACACAAAACCCCCCACCACCACCCAACGAGAACACACACAAAAACCAAACCAACCCCAGAACACCTACAAACTCAGAATGCTTAAAGCGGTTTTCTATGCTTAAGAGGAAAACGCAAAGGAGATTAAGAATTTGCCGTTGGAAAGTTCATCAAGATGATGACAAAAGAGCAAATGCCTCCTAACAGTTGTGAGTTACCTGGGCAGAAAGTGTATCTGAAACATCTTCTCTCAACAAACAGTGTCTCAGCATAATGACAGTCCAGTTTTTACAATTGCTGGTTGGACCCATGACAGTTCTACCAAAGTTCAGAAATTGCTCTAACCTGGGCTACAGCTCTAAACACATATTGGGACTAAAATCTTCACAAAGAAAGTTTTTACCTTAATATTGTATTTAAGAATCTTACTCAGAAACAGGAAGCTAGAACGTCAGACAAGAATCTCTGCTCCTTCCAACTCAGTGTTTGTCCCCTTCTACCGACCTCAGGTTCTTTTTTTTTTCCAAAAAACTTCAACAGATAGTCAGTCACCGGAACAGAAGATACTACTTCAATTAATAAGATTAATTAAGAACCCTGGGTTTTGATTAATGTTCTTCCTTCAGTAAATTAAAGCAGGTACCTCAAACAAGCAGAAGGCCTATGATCATTCAAAACAGGTTCTCCATGCAAAATGATTCATTTGGCAAAACAGTCAACCCTTTAAAGTATCAGCAGTCAAAACCATTAGAAAGAGAATTACCTTACCTGGTTAGGCTGCCACAGTTTGTATGCTTTTATGTTGGAGTTCCTTAAAGCTGGGGAAGCCTGAGTAATGGTGGGCCGGACAGTATGGCATGGCAATGCCCTCAGGCACACTAGCCTTGCAGCCAGCATGGTTGCTTAGATAATTTAACACACCGTGTTCCTGCAAGCACATGAGAAAATATGCTTTATTATTGTTACATGGTTTTGAGACATCACGGTACACTTATCCTCAACCATCAACAGCCAGTAACAACAATGGTGTTATCACTGGAGTACAATAGTTAAGAGCCAGAACCTTCTCAAACATGCAGTTTAACTGTTCTACCTGTATGCCTCTATTTCCATCAGAAACTTACCCAAAACTAGGATATACCACTTTTCATACAAACAAGTTACATCAAGACCTTTTATGTACCTATATTTCAGATAGTTTGGCAACTAGCTTTCATTTTCAGACATAACACTGCATCAGCACTCTTGCCCTCCAAATTAGTGTTCAAAAAGATGCTCCAAACTTACTTAAACTTCATCAAAGTATAAACCCAGATGAATAAAGAGCATAACATATGTGGTAGGAAATGTTTTAGAGAGATTTTAAGCTATCCTTTGAAGGTTCAGTCAGGTTTATGGAACCAGCGCTCAGTCAAGGTCATAACCCAGAACCCAACTGCAGGTCATCTTGTGCAGTTTTGATCACAGAATGACGCCATTCATGGGCAAATTGACAGCACAAGCAAACATCAGCCTATGTATTGTACAGGTAGTATCAAAATTACTAACTTACTTCCACAAATAGTGCACACATTACACAAAAAAACCCCAACTCCCTGTAATTACATGTACACATAGAGGACTATGCATAACTTTTGATACCATAAACCACCCCAAGTACCAGTACTTTTTTTCTCAAACTGTTCACTGCTTACATGTATGTGCCCAATATAACTTAAGTGCATTCTAAATAAAGAGAATTTTGAACATGCACAAGACATGAGCACCCACAACACTGCACAGCTAGCATTAACCACAAAGCAAAACTGAGAAAATAAACCTGCTGCTAGAAAAAGTTGCTCTGCTCAGTTAGGAAATCCTGCTTTTCTAAGTGGGAGTACTTTCAGAGACACTACCCTGCTCTTCCACTGAGATGATGCACTTCACAGGAATTTACGGTGACAACTGTACGATTTAGATTTTTATTTTTCTGAAGCCGTTATTTCAATCAAGACATCAAACATTAGATTAACAACAGATAGACAACAGAAGAGGGCTAAAAAGAAAACACCACCGAGACCCCAGCACAGTAACTGCCAAACGCAGCAGCAAGGGGACACTGCGAGGCCACTGCCGCACCACAGCATGAGGAAACCCGCTGCTGCCCGGATCACCTGAGGGACTGGGAGGCGGCCAGCGCCCACCTCAGGCCTGGGCCAGGCCGCGGGCCCCGCTTCGCTCTCGGCCCGGGCCCGCCGCTGCGTCCCAGCGAGACACCCGCACCCGGCCCGCGGCCGCGCGGAGCCCCGCAGCGCGGCCATGGCCGAGCGCCGCGCCTTCGCCCAGAAGATCAGCAGGTAGCGCGGCCGCGGGGCGGGGGGCGCGCCCGGCCCTCGGCCCCGC
>JAVJGJ010000062.1:41173360-41216831 GCA_035590215.1 Microhierax caerulescens
GGTGGGGTCTCACCAGAGCAGAGCAGAACAGAGCAGTGCAGAGGGGGAGAGTCACCTCCCTCGACTTGCTGGCCACGCTGCTTTTGATGCAGCCCAGGGTATGGTTGGCTTTCTGGGCTGCCAGTGCACATTGCTGGGTCATGTTGAGCTTCTCGTCAACCAACACCCCCAAGTCCTTCTCCTCAGGGCTGCTCTCAGTCCATTCTCCACCCAGCATGTATTGATACTGGGGGTTGCCCCATCCCAGGCCTACTGGGCGTACTGGAGACAGTCCAGCAAAGGGCCACAGGGATGACTGACTGGACCATCTTTCACATGAGGACAGGCTGAAAGAGGTGGGACTGGTCCATCTGAAGGAGAGAGGGCTTAGGGGAGTTTATCAACATGTATAAATACCTGATGGCAGGGAGTGAGATGGAGCCAGACTCTTCTCGGTGATCTCCAGTGACAGGACAAGAGGCAATGAACACAAACTGAAATAAAAGACATTTTGTTTAACCATAAGGATTTTTTTGTTGTTGTTGTTGTTACTATAAGGGTGACTGAACAGTGGAACAGGGTGCTGAGAGCATTGCAGAGATTGCCGAAAGCTGACGGGACACAGTCCAGCAACCTGCTTGCGCAGAGGGCTTGGCCGAGGTGACCTCCAGAGGTCCCTGCTGACCTCAGCTATTCTATGAGTCTATGAAGCATTAACATAATGCTGATTCCTGAAGGATCTGAAGCACTTTTGGTTTTCAGGACTGATATGCACCAATAAGAGGTGTTTGGCAAACAGCAACATTTTCTCCAGATGGCACGTAAAAAACCCCCAAACCCGCAAAGGTACTGTTTTTTGAAAACAGGTGAACAGTTCCTCAAAAATCAAAAGCATAAACAGGAAAACTTGTACTGACATAAAAATTTGCTATAATTTTAATTTTAATAGGCCATGTTTTCACCTACAGCATGTTTTGCATTTGCTGGAAAGCATATAGTTCCCTAGGCGAGATTAAGTACAGTTTGATATTAAAGGATTGATGTCTAATTAGAAATTTTGCAAGATCAGAAAACCATTGTGAAGGGACTTGAGCATCCCAAAAGGATGTGTGAAATTGGCACAGCCGGCAGCAGGGCAGGCTCCAAGCCCTGCCTCTCTGCCGGGCAGGAGCCAGGTGAGGGAGCAGCCCTTTGCCTGCTTCTCAGCCTTGCTAGTTCCCAGGAATGAAATTTCCCATAAGTGGCAGCTGCCAGGCCATAAGGGATGGCAGTCTGGCTGCCATGCGCAAGGGGGACAGCTGATCTGAGGGCCTGACTCCAGAGAGAGCATTCCAAGCTCCCCCTCCTCAGGTCTTAGAGGGTCTCCTTTGGACCTATTTTCCAACAATGAAGTCAGTCTGTTCTTAGAGATAAGTGGCTTCTGAAGGGATTTTGCTGTCTTGCCGTGAAAGTGGGGATCGCGAGCAATGCAGGCATCTTCCAGGAGATACCACGTGACATATTTTCAGCCATGCGCTCTGCCTTGCCAGCCACCTGAAGTGGGACAGTAAAAAATTCTTTATGTTTATCCCCAGTGCAATCCTGGAAAGCTGCATGAGCCACAACAAGCCCATTATTGTGTTAATAAATAAGGTCAGTGTCAATTTTGAAGCTTAAGCTTTTAACTCTGCAGCTTTGGCATCCTTCTGCAGAAAAAGTCATCTGTGTCAGTTGTTCACATGGCTGCATTCATCGACAGAAAATAAATAAAACTGCGGTTAGCACAGTTTCTCCTTGGGGTAAAGTTTGCCATTGAAGTTTTTCAAATTATAGCTGAAGAAAAATATTTTGAAGGTTTTCTGGCTGTGCTGACTCTAGCACTCCAGATATCTCCCAGCAGATTACAGTGGACTTTTAGACTTAACCTGTTCCTGCTATTCATGTGACAAACGCATATTCATTAAGCATCATGTTCTTATTTTAGATTAGATACCAAAAAACAGTGCAGTGCAGAGGGAATTTGGGGAGACAGTACCGATGTCTTTCTCAAAGCCTGGCAAGAAAAAAATGCCATTAAACAGAATATTACTTTACCACGGAAGACTAAAGTATTTGGATATAGCTCCTTCCATGCAGGAATCTGAGCAACAAGAACAGGCTGGGATGTGTCAGAAGTGAAGCAGAATTAGTATTTTCTACAGTTGTGAAAATTTTTGGGGTCTTGGTTTATTCAGCCAGATCTTAAAACATTTCAAGGAAGCGGTTGCTTCATTGCAGTGGTACTGAACAGTGCTGATGCGATGGTAGTGTCTTTACTCATTTCTGTTACAAAGTTTGCATGTCGTTAGTTTTAAAAAGCATTGTACTGAAATTTGGACTGCCCCTTTTATATTTTGGGGACTTGCATGTACATTTACATTAAGCAAAAGTAGTTTCAATGTAGTAATATTATATCTGGAATTGGAGAAAAACTTTCTGTGTGTTTGTGAGGGAATTCTTAATGTACTGTCGTAACAGGCATCAGCTGTAAGAAATTTCACATTTTATCCATCTTGCTGAAATAAAATTAATAGATTGTGGGAGGCACTTCTGGCATAATGTTTTCTGTGTTTTTTAAGAGATGGCTGGATTTTTGTGTGTGTAAAGAATGGTGTTTTGAGCACAGCAAAAATAGCCTTCTGCAGTTACTGTAGACATTTTAAAAATTAATTTATAGATACATTTGTGTAAAAAAAAAAATTAAGAATAGAAAACAAACAATATATTTGTTTACAACCTCTGAAACATCCTGAAAACAAAACTATACATCTTGAAGAACAAAAATAGTAGCTGTGTTTTAAAGTGTATTTTCAAACTGCTAGATGTGTTCTGCCTATTATCAGTACTTCTTACAAAAAAACATGCTATGAGTACACATCAAGTTTGCTCTGTGAGTACTTGGCAAACTTAAGACTTATTAAGGAAGAAGTCTTTCAGGTAGAATTTATGGAAACATGCATGTTTGTGGGAGGAACAAGTTCTCTTGTTTTTGGTTTTGGTTTTGTTTTTGGTTGTTTTTTTTTTTAGTCAATACAGTGTTTTCCTTCTTGGGCAGGCTAAAGAAAGGAGCATTGTATCAAGCTGTGGTGATAAAGAAGCTTTTGGCCTTCAAAGCCCTATGGGGGGTGGGGGTGAACCTAAATGGCTGGATCTCCTACTGAGAAATTCAGGCATACATTTTTTTGATCATTCATATTGAGGTCCTGTTTTGTAGAAATTGTGGGATTCATTCTGGCCTAGAGAGTCTGTAGCATTTGAACAAAACTTTTTCCTTTGCCAAATGTTAATACTAATCTTTATCAGATAATAAAATAAACTTCTAAATTCAGAAGTTTGATATCAAAGTCTTACATTTCCCATTAATTATGTATTTTACATATAATTTGGAAAATGAAAGCTAGAGCATTCATTTCTATTCCTGAATTTAACCAAGGTTAAAATACATGAAGGTATATAAACTTGCAGTTCAGTAAATCACTTAAGCTTGTGAGTAACTGTGATACTACTTGGAACAGCACTCTAATGTATTTGACTTAGAGCACATGCTTAGAACTGTTGCTTTAGTTACTCAGGAGTAGTGCATTGGTTACTGAAGTGCTCAGAGATAAATGAAGATGAGTGCTTTGGTGAACAAGGACCTGACATTGTACAGTTATAAATGAATACAGAAGATACAACATTTTGTTCACTGAAGATTCTATTTGAATAAATTGCACATAAAAGGACATTTCTTTTTCTTGATCCATGTTTTAGAGTCTATAGCATGAATTATTTATTTACATCAGATGATAAAAAAAGCTAAAACAATTTAACAATGTTTTTCAATGAAAGGGTGAAATCTAAATTTACAGCATGAGACGTCTCCTCCCAAGAAATCGTTATTCATTTTGTTTAAATACAACAAATACTCATTTCCCTAAATGCCTGTGAACTCTATACTGCAGCAAAAAATGAGCCGGGGCTTTTCCTAAAACTGCTGTTTGTGCTTTCTAATTATTTTTAACATGCAGGCACTGTTCTGCAACTTCTTGAAAAAAAACCAAAACCCAAACCAAAAACCTCTTTGAAATTCAGTAAGCTCTGATTTAAAGTGATTAGTTTCCACCTGGATGGAGTGAAATTTTCTTCTTGGGAAGTTTATTAGTACATTAAAAGATGCAAATTAATTCATAATTCTTTCAGCTCATTCTCTTGGGAACAATTACACAAGGAATTTATTAATGTACAAGAAAACAACAGTTAAAAATCTCAAAGGGCAACCGGGGTGTGGAATATATGAAAACATTTAGACATAGCTAATAGTTGAACTCTGTTACAATAATAATGGTTCGTAAACTAATTTTAATTTTTCTTTATTTGTAAACTGATAGCAACCATACGGTGCAGATGAGGAATCAAAGGCCCTGGCAAAATGAGTCTACAGTCAAAGGCCTTGTTCTCAATGAAGTGCTGTGGAAACACAGTCTGAAGAGTTGAACACATACTACCAGGGCTTCTAGGATCACAGCCAAACGCAAGGCTTCAATCAATTCACCAGTTTCAATGCCTCTGATGTATACCATTCCATAATGATTGCATGCAACACTATCAGTTTCAATGTAAGCCCCTGCACTCTGATAAATAAGCCAAATATTTCCATCCGGATAATGAAAACCCCTCAGGATCCAGTTAATATTTGATGAAAAGACAGCAAACATTTGCTTTTTAGACTTCTTTGATGCACTTATTTTTTCTCCTTTTAGCTATGGTGCTAAACAACTCAGCTGTTTTCCATTTTTCTTTTCATAATTTATCTGGCATGCTTTTAATGTTACATATCTGATGAAAATTTCAAATATTTTTATAATCAGAGTCATAACACAGGCTATCACCAGGATACCTGTAATTACTCTTGGCTATCTGCTTCCAGCACTCCCTGACATCTGACTTATCACTGAAAACACTGAGAGGGAAACACGTCTTCTCAAAGTATGGTAAAAGAAGCATCACTACTGAGGGAAGTTTGCCCTTACTTAACAGGGCATTATCCTGTCTTAAAGAACTTGTCCTCTTTTAACATAAGCACAGCCACATAAACATTATATACAGAGATCAAGCCTCTGCTGACCAATACCTGTTTCCTTGAGGTCTCCACGCTGAAGGTCTAATCATAGCTTCACATACTGGAGCAAGACAATGTAGAGGGACGTCACCTGAACTCAGAACAAAATTAGATTATGGATATGCGGGCATAAAATAACTTGTATTAGGCTTGCTCACATAACGCCTCTCTCTACAGACCCTAAGGAGTACTGTTTACAAATGGAAAACATTTAAATTTGAAAAAAAATAAGATGCACTACAAGTATTTCAGTTTTCAGAACAACATTAGAACTGAAATAATAAAAATCTAAGTAACATGGATTGGCAAAAATAAATTCTCAAGAAGAAGAGTGAGCACAGTAGAACTGTGGTACATACAAATCACCCAGGGAGAAATCCAGGTTCTAAATACAGCAGTATTTATTGTATTTTCTAGTGACAGTGGGCCACTTCCCAAACTTCCTCAAAAAACCTCCCAGATTCCAAGACACTGTTTTGATGATGCATGTAAAGGAAAAGAGGTTTCTACATGTTGAAAAATAGTACTGTTGAAAATATTGGTTGAATTCCTGTCCTGCCCTGCTCCTGCAGCTGCCTGACTGGATGAATGTATTTCATATTGCCAAGCTAAAACAGGCATTTTGCTTCCAGAGGAGCAATTCTATCGCACAGTTCAGTTAAGGCTACTGAGAGAAATCAGGGGTTATTACCCATCTAATGCATCATTCTCTATATTTAAAAGAACATACGGACTTACTGGAAAAAAAGGAGTAGACACTTTATGCGTAATTAATTCTACATCCCTATGCAACTCAGATTCCACTAGCCTCTTTTAGCAAGTTTGTTCTCTGCTGGTTTCTGCAGGAGGCCAAAATACCCACAACCTGGGAGAGAAAGAGATGCCAAAGAATCGGAAGCACATTTCTGAGTGAGAGTATTGACAGGGGGCCAGTATGGTTAAACAGTTTTCAAATGCAAATTTAACTGTAGGAAAAGGAAAGCGTAAGTTGGTTTTGCTGAGGGCAGGAGAATTACAGTTCTTTTTCATGTTGTGTTTATTTTTGCCCATAAAACACCCCCAAAACCCAACAATATTGAAGACTTTGGGGGAAGGATAGGCTGTATGAAGAGGCCTGTATTACTCTGTAGGCAATGAGGTGGGGCCAGACCAGGCTTTTTATAACCAAAATTTTAATTCTGTAAGGCTTTGCTTCAGGCTGTTATATGTGAAACAAAATGATAGCATCCATTTGATTCTGAAGTCATGTGTCTATAGGAAAAAGCTCTTTTTTTAATTCTGAAGAATTAACTTCACTTGGGATGGCATTTCTCTAACTTTAAGGACAAAACGGACAGAAATATTCCATGTCGTCATTGAAGTGATTTCTTACAAGGCTAGCACCAAGGTTCAATGGCTGAGATCCCTCAGTTGTTGCCTCTTTGGCAGCAAACCAACAATGTCAGCCTAGCATAAATGTAAGTGCCAGATGCACTTTGTTTCCTTTGAAGTGCACAATCTGAAAGGATCAGGGTAAAGCCCTGGAGAAAACAGTGTCAAAGTTGAATATCATTGTTCTCAAGAAATTACTTCAGTAGCTATTCTAGTTAATCATGGTCATTCCCTATCCATATAGAGAGCGGACAGAGAAAGAAGCGTCGCAGAAGGACAGTCTTTCTGAAGGAGTTTCTCCCCTTTAGGCAGAGAGGCCTGGGTTAACTTAAGAACTCAGCAGGCTGCAGATAAAAAAGGTGAGAGCTTCTCTAAACATCAGGCTCCGGGTTTGGTTAAGCGTCTGGCCCTTAAGCATTGTAGCCGTTCAGAAACCAGCTGCTGATTACTTTCAAAACAAAACCTGTGATGTAGATGTGTGAAACTATGAGACACTGAAGGAAATCACTTTGCAAATGCAGCAATGCCTCATTGATCCAGCAAATTCACTTAGGCTGCTGAAGCGTTCCCATCGCTGTTATCAAAGCGTCACTCATCTACGGGAGGTGGCCGGGTGAGACATACCTCAGGTGGTGCAGCTTCCTTCACAGGAACCAGAAAGCAAATGGAGTTTTGAATCTCAGTGTGAAAAATAATCTTCTTTTCTTTGAAATGGATATTGTTTCACCTGTGATCATAAATGAGGATGAGCGGTGAGCAAGTGCCATAAAAACACCTTGGGTTAGTTTTAAAGATATTTACGGGAAGGTCTCACTTATTGCTAAATGATGGAGAACAGTTCTAATCTGTTATAGTTACTTTACTACTACATAAGTAAAAATGTGCTAAGAACAGCACACTTGTTAAATTAAAGCTCACTTAATGATTACACAGCACTTGGGAATAACATCCAGTTAAAAAGGAAGCAGTAAATGGATGTTTTCTTTAAAATCATTCATTTTGGGAAAATAAGACGACCGAAGCCTTTTACATTTTTGCTGATTATGAAATAAAGAAAATATCAGAAAGTAGACTAGAAAGGGTTTCTTCTTGTGGTGAATATTGGAGTAATTCCTACAACTGATACAATTCCATGAGGAGGCTCTAATTTTCCACCCCATTACAGTGGGCTGAGCTGAAGTCAGAACTGTTGCTGTGTCAGTAGACTAGACAGACTTATAATAGACTGAAAAAAATCAGATACAATACTGGACACTACCTAGTATCTAGCCTCTTTGTTGTTTTTTTCTTGTCACCACAGTGTCTGAAAATGGCGTGCATTAAATCAATAGTAATAGCAAAATCCCAAGCCTCAGATAAAAGCTAGTATTTTCCTCTTTATGGGAGTGAGTATTTTAGCTGCATCATGGTTATTTTTTGGGTAGGGAGTAACCTTGGTAATACTGGGGTGGTGTTGAGAATAGTGGGGTTAAATAACTAGTAAAGAATGGTACTGTAGTACCCTTTCTGATGGGAAGGTGCTCTCTCCAAGGGTTAGACTTTGGCATGTTTCATCAAGAAGCTGGGAGATGATCTGTCTGATCTCTTCTGAAAGACAGTCAATAGAAAACAGTTCTTGCCTTTGGTTCTTGTGCTCCAGCCTGGGGTTTTCACTTTTGTTCAAAGCTATTTCAGACCTAAACATACTAAGAAAGAAAGGACATTGAGGCTAGATGATCTCTTAATTTAAAAGTTAAAAAATCTGTAATATTTCTGTGGCATAGTTAAGATATATTGGAAAAAATATTTTAATTTTGAGTTGAATCACAACTTTAATTGATAAAGCTACATTTAAAAACAACCGAGTCATTCATAAGTATGAAAGTGGCTGTACTGTCATTTCTCTTCTTTTCCACGATGTAGTTGTTCAATAACGTGGCATTTCTGCATTGAGTACTTTTGTGATAGAACTTGGTTTAAAAAAAAAAATAATCTTAAATGTGAGAAATCCTCTACAGCAATCCCAATATATGAATTCTAGATCTGTTTTTTTTTAGATCACCGTCTTTTCATATAGGAGCTTTATAAAAGTATTGCTTGAATAGTTCAGGGGCTGTGTTGTGGCCACCCTGCAGTCTAGCATAAGTGGATGGCAATGGTTTAAAGTTTGGTCCCCTGTGGTTGTCGTTGATAGAATCTGCTGTACAATTTACCTTCACGCTGAAGTAATATTTGGGACTGGCAACCTTCACACGCTAATGCATGATGAAAAAGGCTAATAGCGGTGGAGCTTACCACATCCTCTTCAGGCACGGCAGAGTAGCTCCAGAGTAGAGGCACTGTGGAGGACTGGGGTGGGTCCCTACTGTGGATGGCGAGCCCGCTAAGTTGTCCTGACTCAGAGCTATGAAGCAATGCTTCCTTTTTGTCTTTGGCTGTCAGAAAACCGCTCACTGCACATCCAAGCTCCAAATGGAGCAATGACAACATGCAAAATGGATCATGACTCACTTTACACAGGGGTGTCTCCAGTGCTGACGGTGGTGCTACGGCATCAGAGCATTATTTTTCTTTTTACACACATGCTGTAATTGCATGATATTGGCCAAGGAGAGTTACAAACGTGGATGTATTCACTCAGTTTTTAATGATGCTTGCATAATTAGTGGCATATAGGATTTTAATGAAGACTACATGTAGTATGCTGTTTGCCTAATAAGAAATTTAAAGTACATCTTTTTTTTGTGGCTTGTACTATGATCATGAAGAAGGCTGGAATTAGTGAAATTACTATATGATTAAGAGAAAGGCATTCTAGCATTTTCTACTCATTAATAAAAGAAAACTGTCTGTATTTAGAGGAAGATTGATTAAAAAGTTTGTGTTTCTTTTTGTGGAGACACCATAGAGCCCCTACCAAAAGATACTCAGAACTGACCAAAATGAGAGCTACCAAAAGCTGAGAAACCATTGTCTTGCAGAGAGAAAAAGATATCATAAATACTGAAAACTTGCACTGGTTGTTCAAACAAGAGTTCCCAATGGTGTCTGCTTACGCAGGACCCATGCACATCTGTGTGCGCAAAAAAAATGCTTTCAGTTTTCTCCTCAGACATTGTAGGTATATGCTGGCTGTTTTTGTGGTATTCTAAAGTTTTTTCAACTCGCTGTAGACTTCTGCATATAAGATAGGGAAGACAGATCCTCATTCTCCTGTCCCAAGTCCTACGACTTTTTACCCCTCTTCAAGTCTACTAGAGGTAAAACCTTTGCCTTGGTGGCGAGGAGCGATAAGGCAGAGACAGTGTTTAATAGCGTAGCCTGTCAGATGCACACCCTCAGAAACAGGAGTCGGGAAAATGTCTTCCGTGTGTTTTCAGCTGTAAGTAATTATTTACATCTTCCTTAGCAGTCCTCAAAGGACAGGCAGGAATGCCAGCTTTCCTTTGGCAATGCCCATACTGTTCTCAGAGTCATTTGATGGCCTTATCTTCTTTCAGAGTTGTTCCAAAATAAGCCTCTGTAAGTCAGCCCCACAAAAGTTTTTACAACTCCATTTTAGATTAAGATACGAAGAAGAAACATTGGAAGAGCATTTTAAAACATAAATGATTTTTGAGTCCCATCTTTTGAAAAGCACTGCCAAAAATTATTAAAATTTGGCAAAAAAGTTTTAGCTAGACAGAGACTGCTTCCACATAACTTGAAGCGGAAAGAGCTTTTTTGATAATATAAAGGGGACTATGTTTATTTGGTTTATGATGGAAAGTAAGTCTCATCCATAACTGTGGAGCAAATACAACCTCCACATAATAATGTTGCTATGTAATTTATTAATCTAAAATGTTCCAACTTAAAACAGATATCTGTAAAATCATATTGGTGAATGCACAGGCTCTGAAGGGCATATTACATAGAAAAGCCGTAGAAGCTGCTGCCCGTGAAGACTTAACATAACTAGATAATTTTACAAGTGTTTTAAATAGTATTTATTCATAAAAGGCAAGCTCTGCTCTCCAATTTGGATCTTACAAATCTTTTAGCACGCACCCAGGAAAGTTGAGATAGCCTACTAAAAACTAAACATGCAAAAAACAGAGATACGTAGTGCCCGTATTTTTGAACATGAAGTAAATGCCAACATTCAACCTTTACCTAAGCTCTCTACACCTTTCTGTGCCTTTTTTATAAAACAAATCTATTTTTCTAAAACTCTCGATCTACCCTTTCAGAAAAACACCACCATAGACTGGTGAAAGTCAAAAGCAAATTTGGGTAACCATCTCACACAGATTTACTGAATTTTAGCCTGGAAAAAACTTGTGCACAACATGGGCCCTAAGGTCTCAAATAATTTCTGCATCAACTATGGAACTTCTGCACGAGGTGAAATCTCAGGATTTTCTTTTAGGAAGTCACCTGTCACGTAAAGGGTAGAAGACTACATCCAGGTTGAATATGGTTCTGTGGCCAAAGTCATAACCGTGAAAAACATATGGGTCATTTCCAGTCTGCCTGTCTCTAGTTTGCACAGGAGATGCAAACCCCATGCTCCCATCAGAGCACTTCCACTCACTCTCTCTCCCTATTCCTGTATGCCCAAGGAACCCTGTAAGTACTTGATACAGTGTCTTCAGGACCTCATGGTATGTTGGAGTAATTCTGCAGAAAGCTGCTGAATTTTATTTGGGCAGCAACAAGGATCCCATTTCCTATTAGAGTATTCTAGAGTAACACTGAGAAACTTGCTCAAGGGTGGGAGTTACCAAAGGAACCCAAAGGAATTAGAAGATGGCAAAAATCAAGGACAACTGGTTATATCTGCTTCCTTTGGCTGCCTCTGTCTCACTGTCTACAATAAAAATGGGGATTTAGTGATACTTCCCTTTAGCATGAAATAGTTGATTGTAAAAACAAACCCAATGAAATATTCAGTAATAAAATGGTCAAGTCACTAAATAATGCATTCAACTGGCTGTAGTGGTTGACCTTTGCAAAATTCCTTGGAGGTGAAGCGCAAACTAATTTTTTTCTGACGGTATATTCCTGGGGAAACACTGCTATGAGAACTCTATATTTCACAATGAAAGCAGCTCGTTTTTTAGCTTTAATTATGCATGTTCTTCAGTAGGTGGCCTTCTTCCTTCTTAGTAGGTACTGAATCAATACCCTGGTGTAGTGCTAATGGGCACTGTGCGACTTGAGGTGCCATCTTTCAGAAAAGAGGCTGAAAGAAAGGTCTCACCTCTTCGTGATTTTGGTGGCTCTTATGGCTTTTTTTTTTTTTTTTTAATTTTTTTTTTAATAATAAAGGTGTTAGCATCGGCACCTTGGCCACAGTCCAAGTTGGGTAATTACATTCTGTCTCCCTAAATTTTGCTTTGTGCGGTTTTAATTTAATATGGTGCTGCTCTTCTCTTCCTGCCCCAAGTTGTTTTGTGTCATTGCTGGGCACTATTAAATAACCTCCTTATTTCCCCTGAGACAGGCGCATTTAAGCTGTAGGTAAGGCAAAGCCTGAGCATGAAATTTGTGAACCGTTCCCAGAGAAGGAAACACAAGCTCACTTGCAATAATTACATGCCAATATTTACCTGGACAAACTCCAGCTTTGCCGCTCCCCTCCAGTAGTTTACTTTCATTTGGAATTTAACTACCTAAATGAAAAGAGCAGCTGTAGGGAGCACCGTCCCTTCTCAAGAGGGCACAAGGCTCATGCATGGGAGGACTTCTTTGGCAGGCAGAGCAGTTTTATCCTCTGTCCGAGAACATAAGCTGATACAAGCGGCCTTCTCTATAAAAATGTGGTATTTAGCCATGGACTGCAGAGGGGTGTTGGAGCAGAGTTACTCTGTCCCACTTGGGTGGCTGCCTTCCCCTGTCTCATCCCTCTTGGGGGGCCAGCTAGTCCTCCCAGGGCAACTGGACGGGACCATGAGCTCACTCCTGCTCATCCCTCAGTGTTCACCAAATACACACAGGGCTACCCCTCAAAATGACAAATTCAAACTGGCTGTACACGAGGCTAGAAATTATGCCAGCGCATGTCTGGATTTAGTTCACAAAGTGACCTTCCTGATGGTCTTGTCCCTTTAAAGTTTAGTAGTATGACTCTGGGAAGGTGCAAGAGCAGCACTGAGGGGAATCACTGCTATTGGGATACCAACAGGTAGGTTGGGCTGGTACAGTAGGAATCCTGAAAGAGGAACGTTGGAGCTGAAAAAGCTGCTCATGGCAAGCAGCATAATGCAACCTCTGCCACGAATACAGCGAGCTGGACCTGCAGCCCCCATGAACATCGACAAGGAGGCCTTGCCTATGGCACAGGAGCCACAGCCCTTTGAGTGACTCCAGAGCAGCAAGGACCAGGCAGTGCTCTGCATTGCTGTAGGCAGCTCCCACCAATAAATATAATGGTTTCATTGACTGGAGTCTGTAAGAAAGCCTGGCAGTGGCCCGGGGGAGGCTCTGGGCTGGAGGCTCCTGGAACCAGGAGAACCGGTCTGGTTTTGGCGTCACATAGAGCAGGGAAAGTCCAGGTCCTTCTTGAAATGGTTTGAGAGAGGCACTGCTGGTGGTCATGGTGCAGCTGTTGGCTTTACGCCCATAGCAAGGAGACTAGCTAGAGCTCCGGGGAAAACGCTCCACGCGCTACTGCCTCTCTCAAATACTGCATATTGAATGCTTCTCGAAAGCGCGGTATCGGAAGTAAACGCATCTAGGAGATATCTGCACTAGACACTATTAATCTAGAGAAGCAAAAGTCTTGGATCTAACATGGTTTTTCACTGGCATGAAGCCCTTCTTGTGTAGACACTGCTGCTCAGGACTGAAGTCAGCTAAGCACCACTGTCTCAAGTTTTTCTAACTGTATGTGCTATAAGTGGGGGAGGGATTGTGTTACACCACAAAGCACCAGTGATCTTAGGGCACAAGTCCTGAGGCTGTAAATCAAGGTAGAAGGTCTTGAAAAAAGTAGGCTAAAAGTAAATATTAACCCCACAAAACATCAGGTGCAAGCCCTGTAACCAGAGCCATCCTGAATAGGCTTATGGCTAGACATTTTTTTTTATTATTTTTTTTTAAATAATGTATTTGAAATCTTAACTTGAAAATAAAGTCATAGGAGCAAAACACTATTGATATAACTCAGTAAGACTCCGCTGATTTTCGAGTTTACACTATTTGAGTAATCTTAACTACATATTATTTCCCTTGGCTTTAAAACATTGCCAGAACTTCAGGCCTTGAGTCTTTTCATACTGATAGTATTGGTGCTCTTGCTTCCATCTTTTTTTTTTTTTTTTCTCTTCTAAATACAGCATGCTTTTATTGTTTAATTTAAAGCTATCCAACCTTTCCTTCTGCTATCCAAAGACATTTTTGCGTGTAAAACCAACAATTTGGACCCCAAATCACCGCCATCTGCTTATTTATAGCAAGATCCAACAGCAAAGGGAACCTTTATTAAGCCCTTGGTGGGAGTCATGTGACTGTGCAATGAACTCAGATTTCATTTTCCTGATAAAAATGAGACTGGTCCCTTTTATTATTTTATGGTTTTCTGCAACAAGAACATTAAAAGAACCTTCATTAGATCCACCCCCTTCACCCTGTCATGGCAATTGCTTTAGCAGGTATGTAGCGTGCGTCTGGTCCTGGCATGCTATTAGGTGCCAGAATTAAATGTCTTTATAGATTTGCTTTTATTCGTTCAGTGTCTGAGGGGGATGGTGAGCTGGTGAGCATGTTGTTTTTTTCAAATTGCTGAGCTATCCTTAGTGTGACCCTCAGCAAAAATAAAAAACAACAAACCAGCTAACCACCAAACCCCTGCAATACCACAATTTTAGTGGGGCAACAAAACCAAACAGCTGAAGAAAAAATGAAGCCAGTCATTGCTCTAAGAAAGTGGAGATTAAATAATTGAAGAAACTTGTGTCAGGATCAGCAGCAAGGAAAGACTCAAGTAGGTTTTAAACTTGCATGAAGTTTCTCATGAACTGTGATCCTGAGGGACTTTGGCAATAAAAAAAACCCACCCTTCTCTGTTCAAAGAAGAGTATGTGGGAAAGTTGTTGGCATCTTACTTGAGGTGGATTACTTTCCCTTCTAATGGGGACACGTACCAATTGCAGTGCAGCACAAAGACAGCCTTCTGCTGCTCTCAGAGTTCACTTTTGACCTTTAAAATACAGTGCATGGGGGTAGGAAGTTGTTTTTCACTTCAGAATGTTTTTTAAAATCTCATTGTTGCAGGCAGAATTGTCCAAACACACTTTTACAGACAGAGCTCATTGCACTACAAAGATATGTTGGGGTTTTGTTGGTTTGTTTTTTTTTGGTTTAGGTTGTGGTTTTTTTGGTTATCTTCTTTTTTTTGTTTCTGTTTATGGGTTTGGGTTTTTTTGTTTGTTTGGTTTGTTTGGTTTGGGTTTTTGTAGCTTAGATCCAAAAGATACTATATTGGCTTTCATTGAGATGTATGACAAGTGCTCCAAGTTCATAGCACCGAACTGACATTTCCCACACTAAAAGCACAGATAAAGTTCCTAGTGTTTACTGTTATATATACACAGTTGCACTAGAGCGTAAATTAGGAAAAAACAGGCCATTAACATGTATAGTAGTAACTACTTTAAATACAATTACATAGATGTTCTGTCCATAAAATTGCTCAAGTTTGTAGGTTTATGAGATTTTGCACTGCTTATCCTACTTGCCACTAAGGCCCAGTATTGAGATGTCATGATATTCTAGGGCAGGAGTCCTCAAACTATGGCCCGTGGGCCAGATACAGCCCCCCAGGGTCCTTGATCCGGCCGCACCAGTATTTACAGACCCCCCTGCTGGGGGTTGGGGGAGGAAACCAAGCAGCCGCAGTGACTGCCTGCCACTTAATCCGTGTGCAGGCCCCCTGGTTAAACATTTTGAGGATCCCTGCTGTAGGATAACTGAAGTGAGGAAAAATGCAAGAGAATTTTCAAAGCTGACACCCATTGATAGAAGGGGCTTTATTCCTGCTCAGCATGCTTGTGTTGGGATTTGTCTATCCAAATTACAGGTCCTCAAAACAAGTATCTGTATCTAAACTCTTTGGCCAGGCTCCCTTTTCAATCAAGGAGGGAAATAAACCTTTCTAGAATTCTCTCCTCCTAAGGTGGAAATTGAAGAAGCACAGTGGGTTATGCTTCTTTCATAGAAGAAATATGCTACTTTTTTACTTCAAAGAAATAGCTACTTTCATCCCTTGGGTATGTGGGAGTGTGGACCACTAGCTCTGAAAGATGCATCCAGCCCTCACTTTCTAGCTGAGTTCTTCATCCCCTAGAAATTGGTGGCACCCCACCTCTGCTCTTTCTAGCTCCCGCTAAACACAGCTTCTCTTCAGTCCTATATAAAACCACTGAGTATGAAGACATCCGGGTGGTATCTGAGTACAAATGAGGAGAAAACCAAACAAATACAAAATGCAATACACGCCCCAGAAAGAAGACACACCTTAAGTCATTCAGGTGGTGGGTACTTCAGTTAGTCTGCAGGGGAAGTGATGTACAGAGACCACGTGTGCAGACCAGTTTGAGTGAAATCCTGATTTAACTGAAATCGAATGCAAAACATGCAATCCTGAGCAGGCGCAGGACTTCAGCCTTTGGAGAAATGGCACATTTCTCATACAGCTCCCATCAAGTAAAGAACTCTGGGGTGCTTCTTTTCAAGGAATGCTAAGAAGTTTAAGCCCATTTTGATGAGCTTACTGAATGTGATGTTCAGCCCACAGGATATATATTGAAGCAAATGAGTTATCCCAGGACAGGACTCAGTCTTGGGCTCTCAGAAGGATGATGAGTTTCAACGATTCAGCAAGGAAAGAGCTGCAAACAGCACTCCCTTCCACCTCTGTAACTCACAGAAGCAAATGCAAATTGTTACCTTTGCGATACCTCCCAAGGAAAGCAGTAGATGCTTTTTTATTCAACTACATCGTTCAACTCTATCCACCTCACAGTGTTCCTGCTCTGGCCACAAATCAGTTGCTGCTTGTCAACATTTGGACAATTCTGTTGGAATCTAATAATAGCCAGCGGTGGTAGCAACAAAAGAAAAAATCATGTCGTGCGATTTTAGCTATCCAGCTAATTCTGAGCTCCACAACAGTCAGCAGGAAGAACTTTTAAGTGGTGTGTGTGAATACAAACGTCAAAGCTATCTGATCTGTGTGCAGACTGCAGCCTGACACACAAAAGAACATATGACCTTTAACTCCATGAAATACCTGTCAGCCAGCGGTTCTAGGGAAGAATCCGCACACAGTGCCTGTGATATGTTGATCCTCTTTTCAGGCCATCCAGGGTTTGTATCTTTTTTTCCAAACATTAGAAAATGAATTGACTACAACTTCAGCACTCATGTACAACCAACATATCTGATATGAGTGATACAGATAACAACACCTTTCATCAAAAGATCCCAGGAGTACTATGCATCTTATTCACAATAGCTGCAGTCCTGTAACATATTCTTACTCAAATTTATACGCAAGCTGCACCACTGAAATCTAATCATATGTGTAAGCCCTCTCAGAATCAGAGACTAGCACTGCACAAGAATTATGTTTGTCTCTGCTGATAACAGAACTCTCTGTAGGGCGAAATACAAAAAGAAACCCTGTTAACTGTTTGGATTCCTTGAGGAATTTTGGATGTCACATCTGGGTTTTGTCCAGATCACAAGGACCATCATCCTACTCTGGCTGATAATACTCCAAGATATTTAATGACAGAAGATAAGCAGGATTTTGTGCACCTGAGAAGCTGAATACTCTGCTGGGAAGGTCTGAGCTTTCAAATGAGTTTTCTCAACTGGATGAGTAATTCTTTAGCAAGGCCAGGAAAAAAAGAAGCACAATACAAATGGAGCGTGAGAGTGGGAGAAAGAGTGCCTGGTGTTCTGACAGACCCCATTTTTATCCATCATCCCCTGCGACCTTGGAGACAGAAATCCATGTAATGTGCCACCATGAAATTAAATAACTCCACCTTCCCCCAGACTGTTTTACTAACCTGCTGGGTGTCAGTGTCTGTACAGGTGAAGCCAGAAGCACTACAAACCTTTTATTTTAGTAAAGAACAATAGCTGTCCTTGTAAACGTATAAATAATGAAAAAACTTTAAATCCCATTTTCATCTAGACTGTCAGATAGCACTGGTGCCAAGTCATGATCCCATCAAAAATATGTATCTAGGACATGCTGCAAAAGAGCAGTCTAAACCTGATTGTATATCCTGTCTTATCACACCATTGAGATGTAGATCTGAATTTCACCACAGTCTAGAATTTTTCTATTGGTCTGATATCAGCAGGAGAGGACAAATTTCAGAATTAATTTTAAATGGTAGGGCTCTTTATGCTCAGATCGAGCAACTGCCACGTGGAGTAAGACCAGTGGTCCATCCTTCCTCTCTACTAGCTATGGTCTGTTGGCAGTATAGCTCCAGTGTAAATAGCGACAAGTGATGAAAAGCAAATTTCAGATCTGTCTCTGAACTTTGGGGAAGTTCCAAACCCGTATTTGCACTCAGATGAGACCCTATGCCAACATCACACCAAAACAAAACTTAACCTGGGATTGGTATGCTGATGGCTTTGAGAAATTACCCAAATGCAGTTCTGATTGCAATTTCCCTTGCAACAGCCTTCTTTTTTGAGCTTCTAAAAAAAATCATACCAAAAAATATACAAAATAATAAACACGCGATAAAACCATTGGTAACGCACATCCTTTTCCCCTTCCCATGCGTACCCATTACAACAGTTTGCAAGAAACGTGGAAATCGTCTGTAACTATAGTGTGTTACAAGTCCTTTGCAGTATAAATCCTACACAGCAAACTTGAGATGCAGCATGCCCTTCTGTTCTGCTCACACGGAGGGAGGGGTGTACTTACCCACCTTATAATTCAGTTCAGGTAATACCTCTTAAATAATACACACTCCCTTTCCAGAAGACAGTCATTTATCAGTGTTATCAGATAACTGCTTATTTTGAGCTGTTAATGGAAATACCGTTGTCTGCCAAGGGTGGTAAAGCTGCTGCCTTCTGCACAAGTGGAACTCAGCAAATCAGAATCTGGGGGAAGAGATCTAACCTCTAACAGCCTTCAGGGGAAACTTTTTACTATCTTTCCAAAACCAGTGGAAGAGTCTGGACTGCGCTGTTTGGCAGCTTAACCTCCGAGGAAGTGCAAAGTCAAAAAATCTGAAAAACAAGTAGGTTTGAAACCATACCGCTGCTAAATACTCTTCACTTGGAATAAGTCTTAGGTAACAAATCCAACCTCTACTTTAGTCTGCATACACTACAAAAAAACAACCCAAGCTGCTGATTTGGAAATCTTGAAAGAGTATGAAATGAAAAATTGTATCAATATTTTAGTGAAAGTCTAGACCCACTTTTATGTCACCTAGAGATATTTTAAAATACTGGGACTTAGGTAGTGAGAGAATAAATGGACCATAATTTAATCTCTCCACCTATCTAGTTGCGTTTCAGAAAATGAAACTGTCCTGTTTTACAGTGATGGTTTTATGATCCTGTGTTTCCACAAACTCAGAAGTCTCCCATGTCCTTGAAAGAGATGAAGGCAATACTTGCTCCTCTCTGAGCCGGTGACATGGACGCACCCAGCAAACACTCAAACCTGCTGGCGTGCCGCCGCCAGGCTGCTGCCCTCTCCGTGCAGGTCCATGCGCAGGCGTTTGCCAAAGACACAGGACAGAGCTGCTGCCCAGCCTGCCAAGCAGGAGAAGCCAGAGCTGACCCCGCACCTCTGGCTTATTCAGGGCAACCCCTCAGCAGTCAGGAATCGGGCATCTGAGGGTCACCCTGGCCCTCCAGCCCCCTCTTCCAGCCTGATACCTTCTCTACAAGGGGTGCTGTATGTGCCAGTTACTGAGGAAAGCTCGATGGGTCCCAAAGGCGTACCCCAAGAAGTCCTAAGGTTGGTGGCCAGTGTGCTGGCTCCGTCTTCAGCAGCTCCAGTCCCTGGCAGCACAGTGCTGAGCAATGGAGACCCTGCTCTCAGGATTATCATGTTCCTTCCCCCTTGTCTTGCTAGGGAAGGTGGGAGAAGCCAAGAACTGGCAGCTTCCCACCAGAAAGACCCCAATGTGCACAGAGCCAGTACTGAACAAGTCTCACAGGTCCACGCAAGCAGAAGCCGATCCTTCCACCTCCACCCCGAGGCTGGAAGACCCATGTCTCCCTCTACTCTACCCTTGGAAACATTTACCCCAGTCCACTTCCACCAGCAGACCCTGTCCTCTCAGTATTCTGTTGTGGCGCTGGCCACACAACCACAAGGGCCTTCAGAAGCCACAGGGCAACAAAGGATCAGGCCTGTCACATTGTGGTTTTCCATCCTGCAAAATCTTTTAAATTGTTCTGCATTTGATAATCCACACCTCTGTCTTGTGCCCCACTTTCAGACCTGAATCCTTCTGATTCCTTCCATCAAATTGACAAGATGAAGGGTTCTTTTTCTTAAATATATCTTTTAACAAAGCCTGTATGGAATATGCTCCATCGTGTCAGTGATCTGGAAAATGTGCTTTGTCTTTCTTCCAGAGGACATGCACATTTCAGATTTCCCTTAAGCTTTCATAATTATTTCTGATCTCTATGGTTTTACTTTGTCAGCCCAGCTGATACCAGCCAGATGAGAGAAGTGATTTGAGGGCAGATTTTGTCTAGGAGGGAGCAGAGCAGAAAACCAGCAATAAAATTCTGTTAATTTCTCATTTCATTGTAAAGACATGTCGTGGGTATTTGCATATTCTGACTGTGAAGTAAACAACTATAATCAGATGACATGGCGAGAAAGGCTTGAAATGCTATTCAAGACTTAAGGTGTAAGTGCTTATTAAAGAACAAACGTTTTGTATGAAAAATGCTCAAAGGAAAGCATCGTATTAGGCACCTTTCTTAGTAACTTGAGCCTATTCTCACAAATACCATAAAGACTCAGACTGAACATAACAAGTTTATCTACGTGAAGTGTACACTACAGTGAGTACATACATGACCTATTAGTTTAGCTCACAATCGCAGCAGATAAAAGCCTGGCTCCTGCAGAGCTCATGGCATGCCGAGAGAGCTGCTTCCAGCATTTCACTCAGCCCCATCACTGCATCCATCAGCCAGCCTCAGAGTGGAAGGGAAGATGAGACGGGAATTATCAAGATACAGCTTGTAATGGCTGAGTCATAACACTAAATGCCTCTAACTCAAACTAACAGGGTCATTTAGGAGGCATGACTTGCTGTGACACCTGCTGAAGGAGAGAGGAAACTCTGGGTAGTTAACATTTTAAAATAAAACTCAGAGTTTCCTTTCAGCTGTGTTTAGTGTCTGAACAAACTCCAGGGCACAAACTACAGTGCCAATTTAATACAGACTTCTATTTGCAGAGACTCATTAACGTTGTGCACAACTGCTTAAAAAAAGGTTAAAGTCTTGGCAGAAAGCAGCAATAGCATCAATTCAACTCTAGAAATTCTCTCTCGCTTACCCTGAGACTCACTAGCTGGGGAAACACTGAAGCATGGAGCAGAGCTGTAAGCAGACACAGAAGCAGGGAGCAGCCGGTGGCACAGAGGGGTGGCAGGCAGGGGCAGGTCAGCAGCCGGTCCCCGCAGTCACCGCTGTGGCCCCAGTGCTGCCGAGTGATGCAGTCTGCAGGGCAGAGCTGCGGGCATCCCAGCTAACTGCTTCCCACTGAACCATGTCTGCTTATGTGCTTCCCTTAACTATGTGCTTTATAAAGCAGGACTTTAAAAATGAGATAGCACATTTTGAAGACCTTATTGTATACTACAATACTGTGAATTTCCTCTCTGGTGATTCCTTTGGATGTGAGGTTTAATTTTGACTGCTACTCCCTTTGTAGAGACTCGGCCCCATTTTAAAAAAAAAAAAAAAAAAAAAAAAAAGTCAAATAGAAAAGTGCCAAAATTGTTTTCTACTCATTCATAACAGCAGCGGCTTTAGAAATGGGTTGGAAGAAACTCAGGAAAAACCTCCAATTCAATTAAAGATATCCATAAACAAAGAAAAGCAAGAACATGAACCTGGAGAGGCACAGGCATGGCACAGTTGCTGGGCTTGGTGGCCCAGGCTCACCTTTTATTACCTGCATCTTCTCTTGCGTCAGACCTGTAGCGTATAACAGGCATCTCCAAGTTCTTTCACTATGGTTAAGAGCAGACACTATTTTAGAAATTAAACAGTTTGAGGGTGTGATTTGGTATGAAATGCTTTTCATCTTCCAGAGATCTCAAAGCACTTCACTGCTCAAATGAGTAAACAGAAGGCTTACACCCACTGCTCAGCTGTAACCAGCTGAGGAATGGACTGCAAGAAACATTTAACAGTTCTCCATTTAACCCTACATAAATCTTCAGAAAAGCAATTGAAAGATACCTGTCTCCATTGAAATGGGAAGGGGAATGCAGGCGGAAATAATTATCTGGGTTGTAATTTGGCACGGGGAGCATATAACACTTTCTTACTGTATGATAACGTTGCTCTGCCCTGAGCGGTGTTTTGCATAAGGCACATACAGCAAGCACGCTACAGTACTAGAGCCTGAAATTACGACCTGTCCTGGAGAGATTCCTGCGGCAGGAAGACTGGTTTGTTATTAACACAACTTAGCACGCGTGAAATCCTTAATTATGGGAGCAACGCTAGGGGCCTCAAGCCTTTACTTGAAAGGCAGATGAGGTGGTACGAGAGCTGTATACCCTTGGTCTGTTTCCTGGTGCTCCCGTTGCAAAACCACTAGTGAAACAGCTCCTTCACAGAGTCCATGAAAAGCTCGGACACGGAGGACCCTGATCACTGAAGGGTTTCGGAGAAGCAGAGGTAGGTTCTCAGCTAAGGTACAGCTTCTCCTTATCTGCTGCCTGGAGGTACCAACCGGTGTCAGAACAAAATTCACCAGCTATATTAACCCCTGTTATATTCACTTCCCCAAAAATGTCCTAACTGGAGACAGTAGCAAGCAGTGAGTTGAACTTGCGGTATTTTTTAGTGCTGGAACTGAAGAATAACAACGATGCAAAGGATCTTGAAAGATCACCGGGTTTAAGTTCCTGCCCCCAAACAGGCTCAACTACACCCTATGGCATTTTTGGTGAAAATTAATCTGAACTGTTCTTAAAGCCCTTCAGTCTCAGTGAGACCACTTACCCTGAGAAGTCTATCTCAGCACCCTGCCAGAAAGCATTTCCTCCTCTCTAATCTGAATCTTGTTCTCCCATCTGCTGCAAAAATGAGGTTGTATGTACTATGTGCATCCAGTTTGGACTAATGCTTACTTTAGAATACTGGAAGGAATATGTTGGCTGGCACTGCATTTATGGAGAGAGGCAAGAAAAGGCAGTATTGGGAAAAGAAGGCAGACAGCTGAAGCACCAGGGAAAAAAAAAAAAAATTAGTGAGTGATATTTTGTAGAGTAAATGAATGTAGTTTTGATGAGGAGCGTAAGTAACATCCTGCAGGGTCAGCAGGGAAACCCTAATTAGGCAGGATGCCCTTCCTCGATATTAATTAGTTATATGCTTGATTGAATAAGTACAAGTCTTCCTGACACTGCAGGAGGCCAGCAGGAGGCCTGCAGCACGCAACCGACCAGTTTCTCCCTCTTTCTCACATGTGCAGACACATACCAAGTCCTGCTGTACAGGCTCTCCCCTGTGCATGCGCACACAGACACCCGTAGGACCCCTCCGTCTGCTTCCTGTCCTTTTGCTACAGATACGGCTTATCAGGTGGCCTCATTCAGAAGAAAGCAGGGTTATCAGCCTCTGCTAGATGAGCGAGAGACTGTCTAGCCTGCCATGGCCAGTTGACAAAAGTGGGGAACCACAGTAATAGGTGTATGCAAATTAATAGCTCACAGCGTTTCATAACGCGCATCTCCCAGCAGATGCCACAGGTAATTATGCAACTGAGGGTAGTGCTTCTGGGAGCACTCATGAAATACAGCTTTTATCTTGTTGCTTCCAGCCCATGTCTGGTAATGTATAAATAATGTTAACAGCATCCACACAGACGGACAAAGATGGGATGTGTGCTGCGTTTGCGTGCCTGGTGAAATACAGGTTTTGCTGCAAACTTGAGATGTGCTAGAAGAGAAAGGAAGGCCTTTGCCTCTTGAAAAAAGGGCCTAAAACACACATACCAAGGTCCTACCTATAAGCAGCAAAACCTCCTTGCTAAGTGAGAAATGCTGGGTGCTTAAAAACTTTGGGAGTGTCCCTTTAGGCAACCAGCCTTCAGACTGATTCCAAATAGGTTATGAATATGGGGTGGCAGCTGCTTGACGTGTGACTGGCTCCGTACAGCAAGCTGACAGCTTCACATGCCAAGAAACTTCAATAATGCAACAGCTGTGGTAAGCGGGCAGCTCACTGTACGACAGCACAGTTAACAACAGAATCCATTCTAAGTGGGGCCAGCGCTACTGTAAAGATAGATCTTAGCCTGCTTAGGAAAAATAAGCAAGATATCAAAATTAATTTTTGCTGCATTTGGATTCCCACACACACATCACATTCGTCCGTGTGTGCTTTGTACATGTTCCAGCCACACTGAGTTGCTCCACAAGGCACCTTTCAAATGTGCAATAAGCTCATTCCATTTTATTGCCCACAGATTAAGGATGCATCCTCTTGCACTAAGCATATTATGAATACCATCCAAAAATTTGGTGAGAAAATAGAGAAATGGAGGAGTTTTGAAGCAGGTGTGCAACAAGAGAAAGCATCTGTGGAGCAGTTAGAACACAACAGTGAGAAAATGAACCACTGTTATTTTCCAAGAATAGTCACTCGTGGAGGGACTGTGATAACTACTTTGTTAGCTTTAGTTTTGTTCTTTGAACTTGTCAAAACAAGGACAGCACCTGAAAGGAACAATGCTGCAAAACAGACCGACAGTTCTGTAAGTGAATTCTGTTTGTGAAGATGGCTTTAGTTGCATTGAAATAAATCACATTGTTGTAGTTTATCGACAAATGTGTGCAATGTAACAGCCTTACAGTGGCTACAAAAACAAAAGAGATCCCATTATCTGTAAAGAATTCCTTGTTATGTGTCAATGTTAGGAAGTGCAGACAGGTACATGAGCTGAATAGAGGAAGGAAGTCAAAGGAGCAGAGCTAAATATTCAAATGGGACAATCTGATAGAGTAAGGATCAAGAATCATGCAATCAAAAACTGACTCACAGTCATTGCTAATACTGAGAAATAATGGTGGTCATACATTTCTACTGTTATTTAGTAATGATAAAAATGCCGGCTTTTAATCTCCAGTTGAAACGTTTCCCTGCTTTCCACTGCTTTTCCTAAATTTTCTAAGAAAGCTATTTTGTGATGCAGCTTGTATCACTATGTAAAAATACGGAAACATTGTTACAATTCTGTCTTATGAAATATCAAGCTGCTTTGCCACTGTAGCAAGAGAATAAAGAGATCCAGAAAATGGGAAGTGGGAAGAAAATTCAAATCTACCCATAGATGCTAACAACTATCCATAATGCTTCATAAATGAAAACGTGTCATTTGGCATATCATCTGTTTGTGTGAGGACACAAGTGTCATGAACTAGAAAAAGCAGTCCATAAAATTGAAAACATCTCAAAATAAGAAAAAGCATATTCTAAAGTAAGTTTTACTTAAAAAATCCCCACCCTTTTGTGGTTTATCTTTCACTTGTATTTCTCCAGAACAGAAGAAAAATCTACATTTAAACTGCCAGCATTTCACACATCAGCAATTTTAACTTTGGTTTGCTTTCTTAAACAAAACCATGAAAAATAAGGAAAGAACAGTTATTCATTTTAGTTTTACTTTTAAAAATGTAGTCTATTTCATCTCTTAGAATCAAATTCTTAAAAAGTAATCACCCTGTCATATGGCTTTTTATAAAATTATTCACAGAATTACATGGGCACAAATATCAATATATGAGGAGCTTAATTTTATGTTTGTGACACAAGCATTTTGTAAAATAACTCTCTAAAATATATTCTTAACAGCTTTATACCCATGGCCAGTACTAAAAGTGCTGCTTCGGCATGACTAACAAGGTTGTAGCATGTTGTTGTTAGCATATGTGATCCAGTAATTGAATATCCTAAAGCATGTTGTGTATGGTAAGCTTTTAAGGGTGGACTAAATCAGGGACATTTTGTATTCATTTCAGTTAGAACTAGTAAGTGGATAATAATTTCAGATGACTTAAACCCAAGAAAACTGTGAATGTCCATCTCCTCCATGTAGATCAGAGAAAATATTAAAAAACCTCCCACCCCAGGGCCTATATCTGTAAATACACCCCTTGTAAAAGTGAAGCAAGGACGCTGTAGTTACAGAATTGTCAGCTACCAACAGTTTTGGCCCACGCTCTGTTTTTGGCTTGGCAGAAGTCAGTAGGAGCCTGTTGTCTCTTAAAAAAAATCCTCCACATGGAATGAAATGTTCTTAGTCTAGCTCCTAACAGCCCTCAGTGTCAAAACCTGCCCTCGGTGGCAATCAGTATCAATAGTGGCAATGAGAACCGGGCGAGGTCTTGAGACGCTGTGAGATCGTGATTCCCCAGGAGAAGTCCCTGAGGAGCAGCAGCACTGAACCTCCATGGGAGTACAGTAAAGAGAGAAGCTTTGCTCTTTGCATGCAGGATTTGAATTTCCAGGGCTGCTTCTTTGGCTCCTTGATGGGCTCTAAATCCTTGCGGGAAGCGGTTGCCTGCGTAACGCTGCTCTCGGGGACCTTGGACAGCAGCTTCTCTCAGGCTGTGTGAAAATTAAATAGTAATAAAAAAGTAATCTCTGGAAGTGGATACCAGTTTGAGTTAGAAAAGCCCTTGCCAAAATATGCTTTCAGAGCAGGCACAGCACATATATTATTGAAAAGCTTTGTTTCTATATGGTGTGCCAAGTTGGCAGAAATGCAAATTTAAAGTTTAGAAGAGATTGCAAGGGAGCTGGGCAAGAAGAAGGAACTAGAAAGAGAAGAAGGAATTAATAGCATGTTTCTTTTAAAGAATAAATCCTGAGCTAGTTTTCTTTTTTTTTTTATGGCAATCCTACATTATTTATCTGTCTTTCTAACTCAGAAAATAGGAGTAAATTTTGTATGTGACACTTTCTTGTAATCCAGTGGTACAGATCAGACTCTCACATAATGCTGCAGTATTTTACTCTGCTGTCCTGGCACGTAGGGGATGCATTTTAGGGTCCTTTGTGGTTCGTGTGCTGATATTGTGCCTGGCGAGATCCTCATGTCTTTTCGAGAAGGGGAAAATAAGAGAGCACAAAAATAATACAGGAGTAAACCTAAGTAACACAGCCTCTACATCAAAGATATTAGAGACACTTCCCCAGGGAAAACTGGGTTGATTTTTCATCCTCTTTGGAGTCTCTCATCTTTTTCAAAGTCTCTGTTTATCCACAGAAGTTATTTAAAGGACAAGAGACTAAGGCTAGATTTGTCCATGATGTAGTCCATCCATTAGGATGGACTACAGCAAATTCTGACCCACTACTGGGGGAAAGGAGGGCAGAAATAGGGCTGACAGCTGTAATTAAAAAAAAAAAAAAAGCCACAACACTTTTATAATAAAACTATGTAACTGAGCAACATCCGATTACTGCAGAGAAGTAATCTGATTAACATGAAAAAGATTTCCAAGAAACTTCATCTTCTACCCTCAATCCTTTGTTCTTATTATTACTCCTTTCTGTACAAAGAGAAATTAGAGAGACAGCATTTTCCACCTCATACTGGTGGAAATAACTGGTATCTCAGACTTCAAGAGCTGATAATACTTTTGTACTTAAGAGGACCACAGCCAGATATCATCCTCATGCTTTATGACTATGTATCGCAGCAGCTTCTGCAAGGCTAAATCCAGGATGCCAGCCCTGAAGAATTAACGAAAGTTTTCTATGTATTCGCACTATAAGCAGAATGTGGGAGAGCAAAATTTACATTAATGACATACTGCTGGTATGTCATGACTATTAAGATATTTCTGCAGCGTCACACAAAATTAGCCTATGGCTGAACCATGACCTCAATTCAGGTATGCAAGTCTGCGTCACAAAATAAAATAATAAAAAATGCATATATATATTACAAGCTCAGAGAAGTACTTTCACCATTGCCCAAGGAAGATTTATTTTCATCCTGATGTAGGGTTTCACCACAGAAGGACAACTATATTCTGAGCAAATTGAAGAGTAAGTTTTTGCACACGATTCAGTTGTATAAATAGTTAGGTATGTAGTTTCGGTATAATTCTCAGTGCATACCAGCAGGACATGCTGTCAGTACCCTGTGCCACAGCTTCCTTCTCTGTCTTCCCACTTTATGGATCCACAGAAGTGAGATAAATAATTTCCTGGCTCAGACATGAAATATTTCTTGGATCCATTAGTGGCCATGCCTGAGGAGTTTGCAAAGAGGCAAGTATTGGGCTAAAAGTAATAGCAGATACTAAATCCAACATAGTATTCAGCTTGTGAGGCAAGTACTGTACTGGCACTGTAGCGATTGGACCTTAGATGAGGTTCTTAAACAGAAACTTACCACAAAAGACAATTTGTCCATGAAAGAAACAGTCCCTATTTGCAAAACTGCTTAAAGAAAGCTGTCGCTGAGGTCACCTGTGTTTGGCCTCACCATGGCAGGTGTTCATACCGCAACAGGCTTTTTTGTTTTAACAAATGGTAAGGCCATTTACCTTTTAGGAAGTAAGTATGAAGCCTCCAGAAATATGTAGCAAGATCCTTTGCATGTCAGTTTGCTTTAAATATTTGTAAACTTTTGTTCCTGTAAGGAGGGTAACAGGTCAGTAAAGCACTTCAATTAATAAATAAACCAGCAATAATAAAAAGAGCTGCCTGGTTCCACACATGCAGGACCACATGAATTACGTGATTCCCACATCAGATGGAAGGAAGAATTAAAACTGGATGCACAAAATCCCCCTTGGAGAGCTGGCTGAAACCCAAACAGTTATGAATTTTATGGCCTGAGGTTTGTTCACCCAGTTACACTTTCAATTTTTGACACACGAACAGCAGAGCTCAAGAACATGAGCCAGAAATTTTGGCATTGCTGTGGCAGTTTGTCCTCTCTCCCCAGTTACTCAAGTTCTGCTTGTCTTGATACAGACTGGAGAGAGCAGCTCTGTCTCCCCTGTGCACCCAAAGAGACAGACAAGCAAAATATTAAACAGCTACAGATGCTGAAAGAAAAGCAACTGTTCAGTCAGCTCTTTGGGTTGGTTTTTTTTCAAAGCCTTGCTTGTAGGACAAAACTGATAAGAATGTATGATGATTATTTAAAAAAAAAAAGGCACAAAGAAAACCTGTCTGATAGGAGCACAGCTAAAGCTTAATCTATTTATGTAACAAAACAGAGGCCAACTGCTGTTAACACACTAGAGAGGCACAGAAATTTCTGCTAATCTATTATCAGGAGACAAGCTGCTATTCTGGCACGGGGAGGGCTCACGTCACACCACCAGTCTGGCAACCCTCCTTGCTCAGATCCCTCACATCCCCTGTTCTTCCTAAGACAGACACTCCTCACTGTTACCGCTCCCAAACGGTTGACACACCAGAGCACAGCATGTCCCATTTCCCTTTTTTCTTGCTCAAATATGGAGCTAGAGCACGTTCCCTTCGCAGTCAGACGGTGCATGGGGCACGGTTTCATCACAGCAGGGAAGCTTTTTCCTACCATGCTGGTTCAGAGAGAGAGAGCATGGAAGAGCTGGTAGGAGTTGGTGCTTATTGCTAGATTTACCTTGTCAGGGGTCTCTTGTCCAGCCTTCCTATAGCTATGACCGGCTCTGCAGCTGCCTTGTTTCATCCTGTTCAAGTAGGCAATGCCAACTAAGGTTCACAGCACAGGCTCAACAGTCAATGGGGAAAAAGGCAGAGCCCTACAACTTTCTGCCAGTGGCCTAATACCACAGCACCACTCTGTATAGAAGGAGCAGCATTCTTGCCATGGGGAAGCCAAACCAAACTAAAGAAAACTCCTCCCTTTAAACCCATCACACTGAAAGACTAGGCTGAACATGAAGGTTCCTAAGGTTCAGGGTCGCAACATTAATTTTCCCCATGAGCTAAGCACCTTGGGAGAACACACACGGTCTTATTGCAATTCACAGATCTCTATTCCTGATAGAATACAAAAATAGACGGGGAAAGAATAAGGATTTCTTTCCCTGTTACACCTAGACTGCCCTATCCTGCAGGTGCTGAGCCTGTTCCTTCCAACAACACTGTAATTCTTCAGTGCTGTTCCAATGAACAGGCAAAAAAGTGTTACAGAAGTGCTGTCTCCTAACCAGGTTTATCAGACACAGTGAAATCCACCCAGCTATCTGTCACTTCACAACACGCTCCCTGCATTGCGGCTCCTCCAGAGCACAGGATAACAGCTAGCAGGAAGATCTAGATGTTTTCAATACCATTTTTCAGGCCTAAGAGGTGCAAAAGAACTGGGTGAGAATCCACCCAGGTATCTTTGAAAAAGACATAGGCAAGAAAACTTTCCAAAGGACTGTTCTGTCAGTAGAAGGCAACACACCACAGGTCGTGATGAGGAAAGGAGGAAGAAGCAGCAGCCATCACACAGACTGCAATAGCTTTAACCTGGGGAATAAAATGGAGCCCCTTCTCCAGCCACAGGTTGTCCCCGTTTCGTTTTCTTACCTCCATAGCCATACTTTATAGGTGTGTTCCCTGGATGTGTAGTGACTGTGTGGCTTAATTAGCAGCTATGCAAAGTACATGTTAAGGGATCTGATTGTCAGGTCTTCTGCCGTGACTCAGTGGCTGCTGAATGCGGAACAGCCAGGGAACACAGACAAATCCATGTTCTTCTACAGAAGTTAAAGCACATCAGTGGCTTTTTTCCCCAGCATCATTTGCAGCTGACTTCCCCTGTCTAGGTGGTGCCATCTGTTAATCGTGTCACATCCATGATCTCTTGAAAGAGGGTAAAAGGACTAAACCACTTCAAAAGTAGAATAATATTGGATACTGGAAGGAGAGTGCTGCAGTGCACTGACATCCTATATCCAAGTGACTTCACTTTCAGAGCGATGGCAATGAGGTTGCGATGTAGGGTTGCCATGTGACTGTTCAGCTTGGCAAAACCTCAAAATGTTTCCAGTCTCATGCTCTGCACTGTTGCAGTAAGATATTTACCTGTGTTGCCCCTGTTGGACTACACTCTTAGATTTGATATGCTGCTCCGGTTTTACAACATGGTGCCGTGGGAGTATTTGAAACGAGTAGACGGCCACCAAATTCAAAGCAAGTGCTGCTCTGCACTTCTCCTGGGAAGAAGTGAACGGTTATCTCCCCTTCCCTTCTTCTCCCCTCCCTCCTGCCAAGCTTTCTACTAAACACAATTACATGCAGCATTTGACAACAGAGCTGATAAATTATGTGCTGCTTGAATTGAAAACGCGAAGGATAATAGGGATAAATATCAATGCATTCACAGATGACACAAACCCATTTTCTTACTTTCAAGGCTTTTTGATTGTGCTCAGGGATGACTTGCATGAACTAATTCCTCAGTGCATTGTTACATAAAATAAAAAAAATCTCTGGAGGAAAAGCGGACTATGCCTAAGAGGTGGCTGGCAGAAAAAGAGGAAAAAACCCCACAAACCCCACAGGGAAATACTTTAGGGTCATGAAAATCTCTCAGCTGAGAAGTTTAGCTGAAAATTTTCCAGTTCCACTGAAACTGGAAATCAAGTCTGGCTTTCAGTTAACTACAATTCATTCCATCTGACTGAGATTTATGTGCTGCTGTAAATACTTTCTTATGACTTATCTATAATAATTACAGGTGAACACTTCTGCAACAAGAGGAGTCTTAATGTTGGCTTCCATTAAACACAGAAGTCGTCATCTAAAAGCTGTGGCAGGCTGCTGTGTTTTGTAGACACCATCACTTCTGAGGGAAACAGAAATGTGGGCAATCCATAACCCTTAGTTAAAAACTCTAATGTAGCTCTATTGTCATTCTCTGATATTAAACCGGTAGTTTTCCCAGAAATCCCTCCAGTGTGAAAAACAGACAGAAATCTCAATTTAGCTATAGATGTTGCTAATGGAAAACTTCAGAGAACACATGCTAGCACAGTGAATGCTCTGAGATCAAACCTCTGAATTCAAACTGAGGGGTGCAGAAGGTTTCATCACTGCTTTGAGCTTGGTTTAGAGTCCTGCACATTTCTTCCTCCATGCCTGTGTGAAGAGCTCTGGACAGTATCTGCAGGCTCCCACAGATGTCCTGTGCAATTCTCAACTATTGTATTAACCTTTGAAATTTAAGGGTATCAAAGAACAGCTTTCAGTTGCTAGCACTAGACACCTCCTACATCTCTAAGAAATGGAACAAGCACCAACCCAAGCACAATATTGCATGGACAAACCACTAAGTTGTGGCTTTTTTAGGATGCTCTCTGCATGCAGCCCACCAAGATACACGTCCAGGGCTGCTTTTAGAGAGTTAAACAACCCAGGGAGGCATCGGTAGGCTGTTGCCATCAGAAAAAGGAAAAAGACTGCATGGTTGAAGGAAATACACATATTTCTAAATGGCACAAGTTTGCATTTCCATTTTTACCCCCATGTCTGAAGTTCCTCCTTCCATCTGAGGTTTGGGCTGTTCTAGTGCAATGTAGGGGGAACATGCACCTAGCAGGAGATGGGAAGAGGTACGGAGAGAAAACCACAGTCACCCATCTGTCCTGAACATTCTCAGATGGAAACACACACTCTCTCCTTATGCTTCTCCTGCCCTTTCCACACAGACATTGTTGTCACAGCTTGCCAATCTCCTGGTGTACCCCAGACCCCCACTATGTCTTTGGGGGCCGGTGTGAACCCCGATACGCTTTGCTGCCATCCCTTCCCAGCTCTGTTCAGAAGCAGACTGCACAACTTCTGAAGGAGAAGCTGCTCTTCACTGCTAGTCACCCAGAGGAAAGAGGACAACTGCAACTTCAGAGAAGTTGTGCACGTTTGTGTATTTTTAGCAGGACGCAGGTACAGGTAGGCTCTAGGGTACGGACTGCGGAGCGTTTTCTGGTGCCAGCCCTCACGGTTCGGGCTGCGGGTGTGCATGTGGGACCACTCGGCAACTGCATCTCAGAATCCTTTCAAGGATGATGATCGGGTTCAAAAGGAACAGCGTTCACAAGTGCATGATTTCACAGGTACAACTAATCCTGCTGTGCTAGCAGATTTCCTTTCAGCTAGTTGGGCTTACTTAGCTGACTGTCCTCAGCAAGGAGTTACCAACTAACTGTTCGTTAGACACGTGCAGCTGCGGTGCAGGACCTGGGGTTGGCCCCTCCTGACATGCAGTGGTCTGGCACTGGCACAGGTGAAATCTGAAGGGCAACTGTGGAAAACCTGCCCTGTGAAAACTGCCCACGGTCGTTCTTCAGGGCTCCGCTTTTGAGATGAGCAAAGCTAGAGCCACACAGCCGTACTGCTGCTCGGTGCGGCAGTGATTTATGCCGTGAAATTTCTAGCAACTCTGAACATACTGCAGTGCAACTGGGGTATAGAGAGGAACTCCGTGTGCCTTGCTGAGCAGCTCGGAGAAACAGGAGCTGAATGAGAGCCAAGGCAAAGGGTTCCCTTCTCTGCAACTCATATGACAAGCAAATACTTTGAGGTCAGGAAAAGCTGATTGTTTGCTGCCTAGAGGCAACCAGTTGCTTTCTATTAATGTGTCATTTTGTATTGAGTCCTGTGCAAATTAGAATGAGACAATTGCAGACATCTTGAAGAAAAAAAAAAATGGAAGCATTGAAAAAGGATAAACCTGTATCAGCTATGTGCTGATCCAAACTAAACCGTGTTTACATCTTCAAAAATGAAAAATGTATTGTTCGTATCATTTATCATGTAAAACATACCAGAAGGTATATTTATGGCATGCATTCTTTAGTTTTGAATAAATGACAAGTATTCTTAGTATTAGAGATGGAGCTGAGCTGCATAATAAGGCACTAAAGTACACATTTTGCCTGTTGACATCTAAGGATAGAAATTAAGATGTTGAAAATAGAAAGCATCAATATTCTTGAAGGTTATATCCAAAGGGCTCAGTAACAGTACGTAAATAGAGAATTAATGTCATAATGTAGATAAAATCCCTCACATTTCTAGAGGAAAAAGCTTGGAAACCAAATATGACATGTGTTTGTTCATTACAACTTAATTAGTACAGCACAATATAAAGGACCAACAGTAACAGTGAATACAAATTGAAGACCGTGTTTGCAGGTATATCTGTACTTATATGTATCAAGAGTAATTACCAATATAATAAGCATTGAAATAAAGAGTCTGTTGAAATGCTTCTGGGATTTAAATGAAGCAGTAACGTCATCATTTAAAACTGTACTTCAAAATCTCTTTTCACTATTTATTTCTGAGAAAAAAATATCTGAACATAAAAGTTTAATTTAAATCTTTCCTCAAATTTCCAGTCTTTCTCTACTTAGCTGGGGGAGGGAAGAGAAGGAAGAAGGGACATTTTCTGGAAGTTTCTGCATTTCTCACTTGTAGTTATTCAGAAGTGAAAGTCACCTAGGTGTTCATAGGTACCATGTGCAATGAAAGCTTGTTTAATGCAGGGGATAATTTATGGCCTGTACAAAGTAGCTGACATCCCACCGATGTAAAGGCGGGTACTGATCCACACTGACAAGCAGGCACCAAATCTCTTCTGAGCAATGGAGGGGGCAGCAGTACAAAATGTGTCCCAAAAAATCTTGTCCCCAGCAGACCTACAACCAAGCTCTGCAGACCAGGATCACCTGCCCGTGCCTCGACAGTTATATCTTAGAACTGTTGAAACTCCCAGTGCTTTTGTCACTGCAGCAGATCACACAGCCCCTTTGATTTTGATTTTGCTTTTCATTTGTAAACAAGAGAGATTTTTTTTTTCCTTCTGTATCATTCAGAAAATCTTGGTATTACATACACTATGTGTTAAGGATTATTTAACCCTTGTTCAGTTAACCCACCACGCAATACACTTTCGATACTTGTCTGATAAAATGTCAAATAAAAATGACAGGAGACTACATGGCACGAGCATCCCCCTCTGTTGTTTTGCACTAGCATTCACCACTGCATCAGACAATGCAGAAATAAGCACAAAGGGTTAAAAGGAAACAAGCCACATGCCTCTCAAACATCTGAACACACACTTATTTTGCAGACCCTACATGCAGCCAGTTACCTGATTCACCTTTCTGGTCTGCTCTAGGATGTTTTGATGCCATTTTATCATTTTGCTATAGCTGGCAGTAGCGTGGTTCTAATGCAGGTGACCCCAGAGGTAGCTATGGACAATACGGAGAAGTAAAGAATATTTTAGGCTCTCATGAGTTAAGTAATATAGTCTGGCAGAGAGATGGGGATCGCACTTCAACAAAGAAGATCTGAACACAATTACGCAGGGCCAGAAATGTATTCAGTAATGATCCATCATGCTGTCTCTGGCTGCTTTACATGCAGAAAGATCATCTGCTTTAATCTTGCTAGTCTCCAGATCCACACGGAGCATCATACATTATGCAAAGCGGTACTCTGGGTGGCAGCATTGCACGCACATCGCAGCAGGCTTTATTGGCATAGGGGGCTGCTTTTCGGGGGGGGGGGGGTGTCCCCCCCTCCAAGTCTATACTAGGCATCCCCTTTCAGAAAAAAATGTTTTAAAATCTTTCTGTCTCAAAGGAGAGGTTCTTGCTACTCACTGTTTCTCCTCATACTGTGCAGCCTGCACCCACACAGAGAGATCCTTGCTCCTCCACGCTCACAACACACCCCGCCTTTGTCCATCACTGCCTTTCTGCTGTGCCGCAGGCCCAGTGAGATCCTTCAGTGCAGAAAAGCAACAGCACCATGCTGACTTTTTCATTCCCCCTTGGTTAAATGATTTTAATAAATTCACCCTGGATGGCATTTAAATGTTTAATTAAAAAAAATATATTAAAAAAATCAGCCTCTACCGGACACATTGCACACGTGGCAGAGAAAAACGGTGTCCTTCAGCAGAATTCAGGGGGGGTTCACCGCTGAACAGAATACATTTTCTGCAAGCAAGTATTCTCGACAACACTTTATGTTAAAAGGAGGGACTGGGGAAGGCAGTCTTGGGCTCATTACAGGCTTTTCTCCCTTCCAAAGTCCTGTAGCTGCTGCTGCAGAAGGTCAGGGAACAGATGCCTGTCTGCTCCCAGCAGAGTTAGGGACAGATCCTCGCTTGGAGTAAACGGACACAGTTCCCTGGGTGTACAAGGCATTGGAGCATGCTACACCTGGTGAGGAGCCAGACTAAGTTCTTGCTGCTTTTTCTTCTGAGCCACATAAATTTATTTGACATATCCCTAAAATTGCTTGTGAGAGCAGAGTGCAGCTTCATTTACTTCCAGAGAGTTGCCCCAGATTTTCAAGGAGAGGAATCAGTGCCCGACTCCTCACTGGCTCAAATCATTTTTGCCTGCGCAGAACGGCTATGAACTCCCCCGCGTGTGGAAATGAAACAATCTACCTTTGTGCCCACATGGGATAAATGGAAGTGACTTGCCAGGGGCCAAAGCAGCGTGGAGCCGGGCTTCAGAACCATGCATGCTGAAAAGCAGCCTCTGCCAGGCTCCCTACCTGCCTCCTTTGACAAGGACAACTTGACTCAGGAGCTGATTTTTGTTGTTGTTGTTGTTGTTGTTATATTAGCAGGGAGCTAAAGGCTCCTGAGAGACTGTTTATAGAAAGTGCTTTTGAATGTATGCTTCAGCATAGATAGCTCCCGTTTAAAAGTGAAGATGGACCTTTTATCAAAAGATGTGACAGGATATCTTAAGGGTAACTGTCACAGGTGGAGACATAAAAAGAAGAAAAAAAACCCTTTTCTCTATTGTTTTGGTTTTTTTGTAATTTTACCAAGCATTTAGAGGGTGAGATAATGTCAGATACATCTGTCTTTGGCATTTTTAGGTATGTATCACCTTGGAATCTGAAGTGCTCAGGCAATATGTGATAACACCCTGAAATACTTCCATCTCCTCAAGTTTCTCTCTTATCTTTTATTTAATCTTAAATGAGTTCAAGTAATTTCAGATTTTTCATTTCTCTAGATCTGAGGCACAGAAGAAAAATGAGGCTTCTATAATTTAGTAATTGGTAATAATTTTATAAGTATAGTTTAAATCTCAAGTCAGGATAAGCACTGAATTAGGAACTAAGGAATAAATGCTCCTAATCTTCTGTATAAGAAGGTATTTCAAATGCTCATATCACTGTTACTTTTCTTGTGTATCCTCTGCTCAAAGTGAGTATCTGGAAGCCTAGCCATCCTTAAAGTTATATAGAACAATGAGTCCACCTGCACATAACGATCAAATGTGAATATAAGACCATCATCAGAAGAGCTATTGTACCTCACATGGGGGTCCACCTGACCCCTATACAAAGAGTAATTAACAGGCCTCCCAGAACAAACTCACTCCCACCATGCCATAACACACCAAAAATCCCAGCAACGCTGCTGAGAGGGAGAAAAACATCTAGTACAGGATTAAGTTCCCTAGACCTGAAAATGCTGCCTGCAGGATGCAGCACTGCAGGTCAGGCAGGAACTTGTGCTCTTATAAAGGTGGAAATCTCTCTGATACTGCAAAGCTGACTGTCATTCAAAAGGAGATCAGAGTTTGTTCAGCTAGTCCTTTTCAGGTGAACACATGCAAGCTCTACCAACTCACTAGAAGCTGTGTGAAGACTCAGTTTGATACAGCATTTTCAGTTTGGTGTTCTGCTAATACAACAGCATAGCTGCCAGCTGGCTCAGAGCATGGGTCAAGCCTGCTCACATCACACAGAAATCAAACGGCTTAAAGCAGACAAGAAACAAACGGCCCAGAAACAAACGTGACTCTGAAATCTGCAGGTTTTGAGGTTTAGATGTTAACTTGGCACCTTTGGTTCCAAACCATCCTAAAGTACACAGACTTTGAGCAAGATTTTGAAATAGAAATCTCCTTTAGCAACCAAGTAAGCTAGATAACACATGCATGTAATCATCAGGGCAGGGACATGACCAGGTGACTACTGTAAGTCCTGTCCAGAAATACTAGCTGTGACTTTTTCTTCATTGAATTCTACATTCCCCATTTCTTTGAGTAGTTACAGGTGTTACTGTACAATTTGTCTGGTTTTATCCTCTCTCCTGTGTTTGACAAAATGGCTGCCCTGCAGAAAGCATATAAAAGGTCACATATTTCTGATGCTGGCAACATCTTTATTTATAAATAAGCCTCTAGCCCAAGAAGTGCTGGTCTTCCAGTAAAGTTTAACCTCAGTTATTTATTCCCATCTCTTGCCTAAAGCATTTAGCCTTGGTTTGTTTGCAGGGCAAAGGCTTCAGTAAATTCTGAGGATTACCCTGGGTGACGAAGTCAGAAGAAACTAATTTCTTCCGAGTCCCCAGGTCAAGTACATTGCTGTTTCCCTCTCCCCTTTTCCCAGGGACCACATCTGCTTACGGGCTGCCTTGGCCCGTCACCTTCCGAGAAGAGCACTTAGCAGTGTTACACCTGTGTAACAACAGGGTATGAGTGAAACCCAAAATGGTAGTTACAGACCTAAACTACTGAAAAAAAATTATATTAGCAACAACTTCTGCCCAGAGGAGACAGTACTGTTTTAGTTTTCAAAAGGAAGTGAAAATCCCACATAGGGTGATTTGAATTCGCCCCACAAAGTCTCCAAGAGCAGCCAGCTCCTGTGAGAGCCGGTGTCACCAAAGAGCCACAAAGCACTGGCTGAACCAGGGAGCAGGGAAAGGGAATAGGAGAGCTTTAACCCCGAACAATCAATGCAGATGACTTTCTGCCACTAAACTCAGAAACAATGTGCAACAGCAAAGGCTCAAGTTCATTTTAGGTCAGTTATGAATATAGCATGAAACAGAAGTACATTTGGATGTACTGCACAAATGGGAAAATAGAGATACTTCAGTGGGTATGGCTGGTCTCTCCCTATATAAATGATGCATCATAAGATCCAAGTTTCAATGTTCCAAGAGAAAGAGGTAGTTCTTTTAAAAATGTTAGACAACACTAAACCAGAAACCTAGTACATATCAAAACTTCAACTGTTTCTTCCCAAGGAGATGATCAGACGTAAAAACCTCAAGGACAGCGCAATAAACACCCTTCATAATGAGCAAGAAAGCCATGCTGCTACTAAGAGAGCGAGATGCCATACTTAATATATTGTGCAAACTGGAAAAATATAAGGCGCTGGGCTGATATGTGAGCCTTTCCCCTCCAGAGGGGATGTCTCCATTTTTGTTCTCTCAAAGACAGTGAAAAATTGGGATTTCCCCATCGATGTTTGCCTGTAGCACACTGCGCTTGGCTGGCCTGACAGCTCATGTGGCAATACCCTAACTAAGGTGGACAGAGGATTACTTCAGTAAAATGCATGTTTGTGTTATGCTGGGCTTAATACGGGCCATTTTTTTTTTGGCTGGAGAAAAAGGAGTAATGGATTAAAAAATGCAAGTGTAGCGATGAAGCATTTCATTTACCCTAAGCCTCACTGTGTTCACTCACGGCCCAGACTAGCGTGCTGCCACCTTTCAGTCAGTTCTCATCACAGGGCGTGTTAAGCATATGCCACCTTAGATATTTCATCAGTACTTAACTGGGAAAACATTTCCATTGCAGTATGGAGGAATCACAAAGTGAGCGCTATTAAAAACTCTGGTCAACATGGAGCACATCATGGTATGTCCAGTATCACAGGAAATAAAATGTGTGTTACACATAAATTCATACATTTATGGTTTGAGGTACTTCGCCTCTAGAGGCAAGGACATCATAACAAACCTAGACAATACCAGGAGATTAGTAACCTCTGTATCTGCCCAGATGCAGGTCATATAGGTCATATGTACAGTGAAAAAACAATACAAGCAGCAAAATCTGTTGTGTTCTGCTAAATGAAGGATTGGGTACGTTATTCTTCTGGTGGTTACCTAGCTAGATCACACATATATATTTTACACACTATCTGCTATATCAGTTGGAAGCTGCTTTCCTCTAGGAAAAGAAGTCAAGTGTCTTCTCTGTCTTACACAATTTATACTGATGGGTCAGAAGTTAAAACACTCACGCTGGGGCACTGGCTGCTTGAACTACATTCATTATGGATATCACCTTGCCAATGGCCAGGGCTCGATAAAGGTCAGTTGACCTTCCTGAGAATACTTCAAGCAGCAGAAGCAGCAAAGAGAAATAAACCAACACAAATTCCCAAATCTTTTACTAGAGTCATTTGTCAGGAGTTACGGTACTGTTTGTGGGGAGAAAACACTTCCCTTGCAAAAACTCTGAGTCAAAGCACTAGGAAACCACTATACTGGCAAAGGAAGTTGTTTAGAAAGCATTACTACTAGGCAAGGATTGCATAGGGATGTAAGGGTGTACATGTGAAATCTGTTTCCCACCTAAAGCGGTACAAGAACCTAAGGAGAATGACTGAATGACTTTAGCTCTCAATAACAGAAGAGGGGTGCAGCTTGCTCTGCCTTCTGTGACAAATTCAGTCTTCTCTGCCTACACCTGTCCAGAGCCTGCCAAGATCAGTGCAGAGACTCCCATTGACTCTGGGAGGCTGTAACCCATGGATCCAAATGAGTGCTGCACTACAAGAGAGGCATCATTTAATGTTTTAATGCAATACAAATGGTAAAATAAAAAACACTAACAGAGAAAGTTAATTCTGCTTTTAGAAACAATTGCTTTCATGCAACAGCAATTGCCCATACCTGAAAGCTTCAAGTGCTGTTCAGATGCGTTCCTAGTGTCTATATACTAATGTTAAATTCTCTTGGTGTGGCATTTGGATATGTTACTAAAGCTCCCAGTTTTAACAAAAGCTCACTGTCTACTGAGAGCAATGTGCCTCTTATATAAGCAGAAGTTTTTTGTAAAAAAAGCCTTGCTCTGTTTGCACAGAGATTCACATGCCCATGTGCACAAAGATCCAACATTATGGATGGGGAAGGCAGTGATGCACAGCTGTGGCACCACATCTGGATACATGTGCTGCAACAGACACGTATGAGGAGGGAGGAGAGCCCTCAAACTTTCTAGAAATCTGCCCTGAACTAGCAAGAGCATTCTCTCTGGAGTCAGAGACTGTGTATACAAACCTAGCTAGGCAATTGCACAGAGAAGTATCTAGGGTGCAGAAGTAGCTAGGAAAAAAATCAGAAGCATTTACTAACTGCCAGTTAGATGTCCAGGAGACATGGAAGGCCTTTCCTTTTTGAGATGTCTCTTGATCATCTCTGCTGTCTTTCTAGCTTTTTTTGGTGGAAAAGCTAAACTAGTTAAACTATAGTTTGGTCACTGAAGGATGACAGAGACCCAGACTGTCTTAATGGGCAAACATTCATTACAACAACAGCAAAAGACCACAGTAATTGTTATTTCTATCATTACCACACAAAGTTGAGCACTCCGCCAGCATTGCAATAAAACTTACGTTCCTTACAGGGCATTCTGTATGAAATCCTCACTGTGTTTTCTTTTTTTTTCTACATATGCTAGCAGAAACTCATCACAGGTTTCAATTAACAGCCACTTTATTTGGGAGGGCAGAGCCTTAAAAACCTCTTTTCCATTTTGCCATGTCCATTGGGACCAGGTTTTACTCTGTTCCAAACAACAGAGCACAATGGAGCATTTGTAAATGTACTTTATCTTTTGTAAATAAATCTGACAGCATTAGAGATAAATCCACAGTCCCTTGAGGGCGAGATCAGTGCACAGTTCCATGCTTGTACGAGTGTACACCTACCATTAGTCTGAAAAATCGGAACCTACTGACATAATGGGTAGTTGTGATCAAGGCAGAATAAAGCTTTCTACTCAGTTCCTAAATTTTTCTGTCACTGTTAATCATCTCTGTTTGGAACAATGTTTCTTGTTTACTAGCAAACAACTGCCTGTAGACAGGCTAAATATTTCTCTATCAATGCTACAGTACACTCACACCAGGATTCAAACCTGAACTGCCAGCGAGAGAGATGCTCTTTCTCCCTTCTCTCTCTCATAACTCAGCGTGCTTTCTCTAAAACTGTCTTTCCCTGACATCGACTAGCAGGTCTTGTCGAAGGACCCTGTCCTAAGGGTCTCCCATTTCCTTTTCACAGCCTTGAATTAATGAGCATCCCCCGCTGCACGGAGCGAACACAATTAATCAGCATCACTAGAGGTTGCCAACACCTAAGCTAAGGTGCGCTGCCAAGGTCACAGCCCCGCCGCATGTCCCGGGGGGGAGAGAGAAGGACACAGGGTGTTACTCTGGTGAAAGCTGGAGACTTGGAACCCTGCTTCTCACAGGTGTTGTGCTGAGGGTATCTATCTTCCTGCTTTCACTGAGCTGCACTGATAAACAACACACATCTGAGAGCTGGAGGAGGACAGCGGAAGACTAAAGCTGAAACGGAGTACAGCTGATGTTATAATGGCAGCTCTCTGGCAGCTGCCTTCGGAGGTTAATTACTTTTCTAAAGAGTAACAATTCATCTTTTCGCCCATACCATAATATCCTGCACTGCTAATTCTCATTTTGAAGACAGGAAAACTAATGACAGAGAAAAGGTTTAATACATATAACTCAAAAGAAAGAATAAATTTGCCATAACGGGATTCTAGACGCCATCAATAAAAACTCATACCAAAAGATCACAACTCAGAGTATTCCCAGAACATAAATATTTTCTAGAATACACCATCATTAGCAAAACCCATCAAGCTTTTGTTTCAATAAACAGCATCTGCCAGGAGCATCTTATCTGCGATAGGCAATATTAACAAAATTTGGTCTCCCATTTATTAAAGGTGCAGACTTCCAGGCTGGTGTCTCAGGAGTCTTCCATAAGCTTTAAAAAACAAAAGGAGACCTTTTGATGCAAGACTTTCCATCTTAAATACTCTAACAGGTGTTATGAAAGCACTAATGTTCTAGACCTGCTGAATACCATTTTACAAAAAGCACCCTAACTTCTGAATCTCTCAGCTACACTAAGCAACTACATAACCACCACCTTCTCCTAGCAACAGAAAGTGACTCTCATTTTATTGCTGTTAAAGAAAGTAAGAAAATGAACTGAGGAAACCCCTCTGGTGAAGGGGCCCAGGCTTTGCTGAAGGAGCCATGTATCCTATCCACATCCTAGCTTGGCAGTGAGAGTAGTGGCCAGCCCTAGCCAGACCCTCACCACCACCAGAGCCTGCCTCCACGAGAGAGGAAAAAGGCACCTATAAAAAAACCTCTTCCTCCTTCCCTGCAAGGTGCGCAGAAATAAGCAGAGAGCAAAGAGCTAATACCCAGGGTAACTCTACTCTTGGCAGGGGCTGAACCAGTGATACCAAAATGCAAGGTTCCTTCTCTCATGACCAGTTCTGTAAGTTACTTAATTGTGTACTAATTACCTGGTTAAAACACCCATTAGCTTCTCTTCTGCTCACCCTCACCCTGATTCTATTTGATGGTATTTTTTTTAATAAAAAAGTTAGCAGCCAAAACATAATTTACTTCATCACACAAGGTTTCCTCAGGTCAAATTAACATAGACAGAATTATACTGTTTTCCCCCCAAGCTTCTGTGTTTTGGGTGGGTTTCTTCTGTCCTCACTGCACTGCCTTTGTGCTGTACCACTCCATGGCTAAAGGGCATTGGTGTGTTTATCACAGAACCGTTTGAGTTAGAAGGGACCTTAAAGATCACCTGGCTTCAAGCCCCCTGCCACGGGCAGGGACACCTTCCACCAGCCCAGGTTGCCCAAAGCCCCGTCCAGCCTGGCCTTGAGCACT
>JAVJGJ010000062.1:41222718-41251430 GCA_035590215.1 Microhierax caerulescens
GCCCTTCCTATAATGATGAACAGAAACACACCCTTCTGTTGTCATCCTGTCCTTTGATTATTTTAGCAGGTGATGGGCTATAACATTAGCTTTTTTCACAGGTGTCCATTTCATCACATTTATCGTATTAAATATTCAATTATGTTGTGTTTTGTTGTTTTTTGGGGTTTGGGTTTTTTGGTTGTACTAGGTGCTTGATAGGTGGTATTCAGTTGTTTAATAGTAGTTTAATAGTTGTTTAATACTGATTAAGGAGCCAACCATTCTCTCACCTTCATTTTCTTTGTTACATACCTTAATCTAGATTCAGTGTGTGTGTGAGTCTAAATAAGTGCTACTACTCCTTTGATAATCAGCAATTTGTTACCTCATTAGAGGTGGCCCAAGTATTCAAGCTAAGAGCTGCCACTAACCCAGATGCAAGCAGAAGGCATATTATCAGTTTACAGGGTTGATGCAGTGGATAGCTATAAAGTAAACAATATGAACTTTCTTTTCAGACTCTATTATTATTACTTTGAGGAACAAGGGAGACAGATCACTTGAATTTGCCAAAACAGAAGGGGAACTAACAGATTTACTGAAACACATTTAGACACAAGGAAGAACTACACAGAAAAATGCAGGATATCAGACGACCTAAGGGGGAAAAAAACCTAGCCACCAAACCAAAAAGACCCCACAAAACAAAAAAAATCCAGCTACCAGAACAATAAGCTAGGCTTGTGGGTTTGCTGCAGAGATGGTGCAAAGGCCTGGATCTAGTCTACCTTGCTTCTGTGCCAAAGCCATCCGGGGAGCTGCATGCAGCACCGAGGTAGAAAAGGGAACGTCTTAGTTGCTGATTTAGGGGCTCTACATTGCACCCAACTCCACGTTGTGCTGAACAGCCATTCCAGCCCAGGTGACAGTGAATGCACACTGCATCTGAAATGCTTTTAATTTGGCAGGCCCCTGCACCGTGCCCCCCTGCCCCTGCCCCCACCCCCCTCAAGTACCAGAGTGAAAAACAGAGTTACTCTGCTAGTTCATGAGGTACTCCCTGTGGGAAGAAAGGATTCCCAGTGATCCGTTCTGGGTGTTATGTGCTCGTTCCTTCATGTGTGGTTCTTTCGCAGGGAGGGCACTTCTAAGCTTACAAACACAACAGTTGGTTGTCAGCTCGAGTCTCTGCTAAGGATGCAGTACAGTGTTGTGCTACTCCAGGTTCTGCCACGTAACTTGGCTTCTATCACAGAAGCGGCATTCCGAGTAGCATTCTGTGACAGGGCAGTGGTTTGCACTGCACATAAAAACCTTAATGCTGTAATGAAGTGGGAGACAGTGAAATACTTGGCCTCAGCGCTCAGTTGAGCTAAACACTGTATTTTTTTTCCTTAATGTCAGAACCTGTATTCACATTTGTGCATCCATCCTTATCTGTAGGTGCCGGACTCTTATTAAACTTTGTGCAACTTCTCTGTCATTTTAAATTGAACAATGATCTTAAATCATCAGCTGTCCCAATGAACTGTGTACAAATCCAGATATTTGTAAATGGCAGCTTTGTGACAGCAGTTCCTCTCTCACCTTTATTTCTGACTGTTCACCTGACAAGCTCCACTTAGCTAAGGGTTAGGGAAATAAGGCAACATTTTCAGAGAAGTGCATGCACCTGCCATTTAAAATTCCTGCTACATGGACAGAGTTGGACTTTAAAAAGTCAAGTTACACCACGCACTGCTCCAGGCAAGCTTAAATGATCAGCCTTGCATAGAGATGATGTGAAAGACAAAGTCCTTGGAGTGTTGGCCCAGACCCAGGTCCCCTTCTTCCCCTTGTGGTTCTTCTCACTGTGGGGTCGCTTCTGATCCTGCTGGCCCATACACTCCAAGGGCACCACAAGGATAACGGTGCATCCACAAACAGTCTTGCTGTCCCCCATTGCATATCTAAAGTAAGAGGTACCATCTACTCAGAGCAAAGTACTAGTGTTGTAGTCATGCCAGCTTCTTTCCCTGCTGGGAAAGCTTGGTATATTAAATCCAGGCACAAGTTCAGAACTATGTGGCAGCTCCTGCTAGCCTTTTCTGGTGCAAAGTACATCAAGTTGGCAACCTTCCTGTGACACTGCCTGGTTAGTGTCCCCCAGACTGCAGAAGTGCAACGTGTGCTCTGAGATAGGAGGCTGAGCAGCAATTTGCACAGGTCTCACGGGTATGCCATTCACACAGTCATGCTCGCTCCCTGATTATGATCTTGCATCAACTGACCATTCGCAATGCAGCAATAAGTCCCTGAAGCTGTGGAGTTACACCAGTGGGTTTAGGAGAAGCATATTCCAAAAGTCTAGCATCTCACTTCTGCACCTGAGCTGACAGAAAGCACCAAGGTCTAATGTGATAGCACTTCTTGATGATTTAATGCTGGATGCAGTAAAACACACCAAGCTTTTCTATGGAGGACAAACAGGCTTTGTCTGAAGAACACAGAGTTCGCAACCCAATACATCATTTTCCTCTCTAATTTCTAGGAACACAGGAGAAACAAAACAAAACCATTCCTAGCCATTGTCATTGTATTACCTGGTACAAAGGCAAAACAAAGCACACGTTGTCCAGGAATGTGAATAAAATGATCCAGAGAGACAAAACCCAACTGCCTGTTGCATCCTCCTAGGCATGACTTTGCTGCAGAGCGGCTCAGTGCCTACCTGGCCTCTGTGGACAATCAATCAGGCAGCTGCACTCCCACCTCCGTGAGGATCAGCTGCTCTCTCTACAGTATCTGTCATCTCCCACAATGAATGAGAAGAGGCCTCAGCAAAAATCACTTGGGGGCACGGATATTCAGGATGTAATGGACCTGACAGCAAGCAGCTGCACAGGCTAGATCCATATATTTCAGTAGCACATAAAACACAGGGTGAATTGTCCAGGTTGTCTCATGAGGCATTTTACCAACCAGAATTTCATTGAGTATGAGAAAGAAAAATAATAAAAATTTAAGAACAACAACCACCACCAACCCAAAAATACAACCAAAACCAAACAACCTAGATAATGAAATTAACCTAGAATGAAATCCACTCTCCATAGATTATGTTTAAATGCCTCTATTGCCCAGTAAGGTCACTTTTTCACCTGCTGTGTAGCTTAATGTCATTCTTCACCCGCAGCAGTCACTGGGCATGCTTGGAGAACTCCGTGAAGGACAGAGGGCATTTTTCTCTGACCCCATAGGAAAACCCACAGATTTGTCTGACCTATTTCTTCAGAGGAAGAGGAAACAGGCAGTACTCTTTTACAGAGCTGGTGAGAGCCCTGGGGACCACTGGTGCAGGCCAGAGCCCTGGCAGGGTGGCAGTGCATCTCTGTTGGCAGGGCTTTGGAGTATGACTCCTCCTCCCTCATGTTCCCAAAGACAAAAACTTTCTTTCCTCCACTCAAAATGCTCTGCCTAGAGCAAAGCAACTACAGAAATACATGTACATGATGTTCCTCACTACTGTGCTTCCCACATGACCAGCATACTTTTTAAGTAGCTGTCCCAGCACACAGGTCCCCCCATCCACTCCACAAAATACAGGATGCTTTTTACCTTTTTGGGGTTTATTTTGTTGGGTTTTGTTTTTTTGGGTTTTGTTTTGGGTTTTGGTTTTTTTTTTACATTACTGATTAATTTTTTTTTTAAATTGTCTGTTTTGTCTTTTGTGAAGAGAAAAGGGACAGTGGGATGAAAAGCATGAGCTGTGGGGGATATGAAGAGGGGAAGGAAAAGGGGGTTGAAGACACCGATCTCACTTGTGCTTAAACAATCTGAAGGGGAGACCTGCTCGAGTCAGCACCAGAGGTGCTGAGAACTGAGAAGTAGGTGAGAGAGAAAATCCTTTTCAGAAGTACTCCTCATAAAATTAGTTCCCTTCAGGCTATTTGCTGATGCTTAAGAACAGGGAGGAAGTGAATACAAACCAGCAACTGCGATTCAGAATAAAAAATATTCTGTACCAGAGAAGAACTTTCTGCAGCAATTAACCAGACAGAACCTGATTTGATCAGAACCTGATCTCACAGGCCAGCAAGGTCTGCCCACAGAGCACCCAGGCCAGGGTAAGGTCTGCAATAAGAAAACTACTGTGTTTCTTTCAGATTCACGAGTGGCTCCAAGTCTTCCAGACCCTTTGCTTGACCTGCAGTGGGTCAGGGGAGGCAAGGAATGAGTGCACATGGCACTAGAGTGTGATTTTCACAATGGCCTTGCAGAGCTACAAATGACTGCACGAGTGAAAAATAGGGTGTGTGTGTTTGTGTGTGTGTGTGTGTGTAGTTTTATAACGAGATGACGTTTTTATAACCAGGATTCACAGTAATTATGAAATAATGTTTTCCCAAGTGGCTTTCATCCGGCTATAGCTTTGAAGGAGGGGGACACTAACATCTTCCAACTTACCAAGCTGGGGCTGGGCAGCTAGAAATCTCTCTGATATGTTAGCTAGATAGCACAAAGGCCTAATCCAGAGCCACTGAAATCATTGGGAGTCTTTCCACGGTTTCTACAGATTTGGGAATAGACTTCTGATTAACATAAGTCCCCACTCCTGCAATTATACCTTGGCAGAGGTCTGTCTCCACAGATCCAATGTCAATCCTGCTGCTGGGTAGTATTTCAGAAGTCGTCTGAGGGGGAGTTTATGACCAAGACAAACCTTTATTGCAACCAAGAGATTAATAAGGACTGTGTGAGGAAGTGAATGGATCTATCTGTTCCTCTTTGCCTGTCCATGGAAGAGCAGACTGTATCGCTCTGCTGGGTTGCTCACAACAAGTTCAAAATGGAATTCTCCATTCCATTAAGCATCCAGTGCCCTCACTATTGGCAGCAAAATTGGAAGTTTCCTTTAATTTATGCCTGTTCTGTGATTAACGTCTCTACTCACTGTCCATGCCACCAATTTAGGTTGGCAATGAACATGTGAGCATTTCAGAGCAGTAGCTTCTCAGATACTTTTTCCCTTCTTCATCTTCTTCCCACTTACTATTATTATTGGTTTAGAGCTCAGAAAGGTGCACATCAGTTCAAAGCATCCTTTTTTGAGAGCTCTGTATGCTCAGTCTCAGTCTGGCATTCTCAAAAATGGAGTTAAACATACACTTTTACTCTCCGTTTTTCACATATGTGTGTCTCCAAAAGAATGGCACAGCACTTGTGATATTACTGTCTTCAGTGCCAGATACACAGTGCTGAGGATGGGAGTGCATTCCTCCATCCTTTGATGCCCCTGTATAGAAGCTTCTCTAGAGGACTCAAATACGACATGCCAGATGGGACTTATTTCAGCAACAGACCCTTGCCATAAAGTGTGCATCAGTAGTAAGACCTGAACTGCCCAGAACTGAGCTGTTGGGAGTCAGGGATTTTCACCTGCTATTCTTTTGTTGATCTGTAGATAACTAATACCATAAATAAGCAACTTTGTATTGTCCAATAGGTAACACCAGTCGTTATTGCTCAGGTCTCTTTCAGTTGTGTTTTCTAGATTATTGGTAAAAGCGATGAGATCATTGCCAATCTGCTCAAAGCTCTCTTCCCTTCAGAAAATGTCCCTAAATTTTGGAATCTTTCCTATCCATATCTGGCCATACTTCTCTTTTGATCTAAAGTCCTGGCACCAATTGTCAGGAGATAATTCTCCTTTTCTGCAAGTATGATACTGTCTATTTCAGCAGCTTTCCTTTGAGAGAAGCACTTGCTGTCTTTGTCTTTCAGCCAGGCTGCCAATCCCAAAATACCTCTAGGCTGGTTTTCATTTGCTTAATTATGACTTGCCTACATTTTATAGCACGGATTTAGGAGAACACAGAGCCTGAGGAAAAAGCCCAGAGTGGACTGCAGCTGTGGAAGCTCTCCCGTTGACTACTGGTATGTCTTACCTCTCCATTGCATCCCCCTGGCAGTCACTCATCTTTTCTGCTCTTATAGTCCTTTGTAAGGTGAGCCTGGTTTAGTGGAGATTACCACAGACCTTTTTCCTAATAGGTTTCAGTGGAAAGAAAAAAAAATTAAAAAAATACTACTACTAAAAAAAAAAAAAAAATCAACCAAGGGTTAGCAGCCAGCCTGAGCTTTCTTTTCATATTTTATTGGGCATCATATATAAGTACCCATACTTATGTTCTGCTGCTCAGTGACAACTTACAGCTTTCATTGCTGTCTTGCAGTAAAGCTGTGTCACTTAAGGCCTTTGTCCCATTCTCCAAATGAGATGTCCGAATCCCCATTTTAAAAGCTTGGATCACCCTTTCTCTCTTGTCTTGACAACCATCTCATTGCCCCCCCACCTCATGCAGTGTGAATACACCTATCTGCCTTTTTTTCTCAGCTTTTCAGATGAGTCCTTGACAAATTAATCAGTGCCTTGTCCTTTCTGCACAAGTTACTGTCAACAAAGCAGATGGTGCTGTCCCTTATGTCTCTCTCTCTCTCTCTGAGTCTGCGTCCTCCAGTTTTATGACAAGGGCTGCTGCATGGCTAATTTTTTTTTTTCTTTTCCTTAAATAATACTGAAGACAACAGACTGTTGCCACAGGACATTGCTTATCTGGTCAAAGATGGCAATACGCTAAGTTAAAAGAAGTATGTGAATTAACAGAAATGCTTTGAGAACTCGGACCTGCAAAAGCCTGAGGATGATTAACAGTCTGTTGACATGGGAAAATTCTCATATTATCAAGAATCCTGGGAAACAGGATTCATGAAGACTAGTGAATGGCCATGGCCCCTGCTCAGGCGGGTTTGGCTTGTACAATGACACAACTGTCACCCTTCCCTGTAATGGCCTTTAGTTTTCTAACTGAACCTCTGGAGATCACAAAGCTTAGGCTTCTAAATCGCCTTATGGTTACTACGAATTCCCCAGTTCCCCAGGAATTCCAGCCCTTGCTTCCTCCTGCAATCCCCCAAAAGCAGAAAGCTTTCCACCAGCTGACTTTCTTTTCCCCTGTACTGCTTGTTCTAATACACCCCAAACTCCAGTTTCCATGGGTAACTTTTGAAAATGAAATTTATTAATGAAACAGCAAATATCAAGAGTTCATATAACCCTTCCCCCCCCCCCCCCATTTTGATCTGCTGTTTTGTAATAGGCACTTAGATTTCACTGGAAACTGCTCAAAAAAGAAATTAAGAATCCCTTTGATGCAGAATCCCTACTCCAAAACCACACATTAAGTCCTCACAGACCCACAGAGAAGCCTCAGTTGAAAAAAACTTCAATACCTCCATTGAGACCACCCACCCTACATCAGCCAACGGCAGCTTATTCCACTGGTATCAGACATCAGAGTTAAAGAACTGTGTACGAAAGATTCATTACTAATGCTCTTAGCTTAGGCTGATGAATCAATATATGTGATAAGATCAGTGTCATCCATGAATGAGATTTCTACTGTGGCATGCATTAACGAGAAGCTGTGAGCTGGTGCTATGAACTCAGTGTGTCACTGAAACACCTACAGCACATTGCTGAGTAGGTGAGAACGAATGGAATAGACTTCATTATTTCTTCTATGTGAATTTGAACTCAAAAGGGGCTATACAATGTATAAAGCATATATCCATTTAATATGCTGATTTTGCTACAGGACTTCTGCCTATATAAAAAGGGCTTCAACCATCTTTCCCTGCACAGGGGATCTGGCCACATAGCATTAATAAGCTTCCCGATCCTGAAGGACATTGATAGACCCAAGCAGGGTGAACCGAGACCTGGTCTGCTGATCTAATGACTGTGGTGCTTTTGTTCATTGCCAGACCCAACCAAAGGCTTTTCAGCAACATAAGCAAAACTAAACTTTGGAGTGACAAAGCTGGGATGGCTTGCCAGAAACAGCCACAGAGAGTCTGGTAGGCTGCTCTTGTCACCAGAGAAAGAAGTGGTGCAATGGTAAGCCCTGCTCATGGAAAGGGAGTTCTATTCATAGACACCAATGGCTGCACTCTTAAATGCCTCGGCTTCTCCCTTAACAGCTGCAACTAGCCTCACTTTACAGGGCTCCAGGTCATGGTCTTATTCCTTCTACTAAAAACATGTCATCCTAGATGACAGGTACTTTTGCCTATGCCAACTACCCTGCTTTTACTGTGGAGCCAGCCTTCTCTTTGGGGATGGACTTTGAGCAGGGAGGAATAAAAATGCTCAGGACAAGCAGCAAAGCTTTTTTCAGTCGTAACTGAAGACTTACCCCTTTATTCCCCCTCCCACTCACTGAAGGTCTGGAGTGGATACAACACAAAAGAGATGCGAGTCCTGGAAAAATTGCCCAATAATTCTTTAGTTCAGCAAGAGAGATCTGCCAGAATACCTATTGCTAATCAGGGAACTGGGGCCAGATCTAGGAAAAATTAAAAAAGCAAGATTTCCCATGGACTGCAGTACTTTCCATGAGAATATAACATTCCTCCTCTGCCCCCAGCTCTTCTCATACACATACCCCCTCCTTCCCCTTATGTTGTATTCAAGAATCTGGCCACTCTTATATAAGTCAGCTTTCACTTCACTCTTTCAGCAATCCTTTGTAGTTCAAGAGGTCTGAAGTCGGTCAGTGTTAGACAGGACAAATGCAAATGCCTAAGGCCAGACCTGTTTAGATTTCAGCATAAATATAAATCACCTCTGATTCTGTTTTTATTTGCTGCCTCAAGCTAGTCATTAACACATTGAAAACAATCTGGGTGCAGTCATTTTCTTCTGATCCAACTCCTTTCCCCTGCAATCAGCACTCCAGGAGAACATATGGGCTTCTTCTGTTACTTGGCTCCTGATTTACACCAGTGTAAATCTACTGCAGTCAACAGAATTCCCCAGGAGCCGCACTTGGCTTTGTTGTGTGTGAGCAACCGCTGAAATCAAAGGAGCACCTGTGCCACAAAGAGGTGGCCTTGAATGACTGTGCCCTGACCTGGAGAGGATGCGCCCAGTGATGAGAGGGTGCAAACACCTCCGACACACTGACAGCTGGCAGAGCTGAAAACCCACTTCCACTTGTAAGAGCTTAAGTTTTCAAGTAGACACCAAGTGCTTCAGAGAGCTGAACAACACACCTAGTTTGGGAGAAAGAACTTCAAGAGGCCCTTTTCAGTTTTCAAGTGCATGTGTGTGTGTTTGGGGAGAGGAGGTTAAACATTTTTCAGGGTATGTTAAGGGAGGAAGAAATTATCAGGAGATTAACAAAGACAGAAAGCTTTGCAGAAGTGCGCTGCAGGTTTCAAAAGCAGGTTAGTCAGAGCTGTTCTCAGGAACAGCTTTCTCATCTAGTATTCGTTATTAGTGTTAATTCAGGTTTTAGCTGCACAGTCAATCAGTTCTAATAGACTCTTGGCTGGCATCTCTGCCCAGCTCCTCCTCTGCTTCCCTGTTTACACTGGGATTATTTATACTCATCTCCCACTGTCAGCAGATTCAAGCCAGGTAAAAAAGCTGAGGGCACACACAACCTTTCCTCCTTGATCTGCATTCCCCATGTTACAATCACTGCAATTTTAGAAAGGTTTCACTTTAGAAAGGTTTTCTCCTGGTAAACATTCCAGAGGAAAATACGCTGGTATCTCCTCCACTGCCATCTCTGCAAAATGGGTACAAGGTAGTATGAATATGACATTGCTTATCCTCAGCATTTCCAAATCACAGTATTCCCTGAAGCTGATACCTACAGCTTTCTTATTACTGATCCTCAGTTTCTTAAACCTTCCAGGATAAAATTAAGTCTCTCTTTCTAGAACCACTTTTGTCTAATTAGGTGAGAGGAAATTCACAAAACCTGAAATTCACTTAGACTGTGATGGGAACAAGATGGTTTTTAGGAAAACCTAAAACAAACCTAGTGAGTTTTGTGATAAATTGGAAATGGCCAGGAAAGGCAGTTTTAGGCTTATTTATGAAAATCTAGACCTGAATAATTTCACCTTATCTTCACCAATTTGTAAATTCAGTTTGATGAACATATACCCTGCTTGTCCCACAGCTGTCAGGCCTGTGCAAGTATCTAAGGGAAACCGAGAACCACATTTTCATTGCTGCATGAGTTACCAGAACTTAGGTCCAGATTTGCACATGTGAGGAACGCCATACACTCCCTAATCTCAGCAGTGGGACAGCAAAGGGGGTAAGAAACATCTCTCAGCATACTATTACCAGCAGCAGGACAAGCTCAGGGAGTCTCTCTCTGACCCGTGGGTGTACCAAGGGTTTATCATGGGAAACTGACACATCCCAACAGATCCCACCCCCTCAGAAAAAAATGATGCTTAGGAACCTCCCTGAGAAGACAGTCACTAGCCATCTTCCCAGCCAAGCTTTTCATCCAGGCACGATGGCCTTGCTGTCCAGACCCAGTAGCAAATTTCTTTTTACTGCAACGCTTAACATTGTGCAGGAACCTGTGCGTCACACACAGCTCTTTGTACCTCCTCACCTCATCAAATCAGATCTGTGGTCTGCGGCACTTTACATGCTCAGATGGATCAGAAAGTTGAACAACTATACAAGCAGAGTCTTACAGACAGTAAGCCACATACATTACTCATGCCTGGACTTCAGCATTGGGCAACCTGTATCTCCTGATGGCTACTGAAAGGGTGAGTGGCAGACAGGCAGCAAAATGGTGTGGGTGGTATACTTTAGCTAAAGACTAATGGAGCAGAGGGTAGGTTGTAGCCAAGGACCACTGGGCACAGCTTTTCACTTAGCAAAGGCACCACAGGGTCCTTGCTGTCTGTGCAGGGCAGGGAGGTGACCAATTTGCACCGTCTGAACCAAGTGGTATTCTGGCAAGCATGAAAGGTTACAGTTAGAGGTGTCTCAAAGTGACCTCCTGAGCCAGGCTTTTGGCAGGTGTAAATCAGCAGAGCTCCTTTGAAGTCAGTCAGTGCTTATTTTTATAAGTATTTTTATAAGGGGAGTCAACCTCCCCTCTCTAGGAGAAGGTCCTGAATACCACTTTTCGCTTGGGGGAAAACTAGATTTACAAACACTTACAAATCTAAGTTAGTGTCATAGAGATTTTATAAACTGTGAACAAAAGCTGATTTACTCATTGCCACCCCCCTACTGACCTTATTGAAATATCCTCCTGGTGAAAATCAATTTTTCATTTTTAAAACAGAGTATTTAATTATCGTCCATATTGATTTAAAACGACCTCAAATTGCATTGATGTCACTTAGAAAAAAAACCCAACCAAACAACAAGATGGGGTGATCCCTCCTGCAGTAAGCACTCTCACACTCCGCAGGCATTTCTCACTGGGCAGGTTTTTCCACTGAAGGGCTTTTCCTCAGGAAGGCAAACTAAATGCTTGCTAGATAACATGTATAATCCCAGGGGATATTTAGCTTCAAAATGATGCCTTGCCATCTCTCTTGGGTAGTAATTACAGTTGTGGTAAAATGTTAGGATGCTACTCTAATCCCCTGTCTTTTTTTTTTTTTTTCGTTCCCCCCTTTTCTTTTCTTTTGATATTATGTGTAGGGACTTGGAGATGCGTGTGGATGAAAGAGCTCTGGGCTGTTGCAAGCCTCCAGGGAGGCAGCAAGAGCTGGGGGAACTCCCTTCCATGGGTTCTGCAGCTTCTCTGAGCACAAGCAGAACGTGTGCCCTTCGCTCCACACGCCCAGCAGCTGACCAGGCAGCAGCAGGGAGGCTGCCTCTCCCCACGGCAGCTCTTGTATACCCAGGCTATAGGTGCTAGATGTGCTCTGAGTACCCCCCAAGCTCTCTGTAGTGAGGTGGGAAGGCACAGAGGCCTTGTTCCAATGCATCTAGTTCAAAAAGAGTTGTCTCTAATCCTGAGCTAAGTTTTTTATTTATTATAAGCTATTTATTTGTTATGTTTCTTAATGACACAATGAATGCTCCAGTAGCTATACTTTCTACCACATTAAGCAGGAAGTCACTGTGCTAAAACATAATAAAGTAATAAGAAACATATAGATTTCCACTTCAGGGGAAAAAAAAAATATAAAAGAAATCTGTACTGGCATGTATTTTCCTTCTCACCTTCCATTTGATGATTTTACATGGTTGGTTATTACCTTACTGGCTGGATGTGTTCATATCAAACAAGAAAAAAAAAACAAAATCTAAAAAGGAATATTCCTTTGTCCCTGCTTAATGTGATGAATATGTAAAATCCACTTGGACCAAGTCAGCCCACTGCATTCCCATATATCTGCATGTTTATTGGCTTGTCAGCTGAAAACCAGGCAAAAGCTCTCAACCAAGGAGCCTGCCGAGTACCTTGGAGATACTTTAAGTGAAAATTAGACCTCCTGTCCTTATACATTTCTAGCTAGGTATGCAATACCTTAAGTATTATAGGTAACAGGGGAAGAACAACTGGCTCCCTAGGATAAAAGTAAATCTTCTTTTGTATTAATAAGCAGCCAGGAAAGGAACTGTTTTCTCTGTAAATTATACATCTATATTGATACAGGAAGGCTGGCTGCTTGTCTAAATACAGGAACATTAAAAGCAGGGATCACAGTGTAAAATGTTGATGAGAATAAGCAGAACGTATCTGAGTAGGAGTATATCTGTCTTCACATAGAAATATTTGAAAATAAAAGTGATAAAGGTTGCAACCTTGCTGCTCTGGAATTACCACTTTGAAGCTACCGTCTATCAAAGGTCAGTTGAAAGAAAATGGTAATAATTGTCCACCTTAAGATTCCCTGAATTTTCTCCCTCTGGATTTTGTGGGAAAAGAGATTCCCACACAGTCCATGCAACAACTGCAGCATCAGCGCTCACAAGTCTGAAGAAAACAATTGCCAATTGATATGGCCCTGAAGAAGTAACAGGGAATGAGAGAGAACATTCAGGAGAGCTCCTCTGCCAGAAAACTGCATCGATTGTTCACCATCCAAAATCTAGGAACGATACTACCAACTCACGAGTGTCCCACTTTTTGCCAGTTCTCTACCTTACTGTGCCAGTATTTTCCTCACCTCCCCTACTGGATGTGGGAAATGAAGTTTTCACACACACACACTTGTTAAATCACCGTGAAAAAGTACTATATGAAAGAATTGTTTGAGGCATCTTTTCCCCATGCCTCCTTTAACAAAATAAAACAAAACTAATAAAAAAATCAGCAAATAACCAAGAGAAGAATCTGGAGAACTTTGACCCATCTCAGTCTGAGGGAATGAGCTAACATATTTATTAACCTGTCTGTCCTCCTCCAATTTTTGTTTAATTGAAGACCCAGCCATGAAATAGAAGGATTAATAGAAGCTGGTGTCACAGGCTTTGTAGCCACTGTGACCAAAAAGTTTCCCAAGGAAACTACTTTTACCACACAGCCGTGTATTTACAGTCAGGCATTCCAGAATTTCTACAAACCTATTTGAATTGCCAGATAATTTTTTCAAGCAAAACTGTTTTATCTCTTTGTTCCTATGAGACATTTATGTATCTGTATTTAAAAATCCATTAGCAGGACAAATAAAATAGGTAAGTATTTTGACAGTAAGAAAGAGCTGTGAAAGACGTGTGCTACTACTTCATACAGTCAGCAGAAGATCTCCCAAGTGAACAGAAGCCCTACCCTGCATCTCACGCACACTCAGGCAACATGCCTACTGATGCCTGCCTTTCCATCGCAGGCTCTCACATTTTCTGCGCAGACCTTCCCCCAGATCTCTGAGCTGCACCGGACCCAGTGGCTCCGTAAGACCCAGCATGGGCCAGCTCTGCTTTTACTCACCGCTACCAAACGCTCATTAATAGAGTAGGTAAAAAGGAAGACACAGTGCACTCCCCAAATACCCAGCTCTTCAAGGCAGTTCTGTTTTAGGAGATAAATATGCAATCTGCTAATTTTTTTTTTAGGAATCAATATTTACTTAAAAGCAACAATAGCTCTTCCAGGGCCTTTTAAGTTTATCATGCCACTGTGACACTAATCTCTCTTATTCACTTAATGAAAATAAATTACTTCCTCTAAAGGATGAATCTTTTGGGCACAATTCTGATTTTGGTTGCGCTGCTTCATTCCAGCAGTTGCAGCTGCTGGAGTGCCTGCTGATTTCCACCCGGATCAGAATAAGCTTCTTCCCATTCACAGCAAGCATGGTGCACGTGACATCGCTGGAGTCCAAGCAATTTGGAATACAGCTGAGAGTACCTTCAGAGTCTTTTCACTTTTTTTTAACTTTTATGTCATGCTGCTTCTGCTCACATAAGACAGAAAATGAAAGCACAGTGTACTTGTGTAGCATAACTGAGCAACAGGGCACAGCAGGGAGACCCAGTTATCTGGTGCTAATCATACCCCAGGGAAGTGAAGCTCATGAATTAAGGGCCATTTTAACATTTATCATATTTCTTTTCATTTAATAATTTAATTAATACAAATAATTTATTTCTACAAACTGCTTTGATCCCTGGAAAATGCCTTCTGCCATTAAATCCACTCCATCTGGCTCTCGGAGATTAGCATACTGCATACCTAACTGCCACTCAAAACGCTCGGTCCGGAGTATTGGGTAGTCCAGATCACCAACCCATTTCATACATTCCTGTCCAGCCACCTCCTCCCAGACCTGGTCTGTGCCATAAGGTCTCCGTACACCCCTTCTGCAAGTCTGTGAGTCCTGTGCTAGCCCCAGAGGGTAGCCAGAGACCTCTTGACACCGGGCTGCAGGACTGATGGGAAGCTGCCTTCCTGCCCACAGGGATTCTGAGTTTAAGTGTCCCCAAGCAGTAATTAATATGGCAATATGTAATTTATGACAGTCTGCTAAAAGCTGCATTTCAGCTCTGTTGGAGATGGGAGCAGCCCAGAATTCCCACAGCAGGGTACATACCAGCACATGTCTCCCCACACCCAAGAAGAATTACAAACAGAAATGTGCATGAGAAAGCGCTAAATATAGTCTGAGCTCTTCTGAGCTTAACTCAAGTGGTGCCACCCTATCTTCCCATCAAAATGCCAGGACCCAGGAGCCTGGAGAAATGAAGGCCTCACTCATTTCAACAGCACTGTCAGCAAAGCAGTGTCAGACACACAGGGGCTGCAGGTGACAGCGTCAAGCCCGAAGTGCTCCGATTAGTGCCATTATTCAGAACTTGTGCTTAGCCATTCTGGGGTTGAACATATTGTATGAAAACTGTTTGACTTTTTACTTTATCCTGCCTCAAGGCAGAGGCTACATGAACTAGTTAATGTCTGTGTTTACCTGCTAGACTGTTTCTGCGAGTATTTTGGTTTGTTCAGTTTGTTCCAGTTACAGCAAGTCACTCCAGCAAGGTGGTATGAAAAAGCACAGAGACAACACTGGTGCTGCATGTAAGATCAGTGATCAAGACTCTTGGGTGACCGGACACTCGCTGCAGCAGATGGCAGCTATATGAAATGGAACTATTAATCTCTGAGCTCAGTTATTAAGGATAGGAATGCCTACTGTTGAACACATGCCTACACACCCAGCCAAAAGGTTTGCTGCACAGGCAATGCCAGAAGGCAATTATGGCAATTAGGTGGTCTTTTTGACCCATTTTAAATGGACTAATAACAGGGATTATTATCAGCTTGTATTTTGTTCCAGTGGTGATCTGGATCCTCCTGCACCAAGGATTCAGCACAAGCTGTGCAAGAGCAGAGATAATTTCTGTCTAATTTGGCATGGTGCTGAGCTACGGGAGAGGAACGGGGGACTGCGGGACCGGTAAGGAACAAAGGCACAATCCCAGGCCCATGGGTGACCAAAGCTCACAAACTCAAAGCACAGTTATCTGCAGGGGCTGTTTGTTTTCATGACCGTATAAGTAATGGTAATATCAGCAGTTCATGGTTGCTGCTTGACTTCCATGCTGATTGTATGTGGAATAAAGCAAGGGAATACAGCAGTGTATAATTATCCTTCTCAATTCAAACACTGCCCTCCTAGGCAAGAGCTGAATTTTAGTGTTGGGAGGATGGATTTTTTGTTAGCAGTGGATACTCTGAAAGTACAGACACCCAGAAAACCAAGCTCATTTAAACCAAGAAGGGAAATGACCCACTGCAGTTAGAAACTGTTAAAAAATACATGTAAAAGCAGTATTTTACACATCACTTAAAGCCAAGAGGAAATAAGATTTCCACTTGGAGAACAGCATAGGAAAGCAGAGTTTAGCATTGATGGCAGGGAAAGCAGGTCTAGAGGGTTCACGGGAAGAGAGCAGAAGGAAAGTGACCCTCTGGCAGGGACGAGGTTCCTCTCTGATCAACTGCATGCCTGAAATGAGCACAGGAGGCATGTGCCTCACACAAACCTCTTGTAACTTCAGCACCAAAGTCATTAACCATGCTGGGAAAAAAGGCAAATTCTTCTTTATTTTTTAATGTTTGCTCCGCTCATTCTCAGCAGCTGTCACTCAGCTTTCCAGAACACTGAGGATAAAAGTGGCTCTCACCAGTGATCTTACTAGGAGGGACACCCAGGCTTTCAAGAAGCTTCCCCCACCCCCACCCCATGAAGCATTTTGGCTTCTCAGCTCCAACTGAAGGATCTGTCTTTGTCCTCTGCAGAAAAAACAGGTTATGCCCACTGTAATGGGGGCTAAACAGCAAGTCACTGAGATGCAAGGTCTCAGTTCCTCAGTAGCTGTGTGGGATGTGAAAGACTTTTCACATGAAGAAAAGGACTAACAGCCTGACGGTTAGGGCACCCTCCTGAGAGGTGAGAAGCCAAGGGCCCCTTGCTCAGCTCTCAGCCCACCTACCAGAAGGCTGTACCAATACAGCATCAGTTCCCAGGGCCCAATAAGAGAAGAGCAGCAGGAAAACATGCACCCAAAGAGCTGATGGTCTGTTGGGCTGGTTACACTGGTAAATGGATGAAAGCGTGCAGGAGGACAGCAAAGCTTGAGCTAGTGAAGCACCTTCCAAGCATTCCTTTTGTCCTTACCAATTAAATATTTAATCAAAGCCATTTCACTACAATGAACAAAGGGCCTGTTACAGAACTACCACCTAGCTCTTGTTGACCAACCAGAAAAACCAGAATCTACAAATAAGATCTCTCCTATCCTTCAAGGATCAGCAGCATTTGTATCACAGTGTTTACAGGTGCTACTTACAATCTTCAAGAAGCAGCAGAACTCTGGTCCATTGCTCTAAGTAGGAATCTGAGAGCAGAGAATTCTTATCAGCATTGAGACAACGGCTCTGGTCACAGGGTGCTCTAAACCTCAAGAGGCCAGGCTGTGTCCCTGCCTGACAATACCAGGACATAAGGAGATCAGCAGAAATGCGATACAGGTAGCATTTCCTAAGGGAATTAGAACAGACTAACAGAGTTAAATGCTCATACCGTTGCCTCTGCAGTGCTGACGTACGGCGACCACCACAGTGCCAGCATGCAGAAGCAACTGCTAGAGGTTTGCCAACACAAGGTATGCCCTGGTCCTCCTGTGACCGCTTCCAGCTCTCTCCCCAGGACACAGCAACTCCTGCATGTCACCACAGAAAGGGTTAACAGTTTCTGGACCCTCCAGACACAAAGCTCAGCTCTCTCCACTCCTGAAAGGTCCTCCACCGTTGCTGCTCACAGAGCTGTTAGTGGGCCCCTCCTTCAGGCTGATATTGCAATGGAGCTTGGTTTATAGGTTGACTGCCATTAAATCCAGCTGAACTGAGGACCTGCCAGTAAATCAGGAGGGAGATCCTGGGAGTCACATGGTCTTTGGTTTTTCAGATTACGCAACTCCAATTTATGGATACACAAATTGCAGTGTGAATCATTAATATCCAATTTGGGGAAGTCACTGGAATGTAACTGCTGTGTAGGCAAATGAAAATATAAAGCTATCAGCAATATATTAATTTTGTAGCACTCCACACAGAATGAGGAGAGGTCATTTATAGATATAAAACTTCCTTGTCTAGAGGGGCAGCCTTCCTTTTATTTAGATAAATCCCTAGAAAAAAGCCTAACACTATCTGGCACTCTTCAGATCAAAATAATTTGCTATCTGGAAGACTGAAGACAGTTTCCCAGTAGTGGCAAGTGAAAAAGACAGCTTGAGGAACAGAGGTACCAAATCCAACTGCTCCACATGTCACTGCATTTCTCTGGAGAGCACTGTCACTTAAATCTCACCGTTCGCTATCTCTGATAACTTTCATGTTGTGCAAGGTACAGAAAAGACATAACAGAATACACAGGAAAAAAATTACTCCTCTTGCTTTGTAGCCATTGTTCCTCAAAAACCATTGGCCTTTTTTCAGGATGGGGGTAGCGAAGACTATTTTTTGACTGAGATATGAACAAGTATCCCAGCATAGTCAGAGAACAGCTCGAGATGCCAAGAGAAGCCTTGCTTTGATTACATTTCATGGATCTGTACAAGGGATGGGTCAAGCAATGTCTTACTGAACAAGAAAATTAAAGATTCTCCAAGGAAATATGAACTGAAATGCAATTGGGCTTTTAGCTTTTAATAGCCTAGTGTTTGCCATCTGTTATTTAATGTTCTGAATTCTTATTTAAACCCTGTTTGACAAACAGAGCTTGACAGAAGAAAAATTAGAAGTTCAAAATAAACATATCTCCCTTGGAAGTTGCATCTGTACATCTTCATCTACACTGATCTTACCTACTGGAGCACAAACCTGAGCTTGCCATTAAAAACCACTCTCGTGGAACAAGATATCCCACCTGAAGAGAGGCTTTTGCTTACAAATATTTTCCTGATGTTTCAGGAGAAATCATTATCCTGTTTTATTACTCATTCAAGAACATTGTAGAGGGCAGCTGTTTTCTTCTAAATGTTCACCACACTGCACTTCAAGGATATTTCAGGGGCGCTTTGCGTGGGTTTGAAAGCATCTTCTAAATATAGCTACTTTGCTCAGTCTCCAGAGGAAATGCCTGGCCTTAACCTCCCTTGGTTCACCTGGAGAAGTGGTTCCACTCAATAGCTCACACAGGGAAGCCTGATATTTTTGTGTTAAGATTTATTTGGGTCACATTTATTTCTTTCAGCATCTTTTAAGTAAGGTTATTTTCTTATGCAAAAGGTGCCTGGAAAGTCTGTCACAATATTGAAAATGAAGCATGATGCTGATGCCAATGCCAAGTAAGAGTTTAGAGTAGTCTGGAAAGAGCCGGGAAAAGATCCCAGATGAAAGCAGATCATTGGTAATTAAATACAGTGTCCACTGCTGATCTAAATTTAGTAACAGATTTGCATGCATTAGATTTATATTATTTTGTAAGTAAATCTTTTTTCAGACTAGCCCTACCCAGAAAAAGTCTCCATCTGTTTGTTCCCTATAGACCTTCTCAATGTGACATCCATTTTTCAATTACACCAAATCAATGTAGGTTTATTACCATAGTGTTTCCTTTTCAATTGCACAGTATCTACTACAAATACACACTTTCCTCCACTCATTCTTTGCCCCTAATAAACATCCAAAGAAAAAAAAAAAAAACCAAACCAAAATCCTGTCTATTTAAAGGGTAGGCAAACATAACATTTTTGAACACATACTGGTTTCTGCATAAGCACCGTCTAGACTTAGCCGGTAGGACACATTTAAAAAGCATTGGCCAGCATATGCAGAACACCAGACGTTTTCACTGTAGCTTTGCACACACTATAGCTAGAGAGGCTGATGTTTAAGAATGTTATTCTTCTGGTCATCAAGTCCCCTTAGGTCACCACAAGGGATTATTCTGTCTTAAAAGAGATTCTATCTTCCTTATTTAAATAGAATTTAGGAATCCTGACAGTGCTCTGCAAAGTGACAGGCACTTCATTCTTGCTTTGCCAACAGCTTAGTATCCATGAAATCCACTGGCTGTAGGGGGAGAGGGGCAGTCTGTCACCAGCTGCTTCCTCTCCTTTCCCATGCTAGCTCTTGTTCTTGTTTTTCTTCTTCTCCTTCTCGCTTTCCTCTATTTTCCTCTGGCCACCAGGAAGAAAAAAAAAAAAAAATAGCCTTAGGAGAGGTCTGATGGCACGAAGGGACTATACATCGGCCTGTGTTGTGAAGAATTACATTTCCTCTTTGATCTTGCTTCTGAGCTGTTAAGTAGCCCTTGCCCAAGGCTTGGAGCCAGCCTCCCCACCGCTGAGCGCAGCACCACCCAGCTAGGAGAACTCTGGACTGAGATGGAAATTATTATTTTTTAACCCAGTCACAACTCCCTCACCAACTACCACATGGTCATGGCACTTCCCTCTGAGTTTCTCATTGGGTGGCAAGACAGGCGAGAACGGAGAGCCCCTCTATTCCTCCCTCTCTACATGCATGCATAGCCCTGACCGCAGATGGGAACCTGTAAGGTATTGTTCCATTCACCTCTGTTGTGGGCTATTCTTTCTCTCCTATATGGACCTATGCAAGCTGAGGGTGGACTTTAAAAGTTCAGTTTAAAGGTGTCTTTTAGAGGACAGCCATGGAATAGATGACAAAAATTCCCTCCTGTGATTCAGAACTATTTGGAAAGAAATACAAGCCCTTCACATGCATGCTACTTACACTGTTTAGGTGTTGAGTGACACAGTTAATCTCTAGTTAGCCACTGCATCCTAGTACAAATTTTTTCTTCAGGTAGTTGTCCCACACATTTCTGTGGCAGTGGAATGCTATGGCTTCTGTGACTTATTAATACTTTCTTAAGAATGGAAAAGATTAAAAAACCACATTGAGTAGCTGAGAACCTACTTTCTTCTAGGTTCTTGTTTCAGGAAGACGTAAGTCAGATTTATTTTAAATTAATACTTGGGTGCTTCATACTTCACTAAAAAGTAGCGGGTTCTTCAAGAGAGTTGCCACATGATGATTTTTGCCTTGAGATGGTCACATTTAAGCAGAGCTGGAAGCCATCCCAAAGAGTATTTTTCATGCAGCGATGCAGCATCATCATTAACCATCAGACAGTAAAAGTGTAAAGAATCCTACTCTGGCACTTAAGAACCCCATTTTGGAAACACCCCAGTAACATCTATTTAGCAATGCTATTAATGCCACATACCTCCCACCCACCCTGGTCCACCATATGAATATAAACTGTGAAGCTGGAAGCTCAGCAGAAGTCACCAATCCTGTATCATGAGATTAATGCTCCCTCTGAAGGGAACTGTGCATTTTTCTTGCTTCATCTCTATTATCTGTCTTTTATGTTGGCTTAAAAACATAATTTAAACAAACACGTTACTTTGAGGCAAAGTAAAGCTGCGATAAAATAAGAAATCCAGCTATTATTTTTTGCACGAAGTGAAATCTAACTAACAAAACCTTGCACAGACGATGACCTTGTTTGTCTTATTCATTTCTCCAACTTTGTCTCACTTAAGGGGTATGAAAATCAAATTCTTTTTGCCTGGTAATGAATAACTGACACCAAAATCCCTACGAGGGTTGTGAATGTCAGGGGAAATTGATAACGGACTGTATGAGTCTCCCTAGTAAAACAGCACATCAATGACTCACTCAGATTGTCACCCGAGACCCCTAAAAATCAGACCGGTGGCAAACACTCTCACCCCCTCTCCCCAGGTAAGCTTGTTTGTGTTGTGGTCCTCATTGCCTTTTCCTTAACTTCGGGCTGACAGCTCACCAGATGTAATCCAGTTAGTAACAGCTCAATACCTCAGACATTACCCTCATTTGGGCATGCCTTTCTCATGTCCCTAAATGCAAGTCCCGGATTTTACAGAGGGAGATGATATCTTTATGTCTTTTCATCACTGACATTGACATTGGCAGGATTTGTGCAAAGCTACATGTGAAAAAAGAGCAAACAAATGGCATAGGAAAAATAATCTCTACTGCGCGCTTGCTGCATAAGTCGAGAGGAAAGGATCTGCGTCCTTTGTTTTGTATCCACTGCATTTGGCCAAGAGGTTTCCAAACATTACTGAGCAAATCAGTCCCAGCATGGGCCAAATTGTTTGTTTAGATTTAAATCCTATCACACTCCATAAAACTAGATACTGATTCTAGCGCTATCCTTGTCAGTGAGCTTCAAAGGTTCAAATGAGATCTGTGTTTCCCAGAGATGCTGAGGTTTGAGTTAGCAAGGAGTACAAACTCTGGTCTCGGCGATTTACGTCTCGTGGCACAGCAGAGGCAGAGTCTGTGCCCCAGGCTCAGTCCTTGTGTAATCCTCAAGCCCAGTTTTGTGTAATCCTCAAGCCCAGTTTTGACTTCAGAAGGAAACTGTGAAGCCTGGAAGCAGGCAGGGGCTGCACGCGAGGCCCAGGAGCCGCGTTAACTGCACACACGGAGCTGTTTGCCTTGTTCTGGAGCTGCTGAGCCACTCTGGGAGAAAGCTCCTCGGCCACATCTTGGGCAGCCTCCATGAAGCACATCTCCTGTTTTCATCGGTGACTTGACTTCACCCTTGTCCACAGTTTGCCACACTCAAGAGACCAGAGTTTCTGCTCCCGAACTAAGGAACTTGCCTGTGTGACCACACCAGTCAGTAAGCAGGTAGAACTGGCTGCATTCAGTTCTCAAATGACCTTGTGCCTTCAGTGATGCAAGCACGACCATAACTGTCACAAAAAGCAGCAGATCTCGATCCAGTCAGGGAAGAAAATCTTAAAACTAAGCTTTCTGTTAGGAATAACCTCAATATTCTATAATTGCTCAGTTCCTCACAAAAGCTCACCTTGCTGCTTTCCTTTCCTACCTGCTTACTGTGCATGCCTGCCACAGCCAGGAAAATGCACTCACAACTTCATCTACTGCTTGCAGATCAGGATTAAGAACTACATTTTCCATCTACCTATTTATGTACGCAATCAGCTTTTTAATTTTGCTCAGTTGTTCCTGTGCACTAGGAACTTGAGGACAGTTTCAGTAGCGCTCCTGACCCAAAATAAGTATCTAGATTATTGAAAGATATTAGCATGCTTTGAAATTCAGACTTGGAGTCATACATCAACCACAATAAGGGTTTCTTTGCTTTTCAGTTTTCTGCCATGGTGACTTTAATATTCCTTTGATACTACAATTGAATACATATTTGTCAGAGCGTTAGCATCAAGGATGGATACAACCTCCAATGTAAGTTGGGAAGAGGAGGAGGAAGAGGCTGTGTAGGCAGACACATAGGCTACAAAGCATGTCAAGTAATGTTGGGCCAATGTACCTGCTGGTACACTGGGGAGGTCTAAAATCTCCTGCTCTGCTAGCATTTTCAGATATATCCTTCTGATGAGCTCCGAGGGTAATGTTACAGAGCACTGCAAAATAATATTCTGGGCTATTTTGCAGTCCTTGTAATGAATGATGGATTAACAGGTAGCCCTGGAAGAGCCATTACAAAGGATTCAGCAGCTATATACAAGAATGCCAAAGCTCTGTTTTATCTTTCATTCAGCTGTAAAGGCAGATGCAAGTAACGCTGTGGAAGGCTGCTAGCATGCCTTAGATATCTTCATCTTAATTACTGTGAGATCCCATTGCTGCACCCCAAGAAGAGCATAATGCAATATGTATGTACTGTATGCATGTACAGCATCTAATTGTAGTAGCACTTCTCGTTAATACTTTCAGACCCTGTAGGCTATTTTCCCTGGGATACTACTTACAAATTCCCTTCCTCCTCACCGCTGTCCTCACCGCTGTCCTCACCGCTGACAAGAGCTGAGAAAAGCTCCTGCTGTGTGCTGAATGCTAATAATTGCCTGAGTTATCAAAACAGATGCAGACAAAAGTAATCAGCATCATCAGAACGTCTCTATGATGCAGCAAGAAGGTGTTTTGAGCTCTGCCCAAGTGAATGGGCCAAGCTAAGAGCTAGCTAGTGCCCGAGAACTACACTAATGTGATGTGACATTTGCTTAAAGCCAAGTCCTTCTGTTAACGAGTTTCAGAGTTCTCGCAGCAAAGTCACAGCTACTGTTCAAGGTTCAGAAAATCTGCAGATGGCAGGTCAGAGCAACAGCAAAAGTAAAAAGAAATAAGAGTGAAAAATGCCAGGGAGAAGGAAATCGCAGCAAGTGAAGTATAAATTTCTAGGGGTTTTGTATTCAAAAGTCTACAGGAGCGTGTCTGCAGACATCTCTCAAGCAAGCTGACTCAGTCACTCATCTAGACCAACACTTCACTTCAAACGCGTCATCTGTCCCCATGCTTTACTGCTTAGCTTGATCAGGCAGTACTTTGCATGTTGCAGCGATTCATTTCTGTATGCAGTAAGGGGACACTCGTTTTCTCCAGCATCAGTTGTTCAACTGATCCCTCTTTTAACGTGAGCCTTCAGCCATTTAGAGGGCATCACGTCCACACGGGCAGTGCAGATATCTTCAGGAGTCAGGTTGAGGCACTGAACAAAATGAAAACATGTTTGTTTAACTATTCATTGCCTTCCTTAAACATTCTGTGCTTTGTCGTCTCAGATTATAGTGTTTTTCTTTGTCAGTGGCCACTACACAGTACTGGTCTCATCAAGCAGTAATTGTACGTGATGCAAATATAGTCTTGTCCCAGACATAGTTGCATTCATGTTTATGGATTTTAAAATAAAATCGTTAATTTGGGTCTATCTATGTTAGCTTGGTTGATTCAGTAGAAGCAGCTGTCAAAAAACACAAGCTGTTCCTAAGCTGGCTGTTAAAAACTTTAGCAATCCCTGAGCCCTGCTTCTCACTCTCCCTGGTGGCCACGCTGGCTATGGCTGGCTGGACCACTGTTCCCCCAGCCTGTACAGTCTCTCAGGCTTCACCCTGTGTCAGGAGCAAGGGAGGGAAGAGCAGAAACAGTTCTTGCTGATCTCCGTCCCCTATTGGCATGGCCAGGTTCCTTGTCCTGCCTCAGTATTATTTGACATTAGTTTGACAGCTCTTTTCTCATTAAATCTGTAAAATGTTTTTAAAGCCATTTTTAGGATTAAACATATCCCCCCCCTCTCCCCATTTTAATGGGAACATATAGCTAACAAAAGGATTCTTACACATTTGGGTACTGCACTTCTAGGGAGCTTAAGGATTTAGCTGGACACTGCCAAAGTACCCCAAAATCCCCTTTGCACTCTTGTTTGTAATAGCTGCTAGTAAGCACATAATGGAAATTTTCTTTCCCATTTTAGGCTGTATTCTTTCCCTGTGTAAGTAACACCACCAACATCAATAGGGTTACCAGTTGGGGCAACCACCTCTTCAGCCAAGGTATGCTATTTACACCTTCTTTCCCCTCTCTGAGTTACTTATACACCTTTGTTAGTCCAAGATCACTCCCACTCATATAATGACAACACAGGAAAGAAAAAAAAAAAAAAAAAAAGGGTGAACATGCACGCACTTGCAAATGTATGTACACAGAAATAAAAGTAAATAAACACTACCAAAAATAGGCATAGAATTTTGATATAGATTTAAAGAGTGGAAAAAATCTACACTGGACCTGTTAACCCCGAGCATCCTGCTTTAGTCATGACTTGTAGGTAACAAATACCAGTAAGAGTTCTTTGCTCTTACTGTGAAGTCATCAAGTTTTTTTACATATGGTACTCCAGCTGGCAGGAGATTCAGAGCCTCGCAGCTGAATTGAAAGGGGAATATGAAAGACAGGTACAATGTGTCAGGCCCCCAATGATAAATATGTGAAATTTGAAGAAAAGCAAATTCATACATTTCAGAAAAGCTATGTGCAGCTCTGCCTAGTGCCACATGGAACTGTACACTTGCGTTTTCCCATTTGCAGATATCCTCACTTTTGCACTCATTTATCGGATACAAACAGCATATGACATGACCAGAACGCAACAAGCTGGTCTACAAATTTTCCCAGGCTTCTGTGGAAACCTGGAACTGTGAAGCACAAATCAAGCAAAGGCAGAAGAACCCGAGAAACCAACACAAGGCTATGGAAGCTGCTTAACGTGTGGTTTCCAATCCCCTGCTTTGCCTATTGGAAGGGGTCCAGCAGCCGTGCCCCCCCCCCCAAGCACTTCAGACTTGGCTGCCTTGCAGGAACATGACAGATGAGTCCATTTTTCAAGGCAATGCTGAGGAAATGTCTGTATAGGCCCTGAAGCATCTTAAACGCTAGGGCTTGCCTTCAAGCAAGCGAAGGTCCCTCTAATTACACATATCTCCATTCAGTTTTCTCCTCCTCCCTTGTAAAGAAAGAGTGATTAGGAAACGCCCTATCACTTTAAAAGGAACATTTGCTCTTTATATCAGGTGGATTAATGATTAATTCGTTTAATTAGTTATTCACACAGCACTTTGAAGACAAAGATAGAGGAGCTTAAGGAGGTTTGTAATTATAAAGTGTTTATACACCGTTTATACAATTTAGCACTTGCCAAGTACTTCTGCCTTAAATAGGTGCTAGAGGCACATGTGCTGTCCCATTTGTCCAGCCAAAATGGAAGAGTGTCTTAACAGTCACACTACTGCACATCTTCACGGATACAACTCCGTTTAAGATTATCTGACTTGACTAGGTAGGGTGCAACAGGTCCAAAAGGAACTTTGGCCCCGTGTTGTGTGTACGAGGCCATAAACCATGCTGTGCAGGACAGGCCCAAAGAAGATCTCCCTGAATCCTCCTTGCAGTGAAAAAACCCGTCATTGCTTTCAACATGCAGTGTCTTGGGCAGCTCAGAGCACTGTGGTGGTCACCAACGGTACTCATGGAAAACAGACAGAATGGCCCTGTTCTGAGCAAAGTTAACTGAACAAACCAAAATATGCAAAACCCCCAACAATAACCCGACCCCTTATAACATTACAGCTCACCTTTAGGAATAAAACAGATTTTGTTTTGCAGTGATTCAGAGTGAAATGGTAAAGAAGCACCATTTTGTGTCTCAGTTTCTCAAGTTCTGCTTCAGACATTTATGCGTTTTTAGTACCCAAACCACGAATTTTATTATGTCCAAGTAGGTGTGTCATTTTTAGATCATTAAGTCTAAAGTATTAGACTTACACTATTTAAGCTATAAAACTTGGATCTTAACTATCAAGTACAATCTTCAAGCAAAGTGCTATTCACATCTCATTCATTGGATAGCTTAAAAAAAGTAACTCGCGTTAGCTTCCAAGAGCTTCAGAATTACTTGGGCAATTTCTGGACCAACAGGAAAAAGGCAAAATTTGCCAGATAAGTGATTCATTGTGAATAATTCTCCTTGTTCTGCCAGAAATACAGTGGCAAAAAAAGCCTCGTGCTAGATGCAGAAATCTTCATGCTTCCCAGGTTGTGCTCTGATATGCAACAGTATTTATTGGAAAGTTTTCATGGGCACTAAATAAATTTAGAAGTGGGAATGAAAAAAAAAAAGGAGGTGACTTCTGTCAAGTTTTGGAAGGTTTTTTTTTTTTTAAAAAAAAGAGAAAAATATATATTCTTTTACACACACACACTAAAAAGCTATGTTATTTCAGAATTACCAACTCCAAAAGAGATTAAAAATAAATGTCTTCCTGTTACTTTTTGAATGTGAGAGGGAACAATCCGTGACATTCTTGATTCACACTGCTATCCCAGTTTATGTTCACAATTACAATTAGAAAATAAATTATGCATAGATAAAGCGCACATAGCTGAAAATATCCAAGGGTAAGGAGGTATTATTTATTGCAGTCATCAGGCAGGCTGTGGATGCAAGCCAATGATACTGCACAAAAGATACCCTCGTTAGCAAACAAAACCACAAGTGCCAACTTTGCTTGGTCTTTCTGGAACTGGAATGATGAGCTTGCACATTTGTAGGTAGGCACCAGCCTGCTCTCCCCTGCCAAGACATAAATCCTACTTGCTGCACACAAAAGCTCAACTTTAGGAGCCCCTGGGTCTTTCAATCAGCTTCAGTTAAGCCCCAAGCCTGCCACGATCCTGACTGCTGATGTAGACACCTGCATCTCTAAAAGAAATCACCATTTCAGCATGTGTCTGGCACCCGTGGAGGAAGGGACAGAGCTGTAGTGGAGAGTGCAGTGGGACCTTCTTTCCTGCCCACCCCAAGAACAATCCATGTTCAGTTTCTCCTTCTACAGGCTTTTATTTTTTTAATAGCTGTTGCTCCTTTTCTCCAGCAGTCAGCTGTTAGAAGGCCTGAAGGATATTTTTTCCTGGTCAGTACCTCTCTTACAGCTGAGCTCAAGTTTTTACATAAGTGGTAGACAAACCCAACAGAAACAAGTCTTGCTCTAATATCACAGGATATTTATATATTCATCCTATTTTCCTTCACATACACAATTGCCCAAGTAGGTTAGAAAAACAGACCATGTTGAATGAGGTGTGTTCATTGAAGCATTTTAAAGCACAAGCCACACTCTGTGTTCAGGCAGATCCTCACAGGTTCTGCTCCAAAAAAAAGAGATGCTTTCCCATTTACACAAATCGAGTGCAAGTCCCCAAGTCACATAAAGTGTGCCAGTAACTGACATTCCAGGAGGGTTAAACCACTAACATTCACAGCTCACACTAACACAAAATGGTAAGCATAATATAACTATTAAAACAGTCTAGGAACCACAAAACATCATTAAACTAGAAAAAGCATTAAATTTCCTAATTTTCTGCTTTTTGTTACAAGACATTACTTTCCTTCAAAGTTGAAAAGTATGGTAGCTCTTTGAAGTCCTGACAGTCATTATTCTTAAAAAATTCTCTGCTCCCTTTTCTAATTGCTTTTTTATTAATGAAAAGTCAATTAAAAAACCCGCATAGATCACATTACCAGCATTTCTAGCTTATCTGGCCAGTACAGGG
>JAVJGJ010000062.1:41251530-41270928 GCA_035590215.1 Microhierax caerulescens
CTTATCTGGCCAGTACAGGGAAACTGTTTGGATATTGTGTCACTCGCTTTTATTATTTGCCTGCCATCCATTGTTCAAAAAATAAAGTCTGTTAAGCCAAACAATTCAAAGGAGCAACAATTGTTGTTATCAATCTTTCTGTCCTTATCATCCCCTCCAGCTTTTATGTACCATTAAATCTTCCACACCTTTAACATGTAGACACACTATTACAGACCAACTACAGTATAAAGGTAATGCTTCCGAAATAAAAACATTGCAGTAGCTATTCCCTCCAATTTTTTTTTTTTTTTTTTTTTTTATGTAAAGCTAAAAATTTTTGAGAACAGACTGTTCACCTCAACAATTTCTGATAGTCAAACCAGTATGATTTTGTTAATGGTTTTGTGCAAAACGTTCATCAGCATCGCCATGAATAAGAAACAGAAGAATTCAAACCTAGATGTTTGATAAATACTATAATTTTTTAATTCCTGATATTTTTTTTCTGGGAGATGTGCAGACATGGGGAAAAAGAAATATCCTAAAATATTTTTTTAAACCTTGTTTTTGTGCACAGATAGAATTATTAAATTCATGACTGTTAATTGCTGAAGAAATTCTTTTAAGAATAGATTAAAGTATTGCCAAAGAACATGTTTTTGATGAGGATATTCCTTCCAGGTGGTTGTGAACATGTAAAGGAAGCTGATAAAAGCATTCTCCTAGTTTGCTTCTTTTTTTAATTGGAACAACCAACTCATTCCAAATGCAAAAGTGAAATTAATCTCTGTCCAAAGGAGTTCATGATCTATGGCCCCATCTACTAAGAAACACTGCCCACAAAGTTTAAAAAAGTTTTAAGGCACAAGGCTTAATAAAATAGTTCCTCTGCACATTTAATTGATGAAATACCTTCAACTCCATTAGCAAGTGTAGTGAACACATAAAAAGATATTTTCAAAATGAAACCTGCTGATTTTCTGCATTTAACTTCTTCAAAGTTTGTATCAGTTTCATTTGAAATAAAGCAAACACCATGAAAACACACCATAAAGTATAAAGAAATACTATGTTTCAGGCTGAATTAAGTTTGGCTTTTTGTTTCAATGAAAAATATTGAAACCTTTTTCACGTGGAAAAGGTTTGAAAACATTCTTTGATGCTTTCTGAAAGAGCATCTATTATTCAGACAGATACACAATTAATTTTCTTAGCTTTAGGAAGCCTCAAATAAGCTTGAACAATACCAGAGTACAAGTTTATAAAGAAAGAAAACATGACTAAAGGGAGGAACTGGAGAATTCTTTTTCCACCAAAACAAATAGCAAAGTTTACTCTAAAACATTTTAAGGACATAGAATTAAGTGAATTGTTTCCCTAGTGAAAGAAGGGGAGAAGATATTTCTTTAACATATTTAAATAATCTATGTCTTTAAAAAAAGAGTAGGGTTTGCATGTCATTTTCAATTTCAAAAGTCATCTGTTTCAAGAAAAAGAGAAAAAATGGCACTACTACGTATTAGCTTTCACACTTTCCACAGCACAAGCAGTTTTGTACCTTTTAGGAAGGCAGATGCCGATAAGGTTGGCTCCATGCTGAGAAAGGCTTTTTGGCAGAGACCCTCAGGGCAAACACATTACTGGAGCAGAGGAGAGGCTGGAGCCTCACTGCTGGTAGCTTCAATCCTGCAGGCGAGAGTTTCTGCCGGGAGTCAGGTTTTGCTACAGGTGAAACCCCTTGAAGAATGTCAGGTTTCCCAGGGTGTTCTCTGACTGCCTCATTTTAGCACAGGTGAGCATCTGTAATTAAAACAAGGACAAATAAAATGCTCACTTAGGATATGGCCTAATTCTTCCTCCACCGAGAGCTGATGCAGGGGCCTGGGCATCTGCTGCCTCCCAGCAGCTCTGCAATACTGATGTCAAAACCAAGATGCTGGTGTGAAGCAACAAGAATGTGATAATCAATTTGAATAACTGCCTAAGGCTTGTCATCCCCACTCCTGATCTTGCAGAGAAATCCATATAGTCAGAGCACACGCCTTAAGGAGAGCTCATTGCAGGAAGGGTGAGTTAATTCCTCCTGTTCTCTATTCTCTGAACCCCAGTGAGTAGCACCTTTCCCTTTATTCATCTCTCTGGAGAGGTTTGTTTTTTTTGCCAGCCCTCTTCAGCAATACACTTCAAGACATCCAAAGCAGTACCCACACTTTATTCCCACCTCACTTAAAGCCAGTTGCTACCTGTAAACTCCCGTTAGTCTGAGGCGCAGGGAGGCATTTGCGAGCATCTCCTCTGCCATGGGATGCCCACAGCCCCGCATCGCCTGCCAGGGAGGCTCAGGCAGCTGTGCCAGGTTTACAGAGCAGCACGCAACGAAAGTACAGAGATACGGCTTTCTGTTCAGTGGGGGGGCTTCTACACTGCAGCAACAAGCTGTATTTGCAAATCAGCCTATGCTCTCCAAGTTGTGCATTTTATTACCTTTTTGTTGTTGTTGTTTTACTCCCACCAACAATCTGGAAAATAACGGGGGAATTTCCTCCAGCCTGTGCTATATTTAGGGCTCATGTGGGCTGGCGACATCAGCTGTTAGCTGAGGCCGCCTAATTTTGTGCTGCATAATGACCTTAGAGCAGAGGAATGGGATCCACTCAGAATTCCTTGTAGTGCTCTTACAGATTTCATTTGCTCATAAATTTAGCCAAGCAGTGGATGTACTAGATGCCAAAGTGCTCTGTGCCGCTGCGTATCTGCTCTATGATCAACAGCAGAGGTGTCCATTTCTGCCTGCCCAGACTCATTTTTTGAGTTTAAAGTATCAAATGTGGTTTTGCAATTTCCCTAGCTCTCCCCCCAGTCATTAAACAAATGTGACTTTTAGCCACAAAATAGACAAAAACCACAGGTGTAGCAGTTTTGTACTTTCTAAAAAAGCAGTTTTGTAGCCATCCCTTGAAATAGCCTCTCTTGCTTATAAGCATGGCAGAGTTAATAAGCCAGTTGTTTTGATGATGATTTTTAGTTCCCTACAAAGCCCAGTTTGCTGGGCTGGCAAAATCCACATGTCACCTCTCTCTGACATGTTTTTCTTTCCTTCATGGCTTTTCAAAGTGCAGTTACTTCTCCTAGGTTTGCAAGATGTGGACTGACACAAAAAGTGCAGGAGTGGTCAGTGCAATGTCATTCAGCTGTGTAAGGGCACGTGAACCTCTCTCACCTTCACCTGTGTTTTCACCAATACCTGTGACAACACCAACCCCTCCAAAGAGCAAAAGGGGACTTTTCTGCTACTCCTGTGCCAAGGGATGGGCAGGAGAAGGCAGAGGTTTAGCTCCAAGGTGCTACATGCGCTCCCTCCAGAGCTGGGTGAGCAGCCACTGATTGCAGCAAGTGCTCTCCTGCAGCTCTGTGTCCTGAACAGGCTACTTCCACCACACGGAGCAGAAGATGAGAGGGGTGTCGGGCTTGCCCACAAGCTCCTGGAAAGCATGGTTCCTTTTTCAGGGCAGCAAAATAAATACTCTACTTAGCTACAGCTAGCCTCACCTCTTGATGGAAAGGAGCACTAACACAGGCACCCACAAACGCACCAGCACGGAGCAAACACAAGATGTCCTGATGCCAGGGGGGGAATATGTGTTTGAATCTTTCACAAAGGTGGGATCTTGTCTTCTGCCCCTCTGCAAGCCTTGGGGCACTGCAGAAAATGATCTGCTCCCTCTGAACCCATGCAGCAGAGGCAGATGTAGGGTCCCAGCTCCCACTTAGCCCAGACCTCAGTGATAACTAAGAGCTTCACCAGCTGTCTTTGAGGGTTTGCACATTGCTTTTGCCTGTCAGTCACCAGGGTATAGGAGGAACTGGGAGCCAGAAATTTCCTCCTACCCACATTTTATACCATTGTTCTTCCAATCTCACTCTCTTGCCCAAGGATCAACAGCTCTCACACTTACTTATTCCCAAGGAGGAGCGCTGATTTCATAGGGGTTTTTAGAAACCAGCTCTATTAGTGTCTTAGGGACATTAAATCCTACACATTTCTGATACACTAGGACCTTCAGAGAAGCAACTGTACTTGTTAGTGTTGGCTGTGCCTTTAGCTTCCCCATTATCAAGTAGGAGATCAATTTGTCTCTTTTCAAAATGCATAGGTTTCATAGATCACAGCAGTTTATTCTATTAGATATCAGTACTCTAACCTTTCCATTACAGCCTAAAGGACAGACTTTATGGAGCCACAGTAAAGATATATGACAGCTATATTTGTTGCTGTAGTTGAGATTTGGAGGAAAGAGAGCTTGCTTTGTTACAAAATGGCATCGACAGAGGAACTGCAATAAACCAGGTGTGTTCTTGAAGGCAGAGGCAGATATAGATAAGGATATATTCATATCAAAGAATCAGAGAGGTCCTCTGCTGCAGTCAGTAAAAATGGTATCAGGCAGAGAAGAACTTGTGCTTTTGTGCTGAAGAGATGAGTAAGGAATTCATAGATCAGGCAAATGAGGAACAAGTACTGATGAGTCCAGTTGGGAGCCACAAAGAGCAGTCATTATGGAAATGGTGTCTTTGTGGGTCTCTCAAGGTCACGTGAACATCTGCTTTATGTCTCCTGAGCTTAAGAAACACATCAGTGACCACTCCCTTGCAGGCAGGAACAGCGACAAAACCTAAAGCAATATAGTGGGAGAAAAGCAAGAAGAACCAGGAGTGAGACTGGTTCAGGAAGGCTTCCACAGTAGGAGGCACTGAGCAGAAAGCCCCAGGTGATAAGTGCTGTCTGGGGAGAAGATCAGGCGGCCAACAGAGAAAAATGTTTCAGGGTGGGCTGTGCGGTCGCAACACTGTATCTGACTCCCTGTAAGAATTGCCAGCCCAGCCTTCCTGGAGAAGGAAAACTGCTTCTTCCTGTAGAGAGAGTAAGAACTTCTGTGCAATTCCCAAGTCTTAAAACTCTGACCCCAGCCTAGATATGCCTGGAAAGTTCACAGTCTTCAGGTCTTTTTACACCTTGGCTGTTCTATGGAAATAATGACCTGTCTTAAGGGTGCCACAAACAACCGTGACTTGTGTGATACAACCCTTTGCCCAGCAGAAGCTGGAGGACATAATTCTTTCCAGTCAATGAACACCTGCAAAGTTAGGCCTGCTATGGTGTTGGCACTAATCTGAGCTGGTTTTTTAACTGGTCACATACAGGTGAAAATCTCTGCATTCCCCTATCCATTTGCTCAGATTCAATATTTTATGTTCCCTGTGGTGTTGGTGTTCATGCAATATTTAATGGATGTGTACAGTGCTTTGTGGATCACAGCGTATCACATATTTCAGCAGAAATAATGTAAATCACGACCATGTGGAAGATCTTATGCCATGCTTGTAAAATGCCTATTTTTATTGCATATAAACATGAATCCTATGTAATTAGTTATAAAATGACATGCCCTGCTGCAGACAGGCTAAGACTGAGTGCTACAACCCCTCCGAAGCCTTTAGTACAGTTGAAATCTAGGCGAGTGCTGTGGAGTCATCACCAACAAACTGGTAGGTCATTGCTTTGACGTTTTGTTTAAATCTTACATACCAAGAAAGGACTTGCAGTGGGTCACAACAATATCTGTTGCTAGCTCACAAGAAAGGGAGCAATTGTGTCTATTGTATTATGGTTACATTTTTATCACAAACCAGGTGGGCTGTAGTTCCCATAAAATAAGTAGGAATTCAGCCACTGACCACAAGTAGAAGCAGAATCAGGAAATGTAGATTTTTAGGAGAAAAGAAAATATCTCCAAAAGTGATTTTATGATGTTCTTACTCCTTTTGTGATTATTTTCATCACTAGCTCCAGGCGGCTGAAACAGGATTTGTTCAACATCTTCTATTTGAACCACTTTTGGAGGAAAGGTGGGACTTTCATTATTTTTTTTATTATTATTTTATTGTACTGAAAAGCATTTGCTTCCATGAAAAGTTTAGATTTCTAGTGAAACCTATTTTGCCTAAGTTTTTTTCAGCCAGTCTCCTTCAAATTTTTGTTGTTGTTTTGGTTGGGTCTGAACAAACCAAGGTAGCAGATTTACCTAGTGAAATTAAAGTACAAAATTCAGCTAGCATGTGCAAAAAGATCCTCTGTAAAATCCCAATTTTTGTTTCTTGTTGTTAAACAAGAAAACCCCCATATAGATCCTGGATATATTTCATTCCTTTGTATGGGGCACTGTGTCAGAAGATAGCCCTTCTGCGGACATATCTTTCCCTGTATCTATGTTTGTCCTTGGGTTTTTGTTTGACTCTTTTTAATTAACTATAAAAATTACATGTGTTTTTGTAGCAAGAACTGTTTGGCTGTGACTTCCAGGAAAGATGCCCTGTGACTATCATCATAGAAAAAAGGAAAAGAGAATTAGTCTTTGTTTTCTTATAAATAGCGTTAGTGCCTGGGCAATGGAAATGCAGAGCTCCATGGGTGAGGCATGCCATTACATAGCATCACAGAGATGGGATACCGAGAGTTTGTGTGAATCACCACGGATCAGTCACCTCTGGGGGAGGCGATGGTAATGCTGGCAAAAGGCTGCTGACAGATGCTGTTTGCACCATGTGGCTGGGCAGGGATGAAGTGTGGGGTGGTAAATGAGAAGGAATAGAAGGGAAGAGCTACAGCTCCTTTACTGTTGTCCCTCTAAATACACCCTTCATATTATTCCCCAAACCAACAGAGTAGCTGTAATTGAAATTATTTTTAATTTGTCACCCTAGTTCAGTTATGTCAAAAAGCTGTTTCAGTCTGAAGTATTAACAGGTGCTTGCTACAGTGAAATAATATATGGTAGGCAAGAGGGCAGCCAGGGTAGAATGAATTGCTCTGATTCTCTGGGCTGAAGGGACAAAGTCCTTTCTTCCAGCAGGATTTAGCCCTCTATGGGTAACATTTTACTCTCTGCACTCCATGCAGAGAAAATCTGAAGCAACATTAATTCTCCCTGCTGCTTTATCTACAGGAAGACTCCATTTTCAAACTGCAAAGCAGCACACAGAAGAAAAAACAGTGCACATCAAAACCCTTGGAGTTAGTAAGAAAGGAAGAAATAAAAATTTTCATTACATCCCATTTTGTCCAAAAAACCCTAACACTGGCTGACAGAAAGAAAACATCACCAAAGAACAACCACTGGCTCGATACAGTCACAGAAAGCAATGCCCACAGCATGCATGCTGTAACAAACCCTGTGTCTATACAGTACAGGGACATTAATAGTATACTTAGTGCAAGAGTATACATTGCATTTGGCCACAGTATTTTCTGCTGTACATGACAGGGTGCTAATCTACCTCTTGTAACAGCAAGTGCTAAACACAGAAGAAGATTTTGTCACCCAAAGCAACTGCAATAGCTAATAACACAGCAGAAGTATGAATACTGATGCAAATCTTAACTGTAAAAAGCTATTTGCAATCTGCAATGGAGAGGGAAGTACAGAAGAGCTAACGAGGGTCATTACTGGGATGTCATGCTAACCTTCTTCCAATCTTCTCACAAAGGTTTTCTATTAAGCATCTGGCTCATCCGGCAAGCTAAACCAGAATTCAGCTCCCACTTTCAGTATGGACTTCAGATCCTGTATGGAAAGACCTTTCTAAAGCAAGTAATCACATAATCCCACAGCCCTCCCCTGCCCAGTCCTTCCAGCAGTCTGGGCAAGAGCATGGGGCATGGGTAAGGGATCAGCTACACTTGTTACAGCATAAACATCCACTAGGGATCCCAGCAGCGCCTGTGCTGGGACTGGCAGTAGGGAGGACAAAACTGTCTTGGCGGAGTTGAGGAGTGTATCAGCTCCATCCACTGGAGGCCAGTCAAGTGATGTAAACCTTTCCTAACTTCCTAGAGAAGCTGCGTCCTCAGACAGCAAGTACCCACAGAAGCACACCCGTAAAACGAGGGCTACTTGATGAGCATTAGCAATGATGCTATTTGATGCTAAATAGAGCTTAGGCCTCTGAGGACAAACCATGGTCATATAGCTGTGGAAACAGATCTTGTTCCCCCTGCAGTAAAGGATCATGTAATTAACGCAAGCACTAATTAAAATTTAAATAATTGATAATATTATTACTTAAGAACTATATATAGCAACATCAAGAGGCTTAGAAAATCTGGCAGTAATTTAATTAACCATGTCTCAGGAGTAGCACTCGGCGATCGTTCCCCACGGCTACCCGAACCAAACAATGCCTGGCCCAACAACATCCGTAACGGAGGAAACGGTGCAGGAGAGAACAGAGTGATGTTAAATACGGAACAGTGCCACCTGGCCTGAAGTTTGTCATCAGAAGAGCCACAAGCCACTCAGCTGCATGAAATGAAGGCAGTGATTTGTGCCCTGCAAAGCGGTGGAACAGGTGAGGACTGTAATGAGAGCAAAGAACATTTCACAACATTTGAAATGGAATGGGAACTTCAGCTGTGGATTTGAAACAAGTGTAAGAGCACCCTGTCCATTCCTTTAGGTCTTTTAACATGTGAATAATCGGGTGGTGCTGCCAGCCAGCCTGCACAGCAACAAGGTGGCGTTAATGACTAATTCATTTGGAGGCAGGGAGGGCACAGCAATGGCCAGGCACAGATAATCAACAGGATTGGCTTGGGTGGTCTCTTCACAAAAGGCCAAGCAGCAGCTGACAAAGCAGAGAAATGCACCAAGCCTCATGCTGTTTCAAGACCACTGCAATACTGGCCAAAAGCTAAGAACTGGCCCCCAAAACTCTTGTGTCTCTCTGAACACTTGTTCCCTGTTCAAGTATGAATTCACCTGCTCTGTATCCAACAGCTTCTTTCCAGTTTTCTAACACCAGAAATCTGTCAGTGAAACCTCTTTCCCTTGTTTGCAAAGCTCTTTCCCTGTCTGGCATTTGTAAGTGATTGCATATGGAATGAAAGCTCTTAGGAGTGGGGTGAGGTATAAGAAATTCTGTTATTGGTCATCATCATGAACAATTTACATGGGAACTTAGGGCACTGCTGCTCAAACCCAGGCTCCTGTCACTATTACAAAGAATTACTATTTAATGAGCTTCTGTTTTCATTAATGGTGTGAGATTAAGCCTGCTTGCCACCAGGTGAATACTAATAGACAATCTTTAAGCAAATGAGGCCCTCATTCCCTTAATTTTAATATATGAGAGAATAAAACATGCTTTCTTATTTTCCATTTTGTTAAGCAGAAGCTTCATTGCCAACTCCTTGCTTCAGCAATTGAAAACATTAGGTTTTACTTTGTACCCTTTCCTTTAAGGCTTTATTTGGAGGAGAAAACAGTTTTATGATAAAACCCGAAAAGAAACATTATGGCAAAATAATTAACTGCACAGAAAGCTCCTTTCAGTAAATATTCCACTGCAGCACGTGAATTGAGGGAGAACCAGAGAAATGAGCCTAGCTCAAAGAAAATGTGAGGCTGACAGATGAAGCTTGATGGTGTGGCTTTATGAACAAGTTACTGTGAGAAAAGCTGGAGAGGAGATTTCCAGCATATTAACTGAACCATGGGAACTGCATGTATGTGTGCGTCCTCTGGGGGTAAATGTGTAGCTTGCCCCCAGGTGAAAATGGGTCTTCCTGTTTCCAATATACAGAGAGCACTGGGCTGAAAGAGGTACCTGAAGGTAAATTCTGAGGTAAATCAGCAGAAGCTTATGAGGAATTCCTACCAAGGCCTGATGATGGCCAGAGGTATGAATATACTTGTTTGGAAATCTAATATGTGGACGGAGTCAGTAGTGATTAGTCTGAAGCAGGAACTGGATGCTAAGCACTGGATGGATGCAGAAACTCTGAAAGCCACATATGAATTACAGGGCAGGGAAGATGGAACCAGGATGCAAAGAGGAATATAACAGAGCCAATGGATTGGCCAGAAAACCTTTGCAGCAGCAGTTTGAGGAATGTCTATATTGAGAACAAAGAAAATAGCTTGCAGCAATCAAAGAAACAGTGACAGAACTTAGAAGAAAGTGTTTCAGTTGTTAGGGTGTACACAGTGGGCCATATCTTAAAGATCTTAGAAAATAAATACCTGCAGGTTCTATAAATAGACAATATAAAATTATGTCTAATTAAAATCTAAATAAAAGGCAGGACATTGGTATTTTTCACAGCAAAATAGGGTAGTAATGATGGCTTAAAAAGAGGATTAAGAGCTCTCTGTTAGCCACCATAAGCTAGAACTGATGGATCAGACGCCCACAAGGAATGGTAGTTTTTAATTTGGACTGAATGAATGCTACGTATCAGTGGTCAGTCTCAGTCACCTGCACAGGTAGTGTGACTGAATTTATTTTTGCAGAGGGGGAAAAAAGAGTGTATGAACATGTTGAAATCTCTGAAAATTTGGATAGGTTTAGCAGCACTTGCATATTATGCAAAACTAAGAAAAACTGCAATCATCTCTTAACAATCTTGTGCTAAAATGCCATTTTAGAAGGCAGAATTTGTACAACCACAGCTATATTAATTGGGATGACAGAAAACATACGATGAGAATTCTTTTCCAATTTTGAGTGCAATTACAGTCTCCCTTTAACCCATCCCCCCTTCCTCATAGTTGCATTATGTAATTGCATTATTCCAAAGTCAAAACATAATAATAAATTATAATCAGTTAAACCACCCAGAGGTTTCTTTCAAATTCACATATTCCAGAAACAATTATATTTTGCTTTAAAAGCAAGAACAGTCAGTGCTTTGCTTATTATTTGTGCTCAGAGCACAACAATCATATTTTATTCAGAATACTTACTGTCCCAGATAGGTGCCTGGGAAATTGCTCTGAACATTTTCTAGTGCAATTATGGACAGATTGCTTAAAGGTTGAGTCCAATAAATGGAATGGCATTGTGACATGGTTTGTGCTTATTTATAAGAAAAGATAAACAGCTTTAAACACACAGACACATCTAATGGTGTGCAATGTCCTTAGACTATGCAGAGGTTATCAACAGGTAGTTGTATTCTTCTTTTTGTAATAAATCTAAAAGAAGCACGCCATGAAAGAGTGACTACAGAACAATGACATTTACTGACATTTTTAATTGTACAGCTCTGGTTGGTAGCTTACAGCCTTTTTAATTACAGGTGTTATTTTTCTAATTCTACTCAGTGTTAATTCCTTAATCTAGCGGACTGCTAAACTGCACCTGCTGGCAGACAGAAGAGGCTGTACAGAGTGGGAAATAGCAGGGGGAATGGAGACACAGATTTTTTTGGTAGGACTGCAAGCTTAAAACCTTAAGAATACTTCAAATAAAGTTCAGGAGCTTTCTTTCCTCTTCACAGATTACAGGAGCCATGAAGTCCAACAGAGCAACAGGTCATGGATTTAGTTGATTGTTTATTTGAACTTGGCTTGTGTCCATGTGCTTTCCTTCTCCTTCAATATTGCATAGGGACAACTGCCACCATTTAGGAGAATCATGGCACAGGGCTCTAACCAATGCCTTTCTGATTTTCAAAGAGGATCCTATTGATTCAGTTGCAGCTCCAGTGGAAGATTTAATAAAAGACTTGTATAATTTTTTAATTATTTTTTTTAATACACTTGGCTAAGAGATTTTTTGTGCACTTGGGATCCATTAGTACTAACAAATAAGCCAGAGCCCCATACATACACAGAGGGAAATTTACCCTCAAAGTCCACATGTGCTCTGAGATGGACGGCTGTTCAGGTGGTGCTCTGAATGGCTTAGGTTTTCAAAGGAAATGCGCTTGCACAGGCATAATTGACAGATCCTTGCCCTATTGCCTTCAAGTTTAACTGGAAACTACAGCACCTGCCTTTATATAAACATAGTACCTGCCTTTGTATAAATATACAGATTAGAAGAAGTGGGATAACTCAGTTTTGCTGTACCATAGGTAACAGTCAGACAATCAGGTTTAAGTGGAAAAGGCACAAAAGAGCATAACACTGGCCATTCTACATTAGTGAACAAGTACAGTGCAGTAAGACCCCAGCCTCATTTCCAGGTACAGCATCCTTCAGAATCTGAACCCAGCCCCATACAACCTGAGAGACATAAACACAATGTTAATCTGATGCTTTGCTTTTCCTCCTCCTACAATTTTGCATTTTGTCTGAAGCTCCAGAGCTTCCCCTACCAGTTTTGCTCCATGTTTCAAAAGTCCTTCAGAATTTCTGCAAGCAAAGCTTTACAGCAGCTTTCAAAGCTTCCCTTAATTTCCAGAGCTGATCAGGAGGGAAGCTGGCCCTGCAGGTATTAACTGGCAATTTGGATTAAAATGCCTCATTTAAAGAAATTACTCCATAGATGAATGGTTACCTTGCAGGAAGACAAAAATAAACTGAAGGGCCATTGAGCTAGCATATGTTTGTGACCCGCAATAGAAGATCTCTGGGAATAATTGCAAAAAATGGCAAAAAGAAACCTACTTTGCAAAAACAGCATGATGAACAAAAGGCATATCCCTGCTTTAATTCCAGGGTAGATTTGGCCCAGAGTCTTTCCTCCCTACTGGAGAAAGCTGTGAGAATCTGTACTTGTATTTTAAATATGTAGCCATCAGGAGGAAGGCTGGAGACCATTTTAACATGAAAATTAAAAATGAAGCAAAGAAAGTATAACATTCAGAGGGTATGATTTTCATTATTTTAATACAGCTTCCCCTTTTCACTACAGAAGTGAGGTACAAGATTAGGGAATGACAAGAGCCAAATCGTTTTTCGACAAGTTTACAATTTAAATACACAAGGCCCACAAAATGGAAAAGGGAATACTTCCTTCCCACTTTGAAGGATGGTTAATTCAGGGGTTAAGAGCTTCGGTGATATGTTCAGAGGAAGCCTGTGCTACAAAGCAGGAAAATCATCTGGAGATGTCGTGCTCATCCCCCCTTTCTCCTTGATTAATAATATTATCCTGTTAAAAATTTAAAAATTGCTTTTCAAGGGCACTTGTAAAATATCTTGGTGTCCATCTATTTTTTAACATCCATGTAAAAAGAAACAGTTTCAACACTGAAATGGCTCTGAAATCCTACACCAAGAAGGGCTGGTGGAAAGTTATTACAGAGCTCCCTTGTAGGTACCTTCTCTTAGGCCTGTCAGATCTATACTTGCAGGGCTCATGGGTCAAGTAAAGCCCCATAATGTCATCTCAGATCGGCATCTTACCTGAGTTCTGCTCCCCAAACGTAGCTTCTAAGCAAGGTAGTTGCTCAGAGACTTGCTTTGCGGAGAAGGATCTCGGTATGGCATAACTTCAGGGTGTGCTATTAAAAAAACCAGCACACAGTCTAACCCTGCTACAACAAGCGTTACAGGAAGTTCTGCAACTTTTACAAGAAATGCTTCTCAAAGCAGTAACTTGGCTGTAGTCACATACTTCTTTTTTCTCTTTATTTTTTTTCTGAATGAGGAAAAAAGTACCCTGTTTCTAACTCCAGTTTATTTTAAACTACAGTTTCCCATGCCTGCTAGAGAGGCACCTACTAACTCATTTGGAAGGTCCGACCAGGTGCAGAAAATAGGAAAAAAAAAAATTTCCCAGGTTTCCCAACAAAATTAATCCCTACTGAATCTTCCTGATTAGCTTATTTTTGTCAGGTAATTAAGATCTTTAGGAAATTATTCACATGCTCAGGTTATAAATGTCATTTATTTCATAAACCCTTTTGCAAAACTGCCAAATAGTACTAAAAAGATACCACAGGAGTGGGTAGATGACAAGGAGATTGTGGAATAGAAAAAGGCTGGCAACTTCTGAAGGGAATACAGGCATTTCAGAGCTACAGGAAAGAAACCCAGGGAAAGAGAAACTGCAGAAAGAGAGAGGGACAAAGTGGAGGAATCTGGAGAGGAGGGAGAAAACATAGCCTGGAAAGGGAATAAATAAGATGACAGTAATTCCTAGTAGCCCTGCCCAAACCAGCCATCACAACAAAAGGGGTTGCTTCAAGCTCTGCAACTTCACATTAGTCATGCTTGTAACTGTCATGCCCAGTTTTAAATAAGAGGGACGATTTCCCTTTTTTCTTACCCTCGCTTATACTTCTTCAGTCAAAGCAATGCTTCTCCAGGCTGGGGCTGCACCTTTACAGTGCTCAAAGAGCCCTCAATCTCAGTCAGTGCCTCTAAATGCTACTGGGAGACAAATTATAGTAAGTAGGAGAGAAAGACAAGAGAGAACTCCTAGTCTCAGGGCTTTTTCCCACCCATGTATATCATCTATCTTTTTTAATAATACATTAATCCATTAAATAGGGACTTGAGAAAAAGAAATGTTCTTGCTCTTTTTAAAGCGGTTTACACAACTGACATTTTTTTTCTCTGACCATTTCATTGCTCTGTTTATGGTTCTTTCACCACTTATAAAACTCAAACTTTTAAAATAAAACACTTGAGTTCCAGCAACAGGGTTTTTATCTCCTTAATGAACACAAATATCTCTAATCCACTTCACAAAACTTAAAATAAAGCATATAAATGTACTGTGGGTGTTTGATGATGTTTTTCTCCTTTATTAGTCATGTAATACAGCACTGCGGTGTTTTTCCACCTTGGGCTTTAAACTCCTCGCTCTGGACCTTAATTACTTTCTGATGGGCTTGGGATTGTAGTTCTTCTCCCCCTCCTTCCTGCCTGGCAGACTTTCACCAAGCTGGATGCTTTGGCAAATAATTTGAGACCCACGTTTTCAGAAGAGAAGCATTGTCAAAATGGTGTGTATCACTGAGCATTACTGCTGTGGTGCCTGACAGTATCGTGAAGGTACAGCACATTTCCATCCTAGGTCGATTGCAAAGCAGGTGTGTCCTGGGCTGCAGCTGGATGCTTAGGGCCAGCCTTTGCACTTGGGCTTATCCGTGCAAAGCCGTATGCAACAAAACATGTGGCATAAAATCTAAGTCAGTGCTGGTTGCCCAGAGACCCTAATGGCTCACCCAGCCACCACACGTGCTGGTGTCCCAAGCTTGGTCCCTTGTGGTGGGGCACTGAGGAACTTGCTGCAGGACCTTCCTGCTTCCCAAGGGCTCCTACACCTCTCTGTGGGATGAACCAACACATCCACCTTAATAGGCAGGAATTTGGGTATGTGATGCTTCTTACATGTCTAATCTTAAGCTTCCCACTGTAAATTAGGGCACTATTTTGAAATATTTTTCTGTTTACAAAGGAAATAACAACAACAAAATTGTGATCTCTCTTAATATGTTGGAAGGATAGATTGGACCCCCAGCAACCAGATTTAATTGCCTTTTTCCCTTGGAAAACAGATCAGAGATATGCTGAAAAAAAAAAAAAAAAAGAAACCCCAAGGTAGATTAGCAATATTCTCTGCCAAAATCAGCTAACTTTGAGTTCAGGAGGAGGCTGTGGCTCTGCAGTTTTGCAGCATGCTGCAAATTCTCTGCACGTGTCCACACCTCACCCGCCAGGGCAGCCAGCTCACATTTTGCTCCAGAACTGATTGGGGGGGGGACGGGACAGGACGACACACCACGCTCATCTCCTATCCCACTGAACAAGAAAAACATTCTGTGTTTTTGGCCACTGGAGCCAAGACCTAAGCAACAGGGCTCCATTACCATTGCAGCATGTGTTTTGAAAGCCAGCACGCTTTTCTGACTTAAAGAAATGTTGACTCCTACCTTGAGGGCAGAGGGAACACACAATAAGTACCAACTAAATTATTAATTGTGCAGGTAAAAGAATGAGGCCAATTCCAGCTTGAACTCCACCAGGATCCCTCAGGGCTCTCCATAAGATACTGATAAGATGGGCTTCAGATTTTGGAGCACTATTATATTTGCCAAGTTAACCAAAGTGAAATTTAACTGTAAAAACCTTGTTGCAAGGACAAATTTTAATGTTGTGAGATGCAAACATTGCTAATTATTTTACTACCCACATCAAAGCAGTGCTTCTGTGATACAAAAGAAGCAGGAATTATGTTTTGGTCAACCAGAAATGAGGGAACTGTCAGCAAAGCCTAAGCTAAGAAATGGAGGAAGAGGTTACCTTTTGCAGGTGCCTGTGAACCAAGTAGGGGCAGTGAGGTATCTTTAAGCTTAGTTTTAGTCTTAATATGCATTTCATCAAGCTTCCAGAGAAATCTTGAGGTTTTCTTCTCCCGCTTTAATTTATTCCCCTCTACAGAATCTCTTGCAAATCTCCAGTTTTAGCTACCTGGGAGACAAAGTCACACCACTGAGAAATGGTGTATTAAATAAGAAAGGCAGTGCATCATGCAAGCTAATGTATCTAATACCCTGCTGAGTATTTGATTACAGGTTACAAATGTGTAGTGACACTAGGCTAAAGTTTACTGATAGATCCTGCCCACGGTGAGTTCTTTCCTATTTCCCTAGAGCTGATCCACAGCTTTAGCACTGCAGTACTGTCCATGCAGTTAAAAAGAGAAAACTGTGATCCTTCTCTCATTCTATTCTTCACAAATCCAAACCCCCACAATTTGCTACGCTCAAGTTTAGCACATTTTTCATGTTTGCTGACAACAGCTTCCACCTGCAGGAAACCAAAGATGAAAAGAGAGTTCTAAGTGCGTTAGCTAGTTGCGCTCATGCCATCTGCACACTGTTCCTACCATTTTTACCTCCTCCTTCTTGAGTGTTAGCTTGCTAAAGCTCCTTCAGTTGAACTCTGGTAAGTGCTGTGCAAGCATAGAAATGATTTGTATGTCGTCCAGGAAAGAAGCAAGCATGAACTCTGCAAATTGATGGTAGTTCTCTCCTGTTTCTGGAATCTTAGAACATTTCAGGACCTTCTGTTTTGACTTGCAGCGTACAATGGGTGCAATGAAAAATGCCAGAGAAGAAAAACTAACCACTGACAATCCGGATGGAGAAGATGAAACGTTTTTATAAAAGTCTGCCACCAATGGCAGGTGAACTACAGAGAAATACCTTTTGCAGCAAGATTCCTCAGTCAGCATTAGAAGAAAATAACCTTTTCCCATTTCTTATCACAGAGCTGGGGCCTGTTAGGCAATGACTGGATTAGCATGCTATCAAAGTAGCTTCCATGTTCCAACATTAAAAAAATTTCTTTAATACTACACAAAAGCAAAAGCAACAACTGTATGACTATTGGCTAAGAGTGACCAAAAGACTGGATGTGTCTTGGGGCCAGTTCCTGGTGATCACTGGTTTAACCACCCCGTCACCTCAAGCTACTTCACAGCAATTCAGTTTGCAACTATACCATACTCATGGGCTCATTTTGTGAAGAGAGGTTACTGCTCTGCATATTACCAGCACAATGTCTTTTAGTAGCATTAAATTAATTTGAAAACAAAAGATTTGACACTGTACCCAGGTACCTGATAGCAACAGCTATGTAGAAGGAAGGAAAGATCAGGAGAAATGAGAAGACTTTATACATAAATGATCAAGAGAAAACATACCGCATAACATGAGAGATTTTGCCTCTAGAGCCAAAAGAATTATTGAGAATAGGCAAAACACCACAGAAGCATTCCTAAGAGGTTAAAAGGAACTGAAGCAGTCAGATGTGATTGTAAGTAATCTCACTGATGCATTTGTAGGAGAGAGATGAAATTCAGCTCCCAGTCACCGCACAGAGAAAACTCCAGCCCACAGACCTCTCCTGCTCCATCCCAGAATCCAGATCGATAAGGCACAAACAGACCAATGAGTAAGAGAAGGAAAGAGGGGGAATTTTGTATGAAAAAGATTTGCTCTGTGTCTGAAAAGGCACTATATTCATCAGATCAGTACAATCAGAATCACGTCTCATGACAGCAGAAGTAATAAAAGAGAAAAGGTTTTGACACAGAGCAAAAATGAGGAGGCCTCTCTATCACCCCTGGCCCAGGGGGAGAAGTCCAATCTTTCAACTAGCAGTGAAATTCAACTCAATTAAAGAAGGACCCTAGGCACTGGCAATGGCTATGTTCTGGAAGTTATCATCAGAGAATTCCCAGGTTTTCGGTTATATCTCAAGCTCTCTTTGCTTATTGTGGAGAATTAGAGTATTTGCATGCTCTTCAGTGTACCTATAGCATTTACTAACCAATTACGACCGTTAACATGATCTAATACATTGCTTTAGAGCTACAGTTGCCATGAGAGCTCACAAAGGATTTTCCCTCTCCTCACAAGCTGCCTTAGAGCAGGGCAATATTCCAAGATGACACACTGGACATTTGGTCTGACTGCTATACTGCTATATCTTGCAGAACTGTCTTAAGGCAGACTGATTGTTAACCTGGGAAAAGGAAAAGAACTTTTTGCCTAATAAAACCTTAGCTTTTTTTTTTTTTTAAAAAAAAAAAAAATCTTTTTCTTCCTCTGCAGCATGGGCATCTCTCTGCTGATAGTTCTCAGCTGGTAAGAATTCTGGGTCTTTGGCCCCCATTGGCATCTCCTGTGTACAGACACTGTGTAAATGGCTGAAACGTGTCATTTACATGAAGTAGCAACAATTTCCAGCAAAACATCACTGTTTTCATAGAGGTTTAAAAAAGAACTGCCACCTTACTTTCAAAAACATACAGATCTTCCTCAGTTAAAAAAAAAATGCTTATACTTCTCTTACAAAAGTTTGTCAATAGCCTACTTTTAGGATTCCTAACAATATAAGACAGCCCTAAATAAAACCTGCTACTGGTGTTACCACTCATCACTCGGTGAGGACTCTTTCATATGCCAGATGGGTATGTCCAAATTTTAATGAGACCATTCTAGAAGTCTTCTGGCCATTTTGATCAGATGGCTTTACAGCCTGCAATGAAAGTTTCCATCAAAAAATCCATTTGAATAATCCTAGCTAACACTTATCTACATCTTTAAAAGTATAGAAAAAAAAAAGTTACAGTATAATAGTAGTTCTAAAGGATAAACAGTTGGTTTATCACTCTCACATTGGTTTAACACCAACTATTATTGCTTGATGCTTCTTTCCTGTATAAAATAACCTTTCCTCACATTAGCTTGATCATTTAATTTAATAAAACAAGTAACTAAAAGTGGATTCATCTGCTTTGACAGTTGCCAAACATCCCACATGTAAATCATGAATCTCTCTTAATACAGCAAGGATACACACAAGTTTATAATGACCTACTGTCACAGGTATAATGATAATTAATAATAACAAAACTATTGCCATTGATATTAAGATGTATCAAGGGCTTTTCATTGTCACTTTCCTGATCTTCAGTCTTTTCTAAATCACAGCCTGGTCAGGGCTGGAAGGGACCTCTGGAGATCATGTAGCCCACCCCCCTGCCAGAGCAGGCTCACCTGCAGTAGGCTGCACAGGGTGGTGGCCAGGCAGGTTGGAGTGTCTCCAGAGAAGGAGACCCCACAGCCTCGCTGGGCAGCCTGTTCCAGGGCTCCCTCACCCTCAGGGG
>JAVJGJ010000062.1:41271884-41282374 GCA_035590215.1 Microhierax caerulescens
CACCGCTCTCCCCTCATCTACCCAGCCAGTCGATCCATCACGGAAGACTGTTAGGGGCTTCAGTCGTGATTTGCCCTCGGTGAATCCACACGGACTGCTCCTGACAACCTTCTCTTCTCCCACACGCTTAGAAGTGACCTCCAGGATGAGCTGTTCCATCACCTCTCCAGGGATGGAGGTGAGGCTGACTGGCCTATAGTTTCCTGAACTTTATCTTCCATTTATCAATGGCAATTTTGGCCAAATGCATGTTTTATTTGGTAAATATACGTTGTAGTAACAAATGTTGGTTTCATACTAGCATAGATTCAGTAATTTACCTGCTTGTCATGTGGTTTGTTTTAAGGTTATTGGACCTGAAGAGACTCAATCATGCATTCAGACTACTACAGTAATTTCTGTTGTTCCCACAAACTCAGATTTCAGAGTTTGAATTAAATCCAAAATAGCCTCCTTGGTGTTGGTGGGGTAAAAATTCTCATTAGTCTGTAAGGTGCAGCAGCACTGGTGTTGTGAAAACAAATGAAAACCAAACCCACTTATATGAACAGATGAGAAATGTGACATAACAGAATTTCTGTAGTTCTATATGGGAAGAATTAAAAGTAAGGACATTACCATAATAGCCATGGAAACTCCTGACCATAAACTGAACTGAAAATACCAGGTACCCTTCCCAAAATGAAAGCAGTTTACCTGCCACCCCTAATACAGGTTGGAGTTATTGCATGACGTGAGTTGCATTACGTCAGTTCATCACAGAAAGCACAGAAGTATTTCCCAGACATTACCGCTGGGAAAGATGTTATGCTGCCAACTGCATTTTAGTCCAGTTTATCATGAAAGAAACCAAAAGATTTCCTTTTTAGAGTGGATACTTAATCATTATTATTGGGCCTGGAATTCCTGGGAAGGAGAGGGAGAAGGAATTTTGCCCTTTTACTAGCTCCAGATCAGTCGCTTTTGATGATGACAGCCACACCACGACCAATGCTGTGTTTACTGTTGAAGAGGGCTGTGGTTCCTTCCACTCCTTCTCTCCCTCTCCAGAGGTAATTTTCAGTGCAGGTAGTGATGTCAATAAGGTGAATGAACAGGCATATATGGATCATTTGTCATAGTTATGCCAAAGCAAGGAAACATCCAACTACAGTTAAAGAAAGGTAAGAACTTTGGGAGGAAGTTTTAATACTTCTACCTATTTGCTGCATGGATTCCATCTTTCCAGAGCTAGATGTAAAAAAAACCCCAACATAATAATAAATAAATTATTGAACTATTTGAAAACTCCTTCCCTCCAGGTGATGTATTTATTCCTACTAGAGCTAAAATGGAAAATAACAAAGCTGTCCATTTCTTGGAGCAAGAATCACATATTGGAAGATAGTAAGCACACCGGTAATGTCACAAATTATTCTAAATTGAGTACCAAGCTGTAATTTTCATTTCATTCTTTCTTGATAGATATTAGCTTGAATTTGATTACATTTTATGTGTACTAAAGTGGAGTTAAGGGAGACTAAATATGCAGCTCCCTGAAGGAAGCACACGACAGTTAGGATAGGAAACGAGTTATTGAGGTTGCAGGTCTCCATCAGCTAAGAGCACTCCAGGATAGTAACAAATGAGTCAGGGTTTTTGTCTGTTCCTGATTGAACCATTGATTCTCTATATGACTTTTAAAAAAGTAATTTACAACATGGGTTTTTGCTAAGAATTTTGGTGTGTGCACACTTGAAGATCCCTGAAGTTTGGGCATCAGCACAAATTAGTTTGTCTTTACTGGAACTGGCAACTAACTTAGGAGATAGGGACATTGATTACAGATGAAGAAAAAGACTTCAAATTTAGCACATCATTGCCATTAGAGTGCAGTCCTTTTCAGAACAGAGCTTCTCAGAGATGTAGCATGTTCATCTGTTTTTTAATGTCCCAGCATGTGGAAGAATATATCCTCTATGGATAAAAAGCAGGAACGAGTTACTGTGTCAGGTTCCTGGAGTCCTCAGTGCTGGCAACCAAGAAGGGTATAGCCAAAACCTGCTGCTCACCTGCAGCCCTGACCTGACAGACCAGCCTTCACTAGTCCCAGGCAGCCAGAGACCATGTGAGCATAAAATTTTCTTTGCAATTAACCAGGCATTTTACAATTGCAAAATTTTTATGCCATTGCTTGGAAATACACCAAGGAATATAATCTACATAAGTATTTCTAAGACATCTTTATTGTAAGAAATGTCTGCTATTTCCAGCTGAAATCTATGTCCTGCTCAAAATACCTTGTGTCTTATCCCTCCTGAAGAAGCAGCAAAACTATATATTGATGGCCTGGGCAACAGCAAACATGGCCTGCAATGTTTTGACCTAAGCAACTCTGCACAATGGATGTTCAAAGCATCTGCTGTGGTGCTTCTGTTGACCAGGGACTAGTTCTTTTCATGATGGTTTACCTGGCTTTGAGTATCCTACCTGAGGAGGATACACAGACATCTCACATAGGTGACTCAACACTAGAAAAAGAATCTCTGCATGAAATGGGGTAAAAACCCATGATGGGACATGAAAGAGGGAAGAAGTGAAAGGAAATACATGTTAGTGTAACAGGTGGATAACCTTTCCAGTGGCATTGTCCCTGATCAGTTCTTGAACTCCACTTTTAGGACCTGGTTCAGTTGTGTTTTCATCTTTAGAGCCTGGCTGCTTTTCCTTTGTGAGGCGCACACAAAGAAGTGCACAATTTTATTTTGTAAAAAAAAAATTCAATGATACAAGTTCTGCATTTAACCATAAGCATGTTTAGTCATAGGCTGAAGAAGGTGAGCACAATCTGGATCCAATTTTTCTTTAATTCAAACTCCAGGCTTAGTTTTAGCCTGCACAGAATATTCTTGCCTGCATGTAATTTCCTAGTGTGTTTTATCTGGCAGCGATGTTTTTGTTCACACTGTTGTGCTATGTGCTGTTAAACACCTGCTACATCCCCCTCTGGGGGTGGTGGGGGGGTGGTGTCACTGCATTTCTGTGGTGGGTGAAGTGATTTCCCTATCCAGGGTAATCTGTAATCAGCTGTTCCTCTTTCAGAATGAAGGGTGACATATAAATGTAAATGATATTACAGTATCTGCCTTTCATTTACTCTTGCAACATGGGAAAACATGTTTTCTTACAATACATTTCATCTATGGAAGAAGCACTTTCCAAGACATCTTTTACCTTGCTACTGACACATATTAGCATCTGAAGCAGAAAAAACCTCTATTATTATTTTTTAAATAATGGAAACACTATTCCTTCTCAAAGCTGTCACCTACTATAGATCTTCATCAGTTTCAGTCCCATTACGGCAATGCCTGCTGCAGTGAAACAGGGTTTGGAAAGAATTTGTCACCCAGGGAAAAATTATCTTCTTTCAAGTGGGATCCACAGCATTAAAGAAAATCATAGCAGCATATGCCCTCCGATATACTTTATTGAATGCTAAACGTTAGAAATGTACATAAACCAAATTCTGGGTAGTTTTCAGCTTCCCATTAAAGTTCTGCCTTGGAAGCATTGCTAGGGCAGGCTGCCAGGTACTAAGAGAGTAGATACACTGTTAGGAAGGACACAATTTTTTTATGTCTTTTCCCTTTACAAAGTGGTTGCAGTCAAATGATGTGTGGCTGCTGGCACTTAAACAAACAATGAAGCAGACACTGGGGAGTTTTCATTTTGTTCCAAATCATCTTGGGCTCTCTCCTTCTCTAGTTAGCCATGAACACTGCCATGGCAGATACACCCCTGACACTCCCCTGACCTTTGGTCTCATTTGTGGGTGATTTTTCCCCCTTTCAAATTGCTTGATAATTTCAACAACACCCTACAGAAAATCAGGTATTTGCATGGGTGTTGGTTGCTTTGCTGGAGGTTCCCTGTGATTCTCATGGGTCCTCTTCACCCATCTTCCTCACTCAGCTCCCTCTCTTGTAATTGCAATAGCCACTTTTTTTTTTTTTTCCAAATTTTTTTTCAGATTTTTTTCAAATCTGAAACCTAACCACACATTCTGAAGACATGGCATCTCTGAGACTACCATGAATATTTGAAATCCCATTGCCTGTCATCACAGCACAACATGAAGAGTAGGACAGAAAATAAAACTACATTCTCCATTGTGCCAAGGCTGGCAGAGTAATCCTGAATAAAACATCTAATTTCACTCATCTTTCTTAGGCCATGAAATGAGGGTGATAATTCCCGTGGTTTTCGAGCCCATTTTGAGAGTGTAAGATCAAAGATGCTCTCAGCATACGTGCAAAATAGTTCCTATAACAACAACTGAAAACTTTAGGTCAATTAAATGTAAGACACAAAATAGCTTTGGCATAAAGACCTTGTGGGAATATAGTAAATAACCAGGTTGAAACTTTAAATGTTTCTGGCTCTAATGAAAAATGTCAACATCCCAAGTTATCCTGGGGGTAGATGTGCCTGGAAATAGTAACGTATTTTTGTTGCTGGAGATCTCCTTCTGGCTGAGACCTCACACAAAGTGCCTGAGATGGGCAAACACCTAAACAGGGAACGAGCTGTCTGACTCATGTTATTTGACCTCTGTCAAATTGGCGTATTTGAATAAAAAATAAATGGATCAGAAACCCCATTCTTGTATTCAATATCAGTAATCATCAGTCATTAAATGAATTGACAAACAGAACCAGCAGCCCTGTCACATCGCTGTGTGCCACTTTTGCACTATGGCACTACTTCATTGTAGACTGAAGAGAAGAGGAAGGCGATTGCAAATATGTGAATAAAATCCAACCCACATTGCTCTGATCCCTTCTTTTGGTGAAGTACCTCACTCTCCTGTTTGATCTGAGAACTGTTGAATACATCAGTGTTTAACCAAACCTCTAAAAAGATGAAAACAACTGTGCTAGTAAAGACATCCAAGACCAATCTCCTTCCTTGTACAACCAATGTGTGCATCTGCACAAATAAGAAACTCAGATTAACCCTACCTTTTTTCCTGTAGATAATGACTTAAATAATTTGTTTGATGCTTTCTTCTCCTCCCACCTTTATTTGTTATTATTATCAATTTTTAAAAGATCCTAAAGTAATTACAGCTGCTGCCTCCAGCCTTCTGAAGAAGGAAGGCCAGATGCATGATGCTGGCGTGCAACAGCGTGACCCTTTCAGGCACCTTATGAGCAGCAGCAGACAGCAACATCTGCCTCTCTAGATACACAAGCAGAAGGTAAGAATTTGGTGCTGAAGAATTCTGTTCCAGATGGCAAAGCAGTACCTCCTTCCTCTTCCTAGACACTTAGCTGGCCAAGAGGGACAGCACCCATTACACGGGTTGGTTTCTTAAAGGAGGCAGGACTTCAAAAGAAGCCACGTAAGAGAAACAAGGAAAGGAGACCTGAAGGCAGCCCTCTCTGCTTACAGCATTGCTGTGTTTCTGCCATTGCTGCAGTGAGCTAAATGCTTTCTCTGTTTCCCCTGGTCGCCTGTGAAAGCTCCTCTCCCCTGGTAAGCTCCTTCTTTTTTCTTCCCAGTACACAGCCTCGCTCAGACAAGCAACACCCTGCAACAACTGCTGTTCTTACTGTTGCCAACCAGCTGGCTCTGTATTAGCACGAGCACCTCTGCTGCCATCACTGCAGTTCTCTGACTTCACATTTCTCCGTGCCGGGGCAGTAGCTGAGCCAGTGCCTCCTCTTTGCTGCAAGCACACGCTCAGCACTTCAGTAGCTGTTTGCACATACTGAGAAACTTCCAGCCCTATGAGCACTTATCTCTCCAGAGCACCTCATGCTCAGCGCATGGTCTGTGAGCAAAGCATTTCTAGTTGAGCCACTTCTCTGCTACCAATGCATCTCTATGGCCATCTTTGCTCTTCCTTCATCCTCGCTACTGCATTGATCACAGTGTATTTCCTTCAAGGGAGATAATAGCTTAACAGCCTTCAAGCTAAGGGAGATATACGAGTCTACATCTGCTGAAAATGTGGCCCTTTGTCAGGGAAAGTGAATTATCACAGATTCTTCCTCACCTCAAAATATCTCTTCCCACATGTTGCAAGTTATGAGCAGTGATATAGCATAGGTTTTTCCTAGCAGCTGAAACTACAATGAATCTTAATTTCTTTTCCTCATTGCCCTTATTGTTTGTGACTCATTACTAATCACATTGGAAATAAAATAGTCCTTAAAACTTATATGCAATACATAGCCATGACAAAACTGTAAACACACAATCATTTAAAACGTACTCAGACATCTACAAATCACAGAAATAATACTGATCCCTAGGTAACTATGAATATATATTGCACCTCTGGAGATTGCGTGTGGCTCCAAACTCAAGTCCCAGCAATATTTATACTCACAAATGCACTTTTTCTAAGAAGTTTTGAGAAGAAGGGTATTTGAGAAGAAGGGTAGAAAGCGTATGTCTATAAAGGAAGCCCAAATTTGCTGGCTTTCAACCTCACAAAAATTTTGACCCAGTATGTTCTTAGTAACCTAGTTCTATTTAATAGTAAAATGCTAACAAAGAGGAATAAAAAAAGGGGGGGGAGAGGGAGGGAGAAAAAAAGGCAAAAGGCAAAAGGCAAAAGGCAAAAGCCAAAAGCCAAAAAAGAGAAAAAAGCGAAAAAAGAGAAAAAAGCGAAAAAAAACAGAGCTAGGACAGGGGACTTGGCTTCATTTTTCATGTCCTCTATTTCCCCGCTACTTTGCTTGCCTTCTTGTAGCACAGTAGCATTTGTTGCTTTTCTATACTGCATTTTATATAACTTCTATATATCATTCATACTATACACTGGTATGAGTTTCACACCAGTATGACTGAATGCAGGAAGAATTCCTTAATCCTGATTTACACCATTCTTATCTGCAATTTGCATCCTGTTAAAGGTTACACAGATGCAGACAAATACAGGTATACTGCAATTTTCTATGCTGATGGTAAAATAGAGGCAAAACAATTTTGTTTATATGTGGAGGAAATGTGTCCTAAAGGATACCTTTACACTGATGCTTCACTGTTCTTTTAGGAGCTCTTTACCAATACCTTGCATTCCCTCAATTGCTCAGTTGGGCTCTATTAAAAAATAAGTATCTAGCTACCGCAATGTGTGGTTTTGTATTTAACAATACTGGATTTTAATTATCTCTTCCTCTATTCCCCTTAATTTTAACTATCTTATTGTTTATCTTGATAAATTAACTGTTCTTTTCTCCATTTATGTATTACCTCTCCAGCTAATCATTATTATGCACTACTTTCTACTTGTACTAAAGCTACCTTTTTGACTTCCCCTGCCACTAATTACTTTTAAGCTCTCTCCTGCTGAATATTTCCTCTCCAATAGGATCCAGTTTAACACTCTGTATAAGCAACTGGGTGCAGTAACTGAGAAGAGGCTGCATTTTGTCCCTCTGAGAGACACAATACCTTCCCAAATTTCTGGCCTGACCTTTAAAAGAAAGTTTGCTGGAAAATAAAGGCATGGGCTATGAATTACAGACAAATTTATATACAAGATGGCTAGCCTCATCTGTACAATATGGCTTCCCAGTTGGTTTGGCACCAGCCTGAAAATGCAAAACAGCAAGCTCATCTGGACATTTTTTTAGAATCATCAGTACAAGCACTTCTCTGCAGATGGAGGGCTCAGGAGCTCCATCTTGGCAGGGCTGACCTCACTCAGCAATTGAGAACTAGCTCATCCAACAGAAGTTAATTTTACTTCCTATAGTTTGGAGAAGAGTGACACTGAGTTGCTGCTCCTTCAGCCATGCTTTTTCTCTGCCCAAAGCCACCATGATCCAACTACAAAGTTCAAAGGAATTCACTGCCATTGTCCCTCCTCTTAATAATAGCTTTGAGTCACTTTGATGGGTTTTCAGCTCCTGTGTGCTTAAAGCAAAATTTCCCACCAGCAGATTGGTGAAGTGTAGTATTTTCTCTGCTCAGCTCTTCTGAGATAAATACCAGTGACCCTGCCTTCCTTATGGGCTAATTTCTCCATGTACATTTGCATACATTACTGCTGACCACAGGCTCTCCTAGCCTTTGCTTCTGTTGCTCCTTTGTACCTGAGTAAGACCCTCAGTCTCCACTTCCCATTTGTACTTTGCTACAGCCCCTAGTAAACCCACTGCACTGCTGCAAAACGTGGATGAGACTATTCACCTTTCTATTGCTGGACCAAACATGTCTGGATACTGTATGTTCACAACTAATGGCAAGGCCATGCCTGAGAAAAGCACAAACTTAAGGCAAATACATGTTATATACACTTTCCCAAGCTGATGAGAAATATATTGTACTCTTGGAATAATGATCTTTGTGTGTATTTGAAGTATTTGCTGTAGATCAACACCATAAATTTTGCAAGCTTGGAAAGGGACTATGGGAAGCAAGCAATACATTACACTGTAGTTTCATGACAGCTGTTTGTCACATGTGGATCTGGAAACATGGCAGACAAAATTATTTGAGATCAGCTTCCAGAGAAAAACAATCACTCCTCAACGTTAGAGAGGGTTTACTGCTTGAATCAGACTTGACTCTACAGAGGCTAGAGCCATTGCTAGTCAACTGAGTCAGCAATGGCAGAAACGAAATTGGTAAGTCAGGGTACAGCAAGCACTGTTCAAGCTGCATAGCCGTTCCAGATCGGGGTGTAAAGCACAGCCTATGGAAAATTACAATACGGCAGAAACATGCTCAGCAGACTCCAAATACACAGGGAAAACTTTGCTACCACTATCTCCACGCAGCGTATTGGAAATCATACTGAATGTCCTGCAAGAGAAATCCAGTACACACACTGCATGAAATTGGACATTTTGTGGGACTGTGTCCTAGTGCTCCAAATGAGCAATCGGTATGTGAAATTACTTGTGCCAGAGGTTCTTGTTACAAGTGCCGACAGAAATAGCCCTAGATTCACTGTGCACATAGCTACATACGCTGTTAATGTTGCTGCTGTATCAGGAGAGCCACAAGGCATTGAACTGATGCCAGTCAGGAGCTCTACAGTCTCTATACTACCCAAATCTGCTTATTTGCAAAAACACTGGCCCTCTGCCAGTTGCAGACCTGAGGTTATGCCTAGTGAGCTAGCTATGGCACTGAGCTCTTCTGCATGGTTACCTGCTTGTAAATATGACTTTAAGTTCTGCAGCTGCTGAACACACTGCTGTATTTAACAGCAATGCTAAAGGCAGATAGTTTCCTGAACTGAATACATAAATAATAAATAGGCATATTACTTCAGCACCAAATATTAGTATATTACAGGCTCCAGTTTTACCTGTTTTGATTCTGAGAATACTGAGAAAGCATTGTGCAAGACATTTCCAGAATTCCAGTTCAGCATTGTACAATACACCTATACAATAAAACTGTATTACCTGTCATTTTCACTGAGAGGTGCTACATCATGAAAGCTTGAAACAAACATCCAGAATGACATTATCAAAGAAAGCGAAACTTCTGACTGGTGTTCATCAATAGTGGTGACAACGAAGAAGACTGGAGAAATTTGTCTTTGCATGGACTTGAGAGCTAATCTAAGTTACAGTGACTGATAGTCATCACCTGAGTGCTGAGAAGCTGTGTTTGCAGAACTCGATGGCACAAAAGGCCTCTCTACCCTTGATCTACAGTATGGATGAAGAATACTACAGGAGGAGAATGGAGACCTCACAATAGTTCATACGTGCTGGATTTCCCCCCCATTTTATATAGGTGCATTAATAGGCATGTATCTACACCCACTTCTTGTCACAGAAAGACGCCCATGGTTCTCAGCTATCAGCCTTGCAGTTACACTGGAACAACAGAGCAGAGGCTGTGTTTTACCAAATTCCCCTTCAGCAGACAACAAATTTCTTTGCCTTTTCCTGGGCACATCAAAAGCTGAGACTGAAACCTGACCTAGACAATCCCATTCTTCCCAAGGAAGCCCCATCACCACGAGCCCCACATTTCCAACTCTTGCATCATGGTATGAGATGTCATAACTTGACTGTGTTTTTGTGACAGAGGCATTACAAGAACTAGTTTGCAGAATCTCATGCTTGTTTTTGAAGATGCTGCATTAGTAGTTTTAAGATGCCTTGCAGAAGGATCTAGATTGATGAAGGCATTGGGCAATAATTAATAGGATTAAATTTAACAAGTCCAAATCCCAGATTCTGCACCTAGGACAGAGTAATGCTGGGCACAAGTACAAATTGGGAGAGGAGTGACTGGAGAGCACCCTGCAGAAAGGGGTCTGGGGGTGCCAGTCTCAATAGAAGCCAGTAGTGCATCCTGGCAGCCAAGAGGGCAACCCGCATCCTGGGGTGCATCAAACACAGCAGAACCAGCCAGGCAAAAGAGGAGATGATCCTGCTGTATTAGTGTTGGTGCAGCTTCGTCTTGAGTACTGTGTGTAGTTCTGGGCTCCACAATTCAAGAATGATGTGAGGTCCTTGAATATG
>JAVJGJ010000062.1:41282474-41317609 GCA_035590215.1 Microhierax caerulescens
TCGTCTTGAGTACTGTGTGTAGTTCTGGGCTCCACAATTCAAGACTGATGTGAGGTCATTGAATATGTCCAGAGGAGGGCAACAAAGCCTGTGACAGGGCTGGAAGGCACATCCCATGAGGAGCAGCTAAGGACTTCGGGCTTGTCTAGTCTGAAGGGAAAAGAGGCTGAGGGGTGACCACACTGCTCTCCACAGCTTCCTCAGGAGGTGGAGAGGGAGGTGCTGATCTCTTCTCCCTCTTATCCACTGATAGGACATGCGGGAATGGTTTAAAGCTGTGCCAGGGGAGGTTTAGACTGGACATTAGGAAGCACTTCTTCACCAAGAAGGTGGTCAAACACTGGAAGAGGCTTCCTAGAGAGGTGGTCAATACCCCAAGCCTGTCAGTGTTTAAGAGGCATTTGGACGATGCCCTTAATGACATACTTTAACACTTGGTCAGCTCCAAATAGGTCAGGCAGTTGGACTAGTTGATTGCTGTATGTCCCTTCCAACTGAAATAGCCTATTCTAAAAAACTTGAAAGCCAGTTTTGAAAGCATAGTGAAAGCACTTGCGTTACTTATGGTTGTGACTACAAATGCCCTAGGATATGGGTGTGATATATTATCTACCGATGTCTCAAAAGCAGACACCACTGTATTTGCATACATAAGATAATCTGCATATTTGAAAACTTACATAGTGTTACAGAATGCATGTACTGCAGAAAAATGAAGAAGTAATGTTTGGGACCTTAAATTCAAATACTTTACAGATCAGCGCTCTCCAATCAATGAAATGACTCAGTTAGGTGGGGCTGTGAATTGTGTGATGATCAGCAAACTGACCTGTATGGAAGGAACTAGAAACATGATGGCTTTGCTTGTTTGCCCTACCACTCACTAGAGGCCTGGAGAGATGATGACTTAGCATCATCGGTTGTACAATTACCAATACACTACCACAGCTGCAGGAGAGTGATTTAAAGGTGTTTGCTTAGTGGATAAGATTAAAAAAAAAAAAAAAAGAATACCACAACAAAAAACAATGTACTTTATGTCCTTAGCAATCCCAATTGATACTGCTCCTGAGGGTACTACCACAGCACTTCAGAATTCAGAATGAAATTTCCTTATATGTGACTTAAAGTGATTGACTTACAATTCCTAAATGCTTAAGCAGTAAATCTCTTAAAGCCAGTGCTAACAACTATTACTTCTACAGCTCTAGAGCACAAGGATAGAAATGCCCACCACACGAAGGAGTGTGCCCTGCTCTGCATGGCAGGCACCATGCTTGTTGTCAGAGCTGATCCTGAGGAGCAAGGTCTGTCCCTTCCTTTTGCTTCTAAGGGGGCTTGTTGCCCCTGGGAACCAGGGAAGGGGATGGGTTATTGCCTCTAAACCAGTTTCATCTGACCATCCCCTGACATAACAGTATGCAAGCAGTAATATGCTGCTCTGCTTATGGGACAGAGGAAAATACACAGCCCCTTTCCTCAAAGCTTTGCAGTAGTGTCAGCTTCAGACGACATTCTGCTCAAGAGGGGAGAGTGCAGCTCCAGGCTTCCCTAAAGACCAAGCCAGGATTCTTCACAGGAAAAGCAGAAGCAAGAGAGTCTCTTACAGAAGCAGCATTTTGACAAGCACTATATGTTATGGCACAAGGTCGGTCGCCTGTGTTATCATGTAAATCAAAGAATTTTTAATCATCTGCTCATATGTGCTGATGCCTGGGAAATCTAGCAAAGACACAGCAGTACAACTAACTAAGGAAAGAAAATAACGAGAGCATTTAAATGAGAGCTTAGTTGTATTTCAAAACATGATCACGGTCCAGAGCAACTGGCTGACTTGCTCCAGATGTCACTGAGGTTTTGCTCCAGCAGGTGTCCCTGTGATACAGGGTACCCCCACAGAGGACCCAGCCGCTCTCTTCTCAGGGAGATGGGCAGCCCCGGGCGGGCTGATGTGGCATTTTTCTCTGTGTCAGCCCCAGCTGTTTTTCACCTATAAAGTCTACTTTCATTAACTACCTCCAGGCTTGAAGCGACAAGGGCTCTTCACACTGCTCTTCCTACAGCCCAATAGTAATAATTAATAAAAAAGCTTTAATCATCTGCCTGCAAAGCATATGCCATGATAACGTGCTCATGAAGTTGGCTATATATCCATGGTTAGGCAGCAAACAGGATCAGGCAGCCCAGGTGGCGCTTGGCCTCTGTTTCCTGATATGTCAATTAAGAACAGCAAGACCTGCCATCCTGCAGGCTGGAAGGTTCATCTGGGCATGGACAGATCGATGCTGCCTTCGTAGCTGCTCACTGCCAGCACTGAGTGGGGATGCTGCCTCAGCAAGCATAAGCAATGGCACGTGAGCCATAATGTGCCAAGTTCTGGTGGCATAAAATTTGCTGTGAGTGCCTCAAATATAAGGAACTACAGAAATGGTAAGCAGTCTGTTCATATTAGATGTGACATGCCTATTTCTTTGGTGTTGAGGAAGATATCTCACTTGCAGACGCTGCAAAAACAACCCTGCAGCAACAGGGAAAAGCAACCATGAATGTGAGGCTAAATGTAAGGCTAAACGTAAACCAACCCATCCTTACCAAGCTCTTGGGCCTCAGCTGCTCCTATACTCATATGCCTAATGATATTGATTTATGCCAGCTGGAGGATTGGCCCACAGTACTGAAAAGAGCTAGGAAAAATAATGAGTCCGAGGTGTTTAACCTAGTTGTTTGTTTTGGGTTGTTGTTTGGTTTTTTTTTTCAAATAAGGCAAAAGATTTAAATCTAACCACAGCTGGATGTTTGCCCCATTTTAACATGCAGATTTTACAAAAATAAACCATTTTCGAGAACTGGCTATACTCAAGGGATTCTCCCTTACCCCGCCTCCCCTTCCTCCTTTGGATTGATAACACAAAGTTTAATTTCTTTGACAAGAACCATTTTAAGGGTATTTTTGCTGTAATTAGAGGGGTTCCTATGTTTGCCACAAGGCCTAGTGCCATGTGACCCGATGCCATGAGGAAATTATTTACTTGCCTGAGCTGCCACGCAATATTCTCTACGCACTGTCATAAACACACACAAAAGAAGTAAAAGGGAAAGTTTTGCTGTCTCAGGCACTTCACTGCCACTAGCAAATTGCAGAAATCATCAGCTCCTGCTTGATTGGTATTCAGGACCTGTCACCATTCCCACATCCTCTGACGCTGGACACAATCTGCCATTTAGCCACCACAGTGGAGCATGTTTCTCAAGCCACAGCAGCAAGCTCTCAAGGCAAAGGGAAAGTTGGCTCATGAATACTAACATAGCTCTCTGTCATATTGACCTGTCTGTGTTCCTGTAACCCAAGAAGAAAAAAAAAAACCCTTACCCTCCAGGCATCTATTCACTGTGTCACGTTTTCTTTTTGAAAGCTTTTCAAGGCAAGACATCCAATTTACTGCCATTTCTTTCTCTGCAACCTGATAAGAACTGATAAAATTACCAGGCACAAAGACTCTCATGAAATATTCCTATTTCTCAGCACACACAGGAGTTATGCAAGGACAAACAATTCTTAGTAAAAGTGTCACATCTTGGGGGACATCATAGTGCTTTGGGAGGCTATAAAAAAGGAAAGCTGTATTTGATAGAACAACCATACCTCATACAATAAAGGGCTCTATAGGAATCTGGTCAAAGCCACCTGCACCTGACTCACAATGTTCTGTCAGTCTAAATTTAGGCAGATAGAGTATTTTTTCCTTCAAAGGCATCAAAGCAATTGGTAAAGCACTAGCTGTCACAATAGTGCTAGGAAAAATGCGTTATCTCCACCTTAACGCAGGGGGGAACTGTGGTAATGAAAGGTTCAAGCAATCAAATAGGGAGTATGTACGGCATAAGGCTGGTATCTTCAATCTATCCTCTTCTGCCCTCTAAAGCAGTCATTGTTATTTTACTCATTTTTGAACAAAGTAACTCCTTCCATGCCTGGCAACTCTGACAAAATCTGTTCTTACTGCGTCTACTCACTTTTGCTACTCAGAAGCTGGGAACATTGAGTATTCTGGAAAAAAAACCCAAACAAACAAACAAAAAAACAACTCGAAAGGGAAGGCATTTTCCACTCTTATTTGTGGTGTGCACAAATATTGGTTGAAGGCAGATACATTTTAGACAAACCATTTGATTTTGGGTTTCTTATCCAAGCATTGGGTCAAATTCTGGATGCTTTCTTCAAGTTAGTCATAACATTCAAAGGCCTGTGGTTCTGGGATATCTGCACTCCCTTCTCACGTGGCTCTAAGCCTAGAGGTGGGGGGCTCTGTGTTGCAGAGCTGACCCCCGTACTTCAATGCGTACCGAGTCTCGCTCCGAGCTCAGCTGACAGTCGAGTCACTCAGACCACCCCAGAGTGTCATTTCAAAGAAATTACGTGATTTCTCCTGTGACTCTGGGGGTGAAGATTTGTGTCCCCAGAGCTCAGCATGCCTACAAATTGTCACAGGTGAAAGTTGGCAGAACAACATAGATCAGCTTGACACCTCTGGAGCTGGTAATTGGTCTGGATGGAGCTGGTGCTGGACCAGTCCAGGATCACAGTTCCAGGCTAACTAGAGTGTTTATAAAACCTTACGAGCCTTCTACTAACTCAGCCCCTCACGGCTTTAGTTTAATTATAATGTCATACTCATTAGATAGTTTGTATATACCTGAATTCCTAAGGTCTTTTTACTACAGGGGATATTATTTACATGGTTTTGCTGCTGAAGTTGCATGGAAAGCATGCCCAAAAATTAATGACAATTAACGATTATTTTTGGTTTTCCCACAACAGGTCAGGATTTGATTTTGATTTTTTTTTTCCCTGCAGACATGTAACATAATTATTTTATGCATATTGCTTTAAATCAGCTTGGTTAAGATGAAAGACAGGCTTTAAACTGAGCCCAACTTCATATATGGCTTCTGGCAAAATCTGCTTGCTCTAGTTATGTAAGTTGACCCAAGTCTGAACACTCCTGAGTGGTTTGATCAGCAGTACAAGAAAAAGAGCAGTTATGAAATCTGAATACCGGTTCATTTCTTCAAAGTTTGGATATGGGATCCTTATTCAGGTCCATCTCTAATTCATGGGTACTACGTGATATATCCTTGCTTTGGAATATATGGTAAAGGCTAAATGAATTTCAGAGCTCATTAAAGTATTGATAAAAAGCAATAAGAAAAGTTGTATTTTTAAAAGGGACGAGATGGGTGTCAGATTGTGTAAGAGGCCGCTCTCCTGAGCGAGCCTGGTGTGGCTTTCCAAAGGCATCCTCCTGTTTGCATGCAGCCAGGGCTGCACTCCTGCCTCTTAAATTGTAAGTGTTGTTGCACTTGACTTATTAATTCTTCAGTAAATGGAGGAAAGTTTCCATTCCCTTTGATGGCTAATGCACTTTATGGTTCAGGAAACAGCCCTAGGTTTGGCAGTTTCTATTTAGAAGAAGCAGAGACCTAAATGAAGACTGAGCCGTCTAGGACTTGGAGGTCATAGGAGGATAACAAAGTTCTGGCTGCTTCAACTATGTGAGCTGGGAAAACATTTTCAGTTTTTTTTTTCTACGAAGAAAAATACATGACTAGGTATTTGGATTGACTGAAAAGCTTTGTTGATGTTTGATCGGATTGTTTCTGGAAGAAACTCTCCTGAGAAAAGAACACTTCAAAATGAAGACGTTTGGTTTGATGGGTCCAAAATGAGAGGTTTGATTCTTTTTCTATTTTAAGGCCTTTCTTGCTTTAGAGGTAACAAATTTTAGTGTAAATTTGGCAATTATTTCATTTGAAGAAAATGTTTAACTCATTCTGAAATGTTTATGTGTGTGTACATATATATATATATGTAAAATTTACTATTCATTTAAAGCCAGCAAAATGAAAGCACCAATTTGGTTCTTACTCTCAATTCACAGTTTTGTGAAACACTTTTCTAATTTTATTTAAAGCAATTAATTTTTGCTTTCTTCTCATAACACCACCATTGCCCAGTACAAAATAAGGTAATCTGAATAAATAAGTACGACCATTTTGCAGGAAGAAAGTATGGGGACTAAATTTGGAATAGATGCCCAATGCTGCATTTAAATGATCTATTAACGCATTTTCAGTTTTGTAATAGAGCAGCCGAGAGCTAAGTGACTTCATTACAGCTCAGCGTTATGAGTAACTGGAATAGGGACCCAGTCTCTCAAGTATCCTTCTGGTGCCTTATGGGGTGTTCTGCACAAAACTTACTTACCTTAGAAATCACTTGTTCTTATTTATCACAATGCACAAAGACTTCTATTGTTATTGCAATTTGGGAGCAATGCTGAATGTTTTGGATTCAAAAGCAAACCACATGATTGGGTCTATTTTCTTACAATCACAGTTTATTTGTCCTTTATATCATTAACTGAACTGGGATGTTTTTGGATAGTAATGGGGTGCAAAACATACTGCTCACAGAGAGACTTTTTGATGGTTTTCTAACCAGGAAATGTTTGAGATCCACAGAAGGAAGCACGGACAAACTTAAGGCAGGCAAACACATTTAAGTTCCATGTCTCAGCTGGCTTCACCCCTTGCTCACAAGCAATAAAGATTTCAAGGAAGACAATAAGAAGCAGCATTTCAGGACAGCACTAAGACTACTGCTTGCTGATCCAGTTTTCAACAGGCTTTAAATCTGCAGAGAAATGTAAATGGGCTAACAAAGAATAAGAGTAGAACCAATTCCTCATATGACGTAAATCAGAGTATTCCTACTGAAGTAGAAGTACATACATGGCTTATGCCTTGCAAAATATCTGAAGTGGGAACATAACATCATAACAAGAAGCCACAAGCCCTGACATAGTGATCATTTGCTGAAGAGATTTACAGCAGGAAAATACACTCTGTTTTAATCTACCACAAAGATCAAGTTAAGTCATTTTTCAGTGACAATTCAGCTTGATAATTGCCATGATGTGCTTTGCACATGCCTACATGAAAAATAAAATAAAAGCTAATTTTAGTGTCCTCAATCAATCCTGCAGTTAGTCCTAAATCTTGATGAGAGGCTCCAGTTACGATCTTTTATTTTTAAAATATTTTGATTGATTTTCCTATTTTAAAGAACTAAACTGTAAATCATTTCTGCTGGTTTCAAAGCTTTTTCTTTTAATCAGTAGGAAACAAATGAGCTCTGACACAAAGAGAGAGGAAAAAAAAAAAATCACCCAGTAAAGCCCAGTTCTCCCTGTTACTGGAATTTTCTGTCTGGAGAAAGCACTCCCTGCTGGCAAATCCCACAATATGACTTTCTGAAATAACGCTACTTCTCCACTGTTGTTCATTCATATTTTTTTCTGCTATCATATCTGTCACAGTAACAGCTAACAGCTTTGTTCAACAGGGCATGCAGAGAGTGTCCCAAAGCATATTTATACATACACAAGGGCCTCCCGTGGCCAACGAACGGGCATAAGCCTGTGAACCACAGAATGGTCCCCCACAGTGCTGAGCATCCTGGCAGAATTGATCTTGTCAGTAGCTACGTGCCTGCTGTATGCCTCTGAGAACGTACCCACCAAACACTGACCCCAAGTCACAGGCAAGACAAATACAGCAGGAAAATTACTGAAGTCCTCACTTGGTGTTACAGTTCTTCTTTGAAAACCATGTAGTGAAGAGAGTGTTCAGGGTCTCAGAGACCTCGGCCACAGGCACAGTGGGAGATGTAGACATATCCCCAGTACAAAATGTGTTGGTGCTCTCCAGCTGGGCGAGCAGAGGCAAACTCACCTTGACCTGCTGTGGTGTCTCCTCACCCCACCATTTTGAAGGGACAATGAGGCTGGAAGGAGGACGGGCACCTCCAGGAAGGAGCTCCAGGGCAGCAGCTGTGTAGGAGCCCCAGTCCCGTCCCAATGGGAGTGCAGCTGAGGATATTCCTCTCTCAGTATCAGTGGTGTTTCCCTGCAGGCTAGCTCAAGTGGCTGATTTTTTTGGATGCTATTAGCAGCTCTTTAACCCTCCCTAAGCTTTGGACAAGCCACACAGGTGGTTGCCTGCCAGGAAGGGACACCACTTCAGCTGGGGTCTCTGTCATCATTCACTAGCACAGCTCCTGGCCTTTGCTGTTTCGTTATTCTGGCCAACATAACAAAAGGTTGCTTGTAACAGAAAGGTAAAGATTACTAAGTCAGGCCACCCTTAATGCTATGTCTTCGTGGAGAGTTATAGGAGTTTTGCCTGTCACTCAGCAATCAAACTCCTACTGGAGGGATGGAGAGGGTTTTAGCCTTTTGCTCCCTCTACTGTGGTACACACTGTCCTGGACAGTGCAATGCTTGCAGTGATAGGAACCAGAGGAAAAAATACATAAATCACTGAGCACCATGTTCTCCCCTGTCCCAGGGGGGCACCTCACCCATCTGCCACAGCAGGGGCAGTGCCTAGCCACACACCTGACTGTTCCCCTCCCACCTTTCCCATGGGATGGGGGCTTCCGTGGCCTCAGCTTATGCAGGATGATAGATGTGGGCTTTGTAGCAAGTCCTAAAGGCATGGAAAGGGTAAGTACTTTCTCAATTTTTAGCTGCCTGTAATCACTAGAAAGCCTAAGTGTCCCTAGAGTATTTGGGGCAGGGAGGAAGGAATCACAAAGAACCCCACAAAACCCAATAAGCCAAACCACTGAAGCTAGTTTTCATGCCATTCGGAGATTTTCACTCGGGCTATTTCAATTTGTAAACCTCCAATTTTAAAAAATTAACAATAACCCCGCATTCCTTTTTCACTACATCAGCTGAATGCCTGACAGATTTTAAACATTATTTGCCTTTTTTTTTTTTTCTACTTTGCCTAGTTTATCCAAACCTATGAAACCTCAAGGACATAAAGCATTATAAAAATAAACAGCACCACTAGCAAAACTGTCATTCTCAAGAAGAACACTTGCCTCATTAAACTGCAGAATTTCCAAAACCAATGAAATACATTTTTACAAAGAGCAGGAACTCCTCTGTTGATGAAAAGGTATGTGGACAACTTTCTCTCCTGTATTATTAATGCCAGTCAACCTGCCAAGGATTTACATCAGAGGCAATGAGGAAAGACATGACCTCTTCTCAGGAATATGTGATCTGTGCAAGAACACAGTGCTGGGACGCTCACACCTCCTGCAGCAAATCGGCTTACGTACTGTGGGAACTTCAAACTGTGTGACCAGCATGATCACAGCAAGGGTGACAGGGTTCTGCAGGATTACTCACAGGATTAGAGGTACATTGAAGTTTCCATATTTTGGACCATTACTTGCTCTTGGTCTCAGTAGATGGGGGTACAGGAGTAACGTGAACAAGGCAACTAGACAGAAGCAGTAGAAAAGAGGCTAGACTTGCCTTCTCTTTCTCCAGTTAAGCTACACAGCTGTGAATTGATAATGAAGTCTTTAAAATGAAAGAGCAGCTGGATCTGATTCTGGAACAATCCTCATGCTCGGCAGCACACCGCCACCTTGCCTGCATGTAGGATGTAGGCCAGAAAACCCAGACAGATCTTGGGTTGAAATGCAAGGGAGAAGAGCTGTCTGGCTTACATCAACGGATGGAAAGCCATCTGAGGGAACAGCTTCTTTTCCTTGGAGTTCTGTGTGGCTTTACAATCTGTTAGTGTGCCTGCCTGTGCCAAAATGCTCTGTTAACGTTACCCCAAACAGGATACGTGTTGCCTGAAATATTAAGCCTCACACAGGATCACTGTCTTACACGTTTATGCTAGAGCCAGAGAGGAAGAGAACAACGCTCTTCAAGCGGCAGCATCCAAAATGAACTCGCCGGGCTCACTGTAACAAATAAACGCGCCTATCGAGGATTGGCTCCTGCCATTAAAATTGCAGGCATGCTCTGGGTTCATCCTTAACTGCTTGTTGCTTCCTGATGATTCCTCGTGCGAGACAAGCTCCAATCTGTGTTGCAGCATGAATCATAATTCACTGTGTAGTTTATCCTCTGAGGCTTGTTTTTGTATTTTTGGTTGGTTTTGTTTTGGTTTTTTTTTAATTCCACACATCCTTGCTTCTACCCTCTTGTAGTGGTTTAAGGGCTTTTCATTCTTTAGGGTTCAAAATGAAGGTTTGGACTCCCAAAGTCATTGCAGACACTATCAGTACAACAGCAAGAAATGAAATAGAGCTTATTTTACTTATTCAGAGATTTAAATTAATTCTGTTCCCTTCATAAGATTAGCTGATCAAAGGGCCAAGGATCAGTCATTGAAAAATACCTTAATTTGTGATAATGTGAAAAATATAATGAAATATAGAAGCTGTATCTTGAAGTTCCCTGGGAATATGAACATATGACATTTTGTCCCTCCCAAAATTCCAAATACTGATGTCTACCCAAAGCAGGCTGAGGAACCATGCATTTTTCCCCACATACAACAAATCGCTTTCTCAGTCTTTCTGGAATCAGAAAGTGACTTGAGAAACCACTGTCAATTAACAGTTAAATCTGAGAGCACCAGACACTCAACCTGGAACAACAAATAACAAGAAAACCAAAGACAACTGCCACAACACTCTCCAAGCTATCAAGCTACAACAAGGTCTTTTACCATCTCATACCAGCATACTCTTCATACAGCCCCTCTGCTGCTGCTGCTGCTGCTGCTGCTGCTGCTGCTGCTGCTGCTGCTGCTGCTGCTGCTGCTGCTGCTGCTGCTGCTGCCTCCTCCTGGTCTCACCTCATCCAGAGCGTGCTCTCTTGCTTCTTCCTCTCTCTCCTCTCCTTCCTTGGCTGCTCTCTCTTCACTGGTTCTCAACCATTTAACAGAACCAGCCACAGCTGCACCTTATCTACATCAGCCACCCTCCCACCCCTGCAGGCAGCCCGCAGCTGTATATTATCAATGCTAATTTACCCACCTTCATTCCTCTACAGACAACACCTCTGTGTCAGGGTTCCCTCATGATAGCACAAGGATAGCCTGCATATATTTGATTTATCTTTCTCTTGAGGAGCAGGGCACCAGCCCCTGCCAGAGTTGGTGATCTTCCAACATGTTGCTGACTTGCTCAAGATTAGCTTTCAACGCCCATTGCCTGCACAATCTGCTCCTCTCCCTGCCAGCTCTGTTTCTGCCTCCTGTCTCGCCCTGGCTGCAGCCCCCTGCACCCTGACACACAGACTCAGGTTTCTCACCTACTGCTGTATTTTCTCACTGCCTTTTCTAGAAACTCGGAGAGTGATGTTGAACCATGCTGCTCTTTGGCTCTGAAGAGAGACTTGCCCGTTTAGTGGCTTACAATGACTCTTTGACTTTCTTTGGGACTGGTAGTCTGATTCCCATGTGGACTTTCACATGTTATCTTCTGCATCTTTCCTGTCCCCTCGATGCAGTGTGTGGGAGACCTGGAAGAGGTACTTACTTCCACCCGTGGGCAGTCAGGTAGCTTTCTGGGCAAGACTGAGGACACCACAAGTCTATGAAAAGCCACGAGCTTAATGCTGAGGGCCTGCATTTTTCAGCACGTATAAACTTTTTCTCTTGGCCCTTCACCAACCTCACATTTTGCCACATCCTGAGGAAGAGAATTCCCTCTAATTCAAAGGTACCAGTGTGACGGTTATATGGCTGGCCTGTCCTTCCTCTTACCCTGTGACAGCGACGCAGCCTCTGGTCGCCTTGCCTCCTCTACATGGCAACGTCTCCCTGCTGACTCGGTGTATAAAGCGATGTGCATATTCCTGAAGCTCTGTCCCTTCAAAGCCAGTACAGAGAGGAGAGCTGGAAGCCGCTGAGCCAAGCAGCCATTCCCCACTGCCACAACTACATGTGTTCCTCCTTGAGTCACAGAGGAGGGAAAAGAGGACAATGACCCCAACTTTTTCTTAGGTCTCCTGTCTGCAAGACAAGATTTGTTTGAGGTTGAGAAGGCCCCTCAAGCTTTGGGACAGCTTTGCCTAGGGCAGTTGATGGGTGTGCAAGAGATTATTCTAGTATGATTCAAGTGGGGTGAAAAGAAGAAAGCAACTTCACTCTGGACCTCCCGGCTGCGCACCCATGACTGTAATTAAAAGCAGCAGCTGACTCCTGCCCACTCATCTTCTAACAGCATCTCTCACCAAAACCATGCGCAGCCCTGCAGACTCAGAGCAGGGCTTGCAGCCCAGACAGCTGCTTTGCTCCAAGCCTCAGGTAAGTGCCAAACCCATATTTGACTTAGCCCTGTAGATTTACACTGAACATCTCCAAAGAGGAACACGGCTAATGGGGAAAAAAGAAATAGTGCCAAAAACCAACCGAAAGCGCAAATGAGAACAAGCACAAAACATGAGAAACAAAGGTAGAATAGGACAGAAGGGAATGGGGAGGAAGGAGATAACAGCCAGTGTGCCTGAACAGAGAGTGCCAACAGGCATAGAAGGGATGGCATCTGCTAACTGGGTAAGAGAAACACTTCCAGTTCCCCTAAGTGGAAGCGGGTAGCTGGAATTCCATCCAGGCAGTGGTTAAGGAGCTCACCTATACAACCGTCTTCTTCCTCTGCAGCTCTGTTCCAATTTTCAAGTCAGTGCAGGGCTCTTTGTTACCTAGACACTGGCAATACCACCACACATCCTTCCTTGCCCAATGTCTGCTTAGCCTCACCACCTCTAGGCCACAATATATCAACTTGATGCAGGTTCAGGTCTTACAGCTGTCTGCAACTGATGAGCCCCATTCAGCTGCACAAATTGAGCTCAGGATTTGGCCTTTAGCATGCCACATGTTCCAGCACACCAACTCCCTGTTCTAGTCTAAGGATTAGAGTTCATGTGGGAAGCATGTGGGACTAGGTGGAGCAGAAAGAAAACCATCACCAATTGCAAGAAACAGTGAGAAAAAGTGCTAAAGCATGATCAGGGGTCTGAAAGAAAGGCAGAATAGGCCTGACAGTAGAGGAACAGTTACAGAAGACATCAGCTTCCTGCGCTGGCCATTTTACATTTTGCATAGTTGGTGAAGATCCTACTTTTCAAGGAACAGGAATTTTTTCACCCAAGTATTCTCAAGTTTGGCCGTTGCTGTACACTGCTCCACAGTATGTGACGATAGCCCCTATCTATGGCAATAAACCCTAAATTTTCTTGTTAAGTATTACAGTGAAGGAAATAGAAGGGAGATAATAAATATCATATACCTATAGGAAGTAAAAGCAGAAACTAAGAAACGCAACGGGAGGGAAAACACAGCTCCAAAGACTTCAGTTCTGAAAGCTTCCTTGCTCCCTCTCTGCCTCTGAAATGCTGGGATCTGTTTGGATACCTTTCTGTGTCACCCCAACCTCAGCTAACACAGATCCCATATGTTTCTGCCTATAGTTTACTCCTGATCCCTAGACAGTTTTTCAGCAAGCCACACAGTTCACTAACAAACTCGAACCTGCCAGGGCATTTGCAAACCTACCCACAGCAGTATAACAAATAGCTATATTCTGCTTCCAGAAAGGCCAAACAAGCCTGTGATTGCAATTGTTACGCAATTACTGTGATTGCAGCTTTGCTGGACATTTTGCTGAAATGTCTTTGCTAATCAGCGAGGAACAGAACTGACTCTTCACAAGTGCCAATATCATCCATTTAGGACTTCCAGTCTGTCTTTATCAACAAGGCAGGTAACGTTCTGTGCTCATATTCTGCCACCTGTGGTATTTATTCATTCTCAGTCTGAAGCTGAAAGACAGATCTGTTCCGACAATGCTGTAGAGCAACCAAATCTTTAAGAAAAAAATAGCCTGGCTGGAGGCCAGACTCTTCTAATTAACCTATTCAAAGCACACATTAAAAAAGCCACCTAATTAGACAAACGGCCAAACTAAAGCTCACACTGCTCAACACCACACAAGAACTCCATCTTTCTCTGCTTACACTCTGCACATTCATGTTAGATGCAAAATACGTTGAATTTCAAAATACAAGTGGAAAATCTCTGTGAAGGAGAATAGATATTGGAAAGATGTGTGTAAAACAAGAAGAGAGAGCGATGGGTTTGTCACACCCTTGGGAAGCTCTCTAGCAAGCTCTTTGCAAAATGTCTGTGCAATGTTTGGCTGCTGTTGTATTTAGGGGAGGGAGGAGGTGAAAGGAGGAGAGAGGTGGGGAAAGAAAACATAAGAGGCTTCCCTGGCAGTCCACCTGCTTCTTTTTAGGTATTGCTGCCTCAGGCTCTGCACTAGTTAATTACTTCATACAGTCAGAGCCAGTTGTTGCCTGTTTCATGATTTTCTCCTTGATGACTGGTGATTTGTACCTGTCAACAAAATGGCATCAGCAGGTGCAGCCACAGTGGGTGCCAAACTGGACCTGGAACTGTGACAATGATTCCAACAGCTCATTTCAGAGGCTCTGTGGCGTCATTTTTTCTCACTTCTCTGAAAACGCACCCTGTTCCCAACCTGAACAGATCTCTGCTGTTGTGAAAGTTTTTATGCACTGTTTGAGAAATACATTTCTCCCTTAATCAGCAATAACCCTGTTATTTTGGTTCTATGGTCCTCAACAAAGGACAAACTACACAATCACATAACTATTGTGATGGATACGTCCATCATGGGCATCAGTAAAAACTTTAGGATTAAAGATGAAGTATTTACTTGTTTTCATTTGAAATTAAACTCAAGATTGGAATGGAGATTTCAAATGCTTAAAAGAGAGCAGTCAAACGCACCACTCACTAGTGCTTCTTACCATCACAATACACGCTGCAATTCTTTACACAACTGGAAAGTTTCACTGCACTGCAGCTATTCACCTGGTCTTTAAAGACATGATATAGGAAAGGAGAAATACAGTAGCATTCATATATAGTTCTCAAATATCTATTGAAATATATTATGAAAAGTCAACCAAAAAATCATGTAATGAGTTTTCTCATTTTCATAAAAGCTCATGATCTGGATATTTCACTCTTTCTCCTATTTTATTCTAGCTTGAGCCTTTGTAAATATTATTTTAACACTTTCATTGCCATCCTGTCCTTATAACCTTGAAAACGCACCACAGCAAAGCAAGCCCATGACTGCAGAAGATAGGTCTTTAAGTGAACATTAATACTTTTGTAACTTACAACCAAATTTATGAAAAATGTGAACACACCATGCTAGGCAATATAATTGCTCAAGGTTTTATGGTTAAATGCTACAGAGAACCTCTATGAAAGACTGAAATTGTCCTAAATCTTGCAGCTATCTTACAGCTTCATTCAGTCAGTTCCCTAACTGTCTTTTCTCTTCCAGATGTCATCGTGTAATGAGGGCAGAGTCATCCCCTCCACTGCTCTTCTATCAGCCTTATTTTTCCTAATAGGTAAGAGGAGAAAGGAGCCGTGTCTGGCCCTGCCTTATCAGTAGGGACGTTAGATTAACCAGGGACTCCCTGAATTGGGAAGTCCGAGCACTACAGCCAGTCTTCAGTGCTCTGAAGAAAACCGGTGATGGTTAATATCAGTAGCGCTCTCTTCCCTACTTGTCAGCTTCCCCTCCGATTCTTCGACACGTCTCAAGCCCAACTTGCTAGTTTGCCAGAGCTGTTCCTTTTCATAAAACGCAGCCCTTCACAGAACAGGTGTCTGCCACTGCATAAACCCCATCATGCCTGTCCTGGTTTCAGCTGAGACAGAGTTACTTTCCTTCCTGGTAGCTGGCACAGTGCTGGGTTCTGGATTTAGTATTTAGCGGAATCATGTTGATAACACACTGATGTTTCAGTTGCTGGTAAGTAGCGTTTGCTCCAAGTCCAGCACTTCTCAGTTTCCCATCTCTGCTGGTGAGGGGGGCACAAGAAGCCGGGAGGGAGCAGAGGCAGCACAGCTGACCCCAACTAGCCGAAGGGATATTCCAGACCACAGAACATCCATGTTCAGTATATAAACTGGGGGGAGCTGGCCGGGGGCCCCTGATCACTGCCTGATAACTGGCTGAGCACCGGTCAGTGGGTGGTCAGCAATTGTATTGTGCATCACTTGGGAGTTTGGGGCTTTTTTGGTTGGTTTTTTTTTTTTTCTTGGGTTTAATTTCTCCCTCTTTCACTATCTTTTTCCTTACAATTATTGTTGCTATTATTACTATATTTTACTTTATTTAAATTATTAAGTGGTTCTTATCTGAACCCATGAGTTTTGCCTTTTTCTGATTCTCCTCCCCATCCCACTGGGGGCAGGGGGACTGAGCAAGCGACTGCGTGGTACTTAGTTATTGGCTGGGGTTAAACCATGACAATGTCTCAGGCAGAATATTTTGCTACCTCTTTCTAGCCTATTCCTCTGTGCCATTGCTCCCTGCAGCACTGAAAATCTGGCATCCATGAGAAGTGCTGCAAATGGCTCTTGCATAGGGATGAATTTCACCCAAGCTAAGGAGAATTTGTATGCAGTAACTACTGGAATTAATATTTTCAGAAGCTTTGAGAGATCAGAAGAGGCACCGAGAGCAATGAAAACCAGAAGCCTTGAAGCTTCTTACTTCTCCAGCATCAGCAGCGTGCCACAGTGATACAACAAAGTTCACAATGCTAAAGGAAAGCCAACTACAAAAAAGCCTCTGCCTTTATTAAGCAGACCTTTATTAAGGTCCTCAAATTTGTCTACTCCTACTCCTTTATTGTTACATATTAATATGTGCCTCTGCTCATAGTCTAAAGCCTCTTGGAAACACAGACTCTATTTATTTATTTTTTTTAACACACTGCCAAGCTCCAAGGTAGCTGTGAAGTAAATTTAGCTACTGCCAAATACAGATGGAATTGTTTCAGAATCTGAAGGTTGGGGTTCTTTTTCCCTTGAAAGACTTAATAATATAGCTAGTAGTGACATCCAGGATGACAAGCTAAGAAATATAACAGTAACCTCATTTTGTGGGTTAGAGGATTTGAGACAAGCATTTCAGAGCATTAAGAGATTACTGCTCACAGAGAAGGAGACCTGTCCTGCACTCTGCTCTGTTTTAGCTGGTTCCTTCTCACTTGAAGTGTTGTTCCAGGATGGGAGACCAGGTAGGGCATCAGCTCTTTGCAAAAATTACTACAGAAAATCTCTACAGCTATACATGTGCTTGAACCAAGTTGAATCATAACCATAAACTTAAAATTAGACACTGTTTGAAGATTTAAACAGATGGATAGTTTATTCCCTAAATCTTTCTGCAACTTCATGCATAGGCTTCCAGTTTGGCAGTTCTAGCTCTAGTAACATCACTGGATCTTCTTTAACTCATACCATGAGAAAAGCCATTGCAGAGAGACCAGCCTGCACCCTCTGTTAAGTCTGCAACTGGCTCCACTTAAATGACTCAAACACATAAGCACTGTGACCATTTTTCAAGCACCACCAACTGGAATCTCTTGAAACCCTTGCTCTCCATTCTCAGGGATTTTCTGAAGCAGAGCGCTACAAGGAAGTTTCACTGTCTCACAGACTTGCTGGCCAACCTAGACAATTTATTTACCTATTGGCAGGCTTGGGAGGGCAGCTATTTACTTAGACAGGACATGCAGCACCCTTTCAGAAGAAGATGCCATCAGAATACAATTGTAATCACTTTCCTTGTGACAGCATGTATTTTTACCTGGTGGGAAGCAACAGGGTAGCTTCAGGATTTATCACAGACTTTTTTAGAATGCATTTTCACTGAGAACTCTGATTCTTTTTTCAAAAAGCTCCACTGTGAGTGCTGCATGGAACTTAAAAGGGGAAGACAAGGCTGATACAGCCCCTTTTTTCCTTTTTCTCTGCCTAGCACAGAATCTATAATCACATCTTTTAAACATCTGTGGGCAAGTTTAGAGTAACTAAAAAAGCAATGGTAATGAAAACAGCCATTGGCAAAAGTGTGTGAGATATGTCTGTGTAAGGTTCTGTTGCACTCAGCCTTATCCAACTTACTCATCATAATTCTTGATTTCTGCTGCCTAGTCAGAATTCAATGGCCTGCCCTTTCAAAGCACTTGAGACAATCATACTGAAGAATATTGTCTTACTGTTAATCATCCTTTGGCTGCTGGTATACAACTACTCTATGTTAACTTTAAGAATCTGCTGTTTGACATCAGATCAGGGGTATTTATTTCAGGCTTTGGGTTAGTTGTTTTTGTTTTCTGCATTTGCTCAGCTTCTGTCACAGGTGTATTCTAGTCCCTGAGTGATGCTCTATAGTACACTCACTGTAATCAGCAGATAGGAACAACTTCTGATGTCCTTAAGCCATCCTGAAGACAAAGATTGTAGAAGGACAGGGGTCTTGCCCCATGTCCTACTTAATGTCATTAGAATGTAAATGTTTCTGACTCTTACAGTTCAGCATTCCAACCTCTGCTCAAGTGAGACATGTTGATTAGATCTATTTATATAAGTGCTTCTTAATTTCAAATTATCTTAATTCGGCTGCACTCTCAATATGCTGATGTGTTTCATTTAGATACCCTCCAAGTGAACTCTTTCTTCACATGGCATTCTGAGGACTTGGATGCAAAGACAGCCCTAGAAGAAAATCAGTACGTAACAAAGGATACAACTAGCAGTGGCAAAATAAGAAGAGAGATGAAATACCCAACATTAAACCTCAAATGCAGCCTACATTCCTGTCATTACATTAACCTATTTGCTTATACCTTTGTACCTTCTCATACATTGCTCTTGCAGTTGAGAAAGATAAACTTTTAGGAGAACAGGTCTGTTTCACTTCCATGTACTTGGAAAACCATATGCCCACGATGGTTGCTATGGCATTTTAATATTAATAAAACTAAATATGCTTGGCTGAGTTAAGGCAGTTGTGCATGTTTTTATACAGATTTATTTTTTAAAAAACATTGTGTGACTGATCTGCAGATATTGTACCTGTAGACCTCAAAGAGGAAACTTCAATAAAGGGCTGATGGGGTGTCAAGTGTTGCACTTTTTCCAAGCTAGAACATTGAGCTTTCAACAGAAAGGGTGATCTGAATTTTAGAAAAGATCCTCAGTGGCACGGCTTTCTCTACAAATGAGTTCTCTCAAGAACAGCATAACAGCCAGTCTTGGCCTGTGAGGTTTTCTCTACATTACATTTTCAGTTGTTGTAAATCATTAACAGTCCCTGAAATGTTGCTACAGTTGCTAGGCAGAGGCAGTTAATTTATAAACCGTCCATGTTGCCAGGAAATCTAGATTTAGGCATTTAAAAGAAAACCATTTTGAGCAGAGGGTGGGTTGCAAAGAGAGAGGAGAAAATCTAAAATATACTTAACATTATGTCTTTCTCCCAAAAAATAATTATGCCTAGTGAATTTTTGAGGATGTTTATAATATCACATATGGTACATACTTAATTGAAGGCAGCTGAACCGACAAGAATAATAATATTCCAAAGATGCGGGGTATTCCGATGTGAAAACAGATGATTTTTTTCCTCATTTAATAGATAATTCTTTTCTCTTTCCATGTCATATTTTTGCATCCAATTTATTCTACTTTTTATTTTTCTGTCTAGCAATGGCCCTGGCATTTTTTTAAGCAGTGGGCTAGCTGATCTCTTTTCCAGTGTGCCATGTTCTGCAGTATGCCCAGCAGCTGATGCTGTACAGCATTTACTTCCCTGCACCTAGAAAAATGTTCCAAACCTAGTTCCAAAAAATTGTAGGCTCCTTTTACTAGGCTGCTGGATTACAGGTGTGTCACTCATCATATACCATTGACTTATGGAAAGCAGAGAATTAAACTAAGAACTTGAGTGAGAAGCTGCCCTGCCTCTAGAAGAGAAAGGCCAGTTTCCCTGGCTGTATGCTGCTAAGTCTTTGCTTCTCATTTCTGAGAAGCACAAACTTCTGTTCAACAAATTCTATCTGATTTATTTTCCTGCCCCCCTTTCTGCTATTATTTTTAAGAGTGCAATGCACAGCCAAAATTAAACTTCAGGACTCAGAAATTAGATGTCTCTCTCAATATGCCATCTTTTTCACTTCCTAGCTTTTCACACTGCACCACTACAATTGCATGTTTGACAGCTTTTTCATTTTCATTTCATTTTACTGGATGTGTTCTTAAAGGAAAAATAATTATTTCATGTCAAATATGATGGGGAGGGGGAAGGTCTCCAACAATACCCTCCACCCCCGTAAGTGAAAAAATGTTATTTATAAATATACCTTTAATTACTTTTCCCAAATAAATATTATTCTTTAATTCTGCAGTGACTGATGATGATGACAAAGTATTCCATCAGTCTATTCCCTGTGAATTTTATCTGACTACAAAGTCAGATGGCTAGTTCTTTACTGCACTTCAGTGGGGATACTTGCAGGTCTTTGTGAATAGCACCAGCCAGCATTATTTTAACTTCATGATTTAGAAATGGTCTCTCAGTTCCCTGAGCTGAGACGATTTTGAGGCATCAACATTCTGGAGTTCTCATACTTCCTATGGTGGCAGCAGTAAACTGGGAAATAGAACTTGCTTAAATTAGTTTAAAAATAATTAAAGGATTGTTTAACTTATATTAAGGTCAATTCCAATTCACTCACTACAGATTTTACATGTCAACACCTCTCCTCCCATATGAACTGTCAAACAGATGAACATAACTGGAACAGAAATACAGAAAGACTTCAGATATGTTGATCTGTTGATCCAATATGTTATGTTCCCTTTGCATCACCAGTCTGATATACAGCAGCTTTGATCTGTTTCATTTTTTCATTATATATTTTTTACTTGTAGCTCTTGTAGCTCTAAACTCAGTCTGTTGAAAAACTCATTTGCTGCACAAACTTCGAATCACAGAATGATTTGGGTTGGAAGGGACTGTAAAGATCATCTAGTTCCAGCCCCCGTGCCATGGGCAGGGGCACCTTCCACTAGACCAAGCTGCTCAAAGAACCATTCAACCTGGCCTTGAACACTGCCAGGGATGGGGCATCCCATCCCAACTTAGGCAACCTGCTCTAGTGTCTGGTTTTTATAACTTACAGATTCTAAAAAAAAAATAATAAAAAAATAAAAAAAAAAATAAAGTTGAAATCTGAAATATTTTGGTTTGGAACAGTTGCAGCTGAGACACTGTACACCTGCCAGCAGAGACATTCTATTCACCAGGATGGCAAGTATTCCTCCTCACATCACACACAATACATAGGGGCCGTCCTTTCTCAAAGGATTAAGTGATGTACTGTGACAAGTCCTATCCATGGGACATAATGAAAGCTAGATTTAGGTTGAAAGAAAAGACTTCTTGGTGCAGAGAGCTGTTTCCCCCCTACCCAATTTTTCCCATGGGAAGCAAAAAAATACATAATGAAAAAAAAGTTTCATTGGAAGACTTTCCCCATTGTCCTGCCTCTCCCCCCAGTCCTGATTAAACTGGCATGTTCAAAGTAGCACTCTTCATATTATGACTTTCTACAAGTCATTTTTATTCCTTTCATCTTCCTCCTACTTTTCCTCAGGAGCAGAAAATGTTGAACTGCTATTAAATATTATTTCTGGCTGGAAAATAGGAAGAAAGGTTGATTTTCATTCCAGCTGGGCAAAATCTCTTAATTTGCAGAACCTCCCAAGCCACTCTAATCAATTACAGAATTCATTTATATTTTCATTTGATTATCAACTAATTTTGATTCTTCCAGTTTGTTGATTAAGCTCTGATTAAGTATTTGCCTGTGACAACATCCAGCCTTTAAGTGGTGTCATATTGTGAAGAATCCATTCAAAATACTTACGTTTCTAACTTTACATGACAGTCATTCTGAAAACAATAGTGTAAAGAAGAGTAAAGGACAAGAGTGACCAACAGGTAGCAAACAAATCTTGTTTACAACCAAAAACTTACATGTATTGTGGATATTTCTATGAAGAATAAACCCAGAGCTGTAAGTATTTCTCTATAATAAATCTGGGGGTCTGGCTGAGGGATTAGTGAGAAATAAGCAACTGCCTAGCTTACTAACAGGTAAAGGTTCCACAGAAAATCTCTACAGGGCACCATACCTTTTCTGTACTACAGACCAAAACAGATTTCTTCAAACAGTGGCACTGTTAAGAAAATGTGCGCTGAACTAGCACCTTAGTTAGCTATATTTTCATCAAAGAACGTTCTGATTAAGCAAGCTTACCTCTGTAAAAGGGCTGTATTTTAAAGGAAGACAAATTAGTTCCGATAACACAAGGACTGATCCATGTCTTGCCTTACAGTAGTAATGAAACATTAAGCGCTCGAGTTTCCGCATTGTTTTTTCTCTACCTTAATCCCATCTTCCTTTAGTTGTACCCCTACTTTGTGACTTCCTTCTTTTGCCTTCATTCTTGGCATTTTTTTTTTTTCTCACCAGAAAAGGAACAGGAAGGATGGGAACATGAGAGATATCTGATGGTTAGATGCAGAGCCACCAACGTGGAAGCTCTGGACTCTGCAGGGTCCCAGCTGCCACCCTGCTGCCCATGATATGCAGAAAACCAGCAGGACCAGACCCAGGAATCCCACACTGAATGGTCCCTTCTCCTCACTGATCTTTCCTGTGCTGGAGGTGAATGCTCAAATTCTGCAAGATGGTGAGGACACCAGAGTGCAGAGCTGGGGTGAATGGATCTGGTTTTTCAGCAAAGCAGGATAGATACTGGAGGGTAGTGGGGGCAGGGGATTAGGTTCTTGTTTGGAATATGGTCACACACACAAACACAGGGCTGAGCTCCTGAAAGGATTTCTTGATAGTGTCAAAAGGACAAGGCAGAACCATGGTGGCTGTACAGGACAGTGACGTGCTGCTGCCAGGCTGTTAAGTCACAGCTGTATTGAATTTCTATATGGAGAGGAAAAAAAAATAATGAAGGGGAGAGGACCTTGGAAAATGCAAATGTACCACAGATTTAGAGGAATGCTGCTTTCAGTAGCAGGGACACCTTAGCAAGGGAATTTGGAAACACCTCAGGAAGAAAAGTTGCTGATTGCCAAAATCACCAGAGTGCAGTGAGTTCTTGGTACACCTGCTCACAGGGATATATACACCCAGTCCCCAGCACACCTCAACAGACTTCCCTTTCCTGCCTCTTTCACAGTTTTCAGTTTTTCTATTTCTTCTTCAACTATAGTTTTCACTCACATTCAAGGACAGGTCATACCTGCAGCTACATAGAACATCATCATGCTGCTGAGTGGAAGCGGTTTTGCCTTTTTGTCTTTCCTTAACAGCTTCCAGCAAGTAAGAAAAATAATTTTCTAACAACTAAAAAACCCAATAGTCTTCACGTAACAATCATGATGACGAGAAAATATTTTAGAACCTAACTAATGGGCATTTTCCTTATTTCTTTAAATGAGAAATAACGCTCTACTTCAAAACAGTTATTGGGTGGATGACATATCACGCTGTGAATCTTACTGTTGAAACCATTTATCAGAATAAATGTAACTCATGGAGGAAAAAGTGACAGTATTCTATAGACATGTAAACAAAATTAAGTGAGGTAACTGAAGAGCAGTTATAACCAAAAGAGATTATTTCTACTACCGATATAAATCTCAACTCCTAGGGACTGTTGCACCCTAAGCTTTCATAATAATGTGATTCTATTTTGTTTAAGCAAACCATCGTTTCCCATGATACTCATGCTAATCAGGTTAACAGGAAAAACCATTGGTGCCAGTGGGCAACGCTGCTGGAACTACAATGGGAACTGTAAATCACGTGAAAAAATTATTTTTACCAAGAAGTGCTGAACACTCTAGGACCATGGTTTAAGTCACGCTGTGCAAACTAGGTGGAGGCAGGAGTAAACTTTCAACTTTAGCAGATCGCCACAGCTTCCTCAACACCAGAGCAGGGTTGGATCCCCAGAGTTAATAGAGGGAAGCATGATGTGCATCTGTTTTGATTTTTTTTATTTTATGCAACACAGGACAGAATGAATAACATAACTAGAACAAGCACTGGGTTCCACACAGCCATCCCTCTATTTTCTAGAACTGAAAGAAATTTTAGCTCTTACTAAAGGAAAGAGGATCATACAATGAATTATTTTGCAGTTTATAGGGCAACAGTGTCCTAGAGCCATGTCTTTCTCCAAAACTACACAACGCATTCAACTTTTGGATCAGGAAATTTTCACTCACTTCCATTCTTTCATGCTTGAAGGCAACACCCTGTGCTGCAACACTGGCTTACTCTTCAGTCATTAGGCCCTGATCATTATGGCAAATTGAATCACCGACCAAAAGGATTGTCCACTAAAGGAAGTGCAGGTACCAGAGAAAGCTACAGAACAGCTGATGTTAAGGGAAGACAGATATTTTTATGTAGGATACAGGGTAAAAAACTTATTCTTTGATGAGGGAAAATAGGCTTTGAACACCTCTCATTAGCTGCGCCATCCCACTGGACAATGGTAATATTAAAAAAAAAAACCAGCAATGTAAACAAAAATCACCTGAGGTCATAAGAGTAGTTTGACACACCCAATGGATGCAGGTCTCCTCCATAGCATAGAAAATTCTTAAGGACCATCTCTTTGGTCTCATATTTTCCCCATAATCCATTACTTGTGAAGAAATTTAAGACCAACACATATTTTAAAGCATCCAGTGTTTTGAGCTGGCAATAGGACCTCTGAATTTACCCCTCTGTCCCTCTGCTGTTCTTATGAACGTTCTGAGTTCCTTCAAAATTAACAACTACTGCAAGTGATTTGTTGGGAAGCAGAAAAATATGAAAAAAACATTATCTTTATAAATAGAAATTGCAATAGATTACAGTTTTATTATATTAAGGGAAAGTGAAAAAAATTCTGGTCTCAAAGTTTTCTGATTCTTTTTTTCCTAAACAAATCTCACACACATTAGAAATACTTGTAAACTATTTGTAGGGACAAATACATACCAATAGAAAATCATCATTCTTCTCTGGTTCTATAGTTTGGAGAAGAGGTCTGGTCTATTAAACAAGTGATCTTACTTGAAGTATTACAGATGATATATTGACCCAACAAGCTTTATCAAATCCATCCATATTACATTCAACCAAAATTCCCATCTACTCAGGCAGTGAGCAAAAAGACCACATGTGTGCTCTCTGAGGTGATGCCTCCCTGGTATAATGATGTTAAAACATGTTATCGTACACTTTAGATGCCACCATGACAAGTTCAGTCATGCCCAACTAATAGAGCTCTTCTCACGTATGTTTCTTACTGGTGTTAACACTGCAAATTCCCTGTGTCTGACGGTTCTCATATCACTCGTATCCATGCCCGCCAACCTCTAGTATGAATCCATAAGCATCCTACCTACTATTTCAAAGGAGAAAAATACCTTTTCCAGGGCATCCTACTTGTGACTACTACCCATCCCTATTTCAGAACCATGACTACCAGATAGCTAATGCAAGACAGACTGAAAAAAAGGGAAGAGAACCAAGATCTGTAAATCATGCGAGGCAATCAAAGTAATTTCCCATTCGGAACTGTTGCTTAACTCTAAACTGCTATTTAGTAGAGAGGTTGGACTGTGTTTTCCGCCACTGCTTGGATTGCCCAGTCTTTTATGATAAAAAACTTGGCTTTCAGGAAACTGTGCCTTCTGCAACGAAGCCATTTTGCTCTAAAGACTGTCTAGAGACTATTACACAAGCTCAGGTAACAATGACAGATTTCAGTCTACTGCGGTTAAAATGTTTTACTTCAAACATGTTTTTAGACAGAATGCCAATATCTGTCATAATCAACTTCAAGCTCGTGCTGAGTAGCCTTCTTGTCTTAGGTAGTACTCATGAGGACTCGGCTAGACAGTTCTCACAAGAGAGATTTTCCATTTAAATGTGTCAACCCTTCAAATTTTTAGTAGCTACTATATGAGAGAATAGAAACAGTAAGCAAGTTTGTTCTGTGGATGTATTCACACTACTGAAGGCACATGGCGTTTGCTTACCCAACAAAGCCTAAGCTATCAGTACGACTGTACGTTCATGAACAATGTTCAGTCCAAACAACATACAGCACACTGAATAATCAATTCTGTTTGTCAGTCTTGATGTTGGCAAACTTTGTGTTTCCATTAAGGTATTTCTTTATGTTCTACTATATCCCATATTTTATTTCACATTATATATATATTTTACAGACCAAGTAAGAATTCTAGTTCAACTACTTACAGTTTAGTTTATCTTAGTGCAAAAGAGCAAGATCTGTTAGTATATTCTCAGTTATAAGTATTTTGCCTATAAAAAGACATTATAACTTGTATAGGCTAGAGACAGGAATTTTTTCACGTTTTTACATGTCAAATAATAGAATGAAAGTTCATGGAGTCATATAGAAGGATATTTTCTTTTATCCTGAGGCCATTTAAATAGGGAACATCCAACAGAACAACCAGGGAACTCTTCACTTCAGAAAGACAGAGCTTTGAAGAAAACACTGGATGATGGCTTTAATAACGGGAAGCTGTCTAGCTGATCTCAAGTTATACTGTGGAGACTGTTTACAGCTATCCAGAGGAAGGCACCATAAAATGCCTCCACAGGCCTAATTCTATGATGTGGGTTTTGACAGAGATGCTGTTCATACTCATGAAAGTAAAAGCTCCATAAAATCTGAAGGAAGAAGACTGTAAATTGAATCTAAATGGGCTTCAGTACAGTAAAACCAAAAGCATTTCTAAAAAAAAAAAAAAAAAAATTTTCTTTTCAATCCCTTCCAATAATTTGTACGTGCAATTTTGCTGATGAAGCACTCTTAAAATAAGCCAGTTGAACAGAGCAGGTTCCTATCTTCTAAAGATGAAAGAGAATATAAATTGGAGATGACTAACCATCAGTTACTCATCTTTGCTGTAATTATAGTATTTGGCCAGTGGCTTTTATTGCGGTAGGTTAGAATTTATTGCTCATCTGAGATAACTACTTTTACGTGAACTTTCTGAGGCTGCATCAGCCATCTCAAAGGCATTAGTAAATTAATACATCCATATACAGAGCATTACAGTTTCCCAGGCACTCACTTAAAAATATAAAGATATCAAAAACTGGACAATTCACTGAACTCTTTATATGAAACCCATGTTTTTAACCTAGTATAATACAGTACAGCTTGAATGGTTCTAGCTTGAATGGTTTAGAAAGAAGCTTGTCCACAATTCCATCACTAAAGTGACTTTAAAAGTTGTAAAGAAAAAAAAAAAAGAAGCAAATAGATTAAAGAAGAAAAGGTCTGATTCTATTAGTGTGACACAGAAATGTGGCAGTATTATTAATAAAACCTGGTAGTTCCGAGTATTAGATAAGGAGAGCAAAGTCGGACTCCCAGCCAGTGGAGAAAAGGGAAAATTAACACCTTAACTCACCAGTATGGCTTGCATGATTTCCCTAGAACTGTAGTTATCATTTCAACAGAAGCTGCTGTTACGCAGACAACAGATGCCAAGACTACTAGTTGAAAGAGCATGGCTTCATGGATGCTAAAAGAGTTACTTGAAGTACAAAGTACTTCCACAGAATAGTTTGAGAAGTTGCACAACAGGATCCTGTGAAAGTCATGTTTATAAATTCTCATCACTAAATCGTCCTGAACCCCCTTGAAATGTGCAAAAAGGCTTTCAGAAGTAAAAGCTAGTTCTTTCCTAAGTACAAAAAGAAAGGCAAACTTTTAAAATTAAAAACAAACAATAAGCATAAGAGCACTGGTAAATGAATGTTACCTTGATTTTGGTGAATAAATCCTCTTAGGCTTGGTTTAAGTCCAGCTCAGTCACTTTCTGGGTTTTGGCAGACTGTACAGTATGCGCCAGGAAAAGTGTCTCTGTCACCTTGCACTTTTGCCAGGTTGTCTGTCCCTGTTCTCAGCAGCCACCACTGTGCCACAGATGCTTCTGTTGCCCGGCTCCCCCGCCTCTCTGCCCTTGTGCTCTGGAAGCTGCAATCCCAATAGCATGTTCAATGGCTCCAAGGACAGAAGAGTCTCCCCTTCCTCTCCAACGGGTCTCTCTTCTCTCAGTCATTTCCTTTCTGAAGGACGTAACAGATAAATAAATAAAACATTTAACTGAGCACCGTGATATGAAAGAAACTGTTGGATATAAATACATTTATCTTTTCCCACATTTCCTTTTATCTCAGAGGGTTTTTTTACATTTCTAAATGATTTAATTGATTTGTGAGATTTTTTATTAATTAAATGCATAAAAGTAATTAAAAAAAATCAGTGATCATACAAATAAAAGTACAGACACTGAAGAGCTTACAGGTTTTTGCAGACTGATACTTTATACCTTGTTAACAGCACACTCGTGCAGAAATATGTGATGGGAAGGAAACTTAACAAAATAGCTAATTATCAGTACTCAAACTCTTCTTATATTTGCCACGCTGCACAACATAAAGTGTGGTGATCCTATGTCTTCCTGAAGAGATTAAACTGCACCGATGAACTATGCATATAGACAGTGGTATGCTACAGACGTTACATGATTGCTTCCCTAGACAATTCATAAGTTCCCCAGGGACATGATTTGGCACCTTTATATCTTAACTAAACAACCATCTAGGGGGGAAAAAAAAAATTACTATCCATAATCAGTCTGATCATGGTTTATGACATGAAATTTGCTTTGATTCACCATCGCTGGAATTGTTCCAGAATTATTTAATACATCATGTTGGTAAAGAATAGATTTCATATAGCAACTGTAATTAAGTGCTGACACTAAAGGTTTAGGAAATGAATTTATTTTTTTTCTAGTCAGATACCCTCTAGAAAGAAAGCTTATTCATTCACCTCTCTATTATTTCTGCCCAGTCACTGCTGTTCCTCCAGCTTTTGTAAAGACAGGTAAATGAACAGATAAGAGATTCAATCAGTGCCCCTGCTGAGGGCAAGACAGGCATGCCTGGGTTCTTAGACTTTATTTGGCAGACAATAGCTTACCAATTAACACATGCATACATTAGAACCACGTGCAGAAGTGGCATCTAGTGATGGAGAGGGTTTTTTTGTGCATTATGGTGGGAGAGAAGGCTTAGGAAGCAGGGAGAGCAAAATCTTGAAAGGAAATGGGCTTCAAGCTTGTTTCTGCTGTATAACAACAGTACACACGGATTGCTATTACTGAATAAGGCTGTTAATCTCACACTTTAACAATGCTTTTCATGTTTTAAAACCATGTCTTTGGGGCAGTAGTGTTATAAAACAACTGTTCTCAGGACCAGGGATGGCACTGCTCATGGGAGGAGGTACTATATTATTTGAGCAACTTGTATAGCTGGAAAGAGGAGTCCACTTCCCCTGTACCTCTTTACTTCTCAGGTGGAAGAAGGTCCTTAAACCCTTATGGCCTTTCTTCTCTTATTTCCAGTTTTTAGGCTGTCATTGAATGTATTTTTCCCTCCTCTCCTTAAAAACAAGGTCCTGGCCTGAACCTCCAAAATATTGTCTTAGTCATCTAACAATTAAAAAACCCACCAGATTTAGAATGCCATTACTTTAGTCTGCTCCTTTTAGAACATCCATAAGACTTCGATGATTACCTTGAGAGGTCTCTTCCAAACTCAACCGTTTTATGATTCTATGGTTGTAACTTATAATCTTTACAACTCAAGAACCAAGGCACTCTGTCTACCGAGAAAAGAATAAATCTAAACAATTCATTGCTTTTGCCATTTCTGTTTACAGTTGTGAGCACTGTTGTTGAGGAAATTCCCCAGAACTGAAAAAGCAGAAGCCTGGCCATCAGAAAGAAGTCAACTAATCCTCTTGCTTTTGTATTTGGTCCTTAGGGTTTTCCAGGTTTTCTCCCCTTTTGAAACCAAAGCGTCTCAGAGAAATTAATTTTTATAGGGGTGGTCGGCAGAAAGGATGGCTCAATTGAATTAAGCTGAGAAATCACGCGCTGGGTTCCAGTGCAAACAAACTCAGCTCTTTATTGATGCAAATTCGTTTGGGGATCACTAAACATGTAATGACCAGAATCAGAGTATTTCAGACCATGGCTGTCTTGCTCCCACTGTTGCTACAGTCCTTTGAGCAGATTGCTGACAGCAAACACTGAAAAACAAGCTCAGGAAGCTCTAGCACAGGGCAGGCAATGAGAACTGGTTGTGTATTAGGGGGTTTTGTGAGGCAAAATGCAGTGCCTCTTTTTTTCCTGGTTTAAACTAAAAAAAACAAAAACAAAAAAAACCCCAAACCAAAAAAAAACAACCCCCAAAACCAATCAAAAAACAAAACCCAGAGCTTTTCTATTGTTTGTTTTTCTCTTAGAGGAGTCATTAAAACTGATTGCTCTGGCTGATTTACAGGAACTCAGGTTAAAACAATAAAGAACTAAAATGCTTACTGAGACGATAATGCAATTTGCTTTGCTAGTTATATCATTGCAGGTGGGCACAGCTCTAACTTTGAGCATTCCCACAGAAAATATCCTCAAAGCATCATGTTAATAGACAGCAGAAAACAGTCAGAACAGTTTTCACAGAAAGCATAATTCCTGGAGGCAGGATATTTGCTAGTGAAATGAACTAAATTAACTCTTTAAAATAACACTGTGTGACTTACGCAGATTGTTCAGACTAACTCCTTCACCTCCAGCTAAAAATTGTTTGCTACTTATAGGACGAACAAACTAGATTAACCCTCTACACCATCAGGTGATTTTATTACTCAAGTGTCATTAATTATAAAAAGAAAAAAACATATGACCCGATATGAGAATTTCTATCCCATTCCTCAACTGAATATAAAAGTACTTAATTCCAATTCTTTTCAAACTGATGATACTTTACTGTAAATCAAAACCATGCACACTGCTCCAGCAAACACTCTAAGATACCCTTTGTTGCTTTAAAGTCAATGATCTAGCAATCAGCATATATCCACTGCAAGTGCCTGATGGGAAGGTGGCAGGGAATACTTGACCTGCTTGACTACAGCTGTGTAGTGTGAGAAAGTTTTTGATCACAGCTGTATTTTCAACACCTGAATATCCCCTTCACAAATACAACTCACTGCTCTCAAACACAGCAATCCCATTTTGCCCTTTGGATTGGCTACCCTGGTGGCAATGCAGAGGCTAGTCATTCATAGGTCTCCTTTCCTTAATGCCTTGCAACAACTTCTTAAATAAGGTGTGGACGAAAGAAGCATTGCTATATACTTTTTGGTATCTTGGGTTCAGTCTCCTGGAGTCCAGTCCTGGCTGGTGCTGTAAAGTTGTCTTTACCTTTCGCACACGACTGCCCGTGGCTGACGGGATGCACACGCATTACTTACACAAAGTCCTTCTGCAGCCCTCCGTTACTGCCATGACATGGGGGCTAGACTTCGGTAAGTGAGTCACCCCATCTTAAACTCAAACATGAATGTCACCCCACCACAGATACTTGGTGTAGCCTTTTCCCTTTCTTTAAGTTAGTTTTGCTAAAACCTAGAAAGGAGTAAGAAAGACTTGAATGTATCACCTGGTGCACCCGCCTGCCCCAAATCAACTGAAGTATTTCTGACAGGTAACTCTGTAACCACTTTCTTAAAGCCTCCAGTGAGTAAGCTTCCCCAGCCTCCGTCTGTAATCTACTCAGTCCTTGATTATCTTTGTCATTGGAGCATTCTTTCTACAAATTCCTTCTAAATCTGCTTTTGTTCCAGTTCAAGCGTATTACTTTTTGTCTCACATCTTGAACAGAAGAACAGTTTGTTCCCCTTCCTCTTTGCAGAAACTTCTAAATATTTAGAGCCTGTTGCATGTCTCAGCTGTCTTTTCTTTGAGCTAAAATCCAGTTCCTTTCATTTTTCCTCAGGGGCCAGTAGAGTATCAGAGAAAGTGATTAAGAGAGTCAGACAGAGAACTGAGGTGGCGTTCTCTATCATTACCCAGAATTTCAGTCTGAGGAAATTCAAGCAGAGTTAAAGGAGAGTCAAGACACTTTCCATACAGAATTTGAATTATACTCACTGTGAAAGCTTCTTCTACTTCAGCACTTTCAGGAGCCTTACCAAACAAACTAACCAGCCACCCCTCAGCAAAGTAGCAAAGACAGTTCAGAAAGGCTACAGGCTGCTAAGACAACCTCTGAAATAAACGATGAAAGAGCATCAGGAAAAGTTTCTCATTTATTCAAATCAACCACACAGATTCACATTTACATAGCAACAAACCTTTCTACTTGGAGAGTTTCTTCTTATAACATGGAGGATACTTCCCAAGTCACTAGGGCTGCTGGGCTGACCACCTCAGCGATTAGTGGGTCCAGCTGAGAGCTTTCTCAGGGTATAGGAGGATGTTAACCTTTCCTCTGCCATTTGCTGAGTACCTTACACCAAAACACTTGGTGCTTTTAAAGCCATCCTTGGTATTCCTGATTGAGAAAGTAGCATAACAATGCTAAGTATTTGCAAATAAACACACGGATAAGGAAGATAAGTTTTTCAGAATAGGAGAAACCTTCTTAATCCATTTTAATATGAAAGCTCACTGTATTGCCAGATTTTTGTTCATTTACTTTGCATGTATTAGAATTTTTACTGAAAAATTCAGTACTTCCTAGAGTAACCCGTCCCTCAGAAAAGGAAGTGCAAACAGAAGCAGACCCGTATCTCCGACACTGAAGTTATGCAGAGGCAGTTGTTTAGCAATCTGGTGCATCAGCATGAATTTGGACTGCATTCTTGCTCAAGGAGAGCTGTATAGTATTTAAAGCCCACCACAAATAGAGAATCCAATATCTCAATAAGTTAAGAAAGCAATCTCAAAAATTAAGTCTGCAATTGGATGCACATGGGCAGGCCCCCTATGTTTCTCTGCTAAGGGTCCTGGCAAAGGAGGTGGTTATCATGATGTGTTCAAAATAATCTAGAGAAAAAAAGCATAGCTTTGCACCATGTCATCGAGACTAGAATTGTTTGGGTGTATTTACAGATAAACCAATTATAGAAAATCCATAGGTATTTAGACAGGTACTGAATCAAACCAAAAATAAAATACACCCTATTTTCCCCTCTATAAATTGACTGTAGTATATTTTCTATAGACTTTTTATAAATTTACTCTACAAGGTAAAGTTGGAAGATAATTTTTAATGGATGTAAAACAGTGAATGTGTAGGAGAGCAGCTAAGTCTCTTGAGAACCTTTCTGATAAATGGACTTGCTTTAATTATATAGATGAGAACTCAGCAAATGGTATTTCATATCCAGCCTTTGTGGAAAAAATGCAGTGCACAGTCCTAGGTAATAGAATTATAGTACTGAAGGAAAAATATTCATCCTTCCAGCCCAAGTCCGCTTAATCTGATTTTTAAATGCGTGACTGAAAAAATACTGATCCTTGATAATTGGTGAAACTAGAAAAGAGTAAGAAACTCCAGCTTTTAAACCACAGGTCTCCAAATGATGTGTTGGATCTCCATTGTAGCTATCCAGCTGGGGGGATACACTGGATCTCTACTCCAAAGAGGAGAGAGGACTCCAAGGTAGAGAGCAAACACAATTTATTTAAAGTCACCCAGAAGCAGGGACAGAACCATGATGCCTGAGTTTCAAGCCTGTGCTCCTTTGACTACTGATATCAGTAATGCTTACATAAATGCAGCCTGCTGTTGAGCCAGGTAACACCCACTCTAGTACCAGGACAGGCAATTCACATGATCTAGAAAGAGCAAGCAGATTAATTTATGACATCAGTATATATAACAGAGAGAGTAAATAAAGTAGTTGTAAAATAAGTAGGAAGCCAACACTTTCCACGTTGGTCTTACGTGTCTTGCTTTATAGCTGGTGTTTAATTCAGTGTTATGAAATTTAAAGTACATTACTTTTAAGCCATAGATATTTGCCAGAGTGAATCTTTAATTGACCCTTGATGGATGATATTGACAGCTGGTTGGCATTTCAGGATAGTCTGTACAACACTTTCAGGCTGTATAAGGGGGAAAAAAAAAAAGTAAAAAAAAAAAAGTAATTATGGTCACCAAAGACACAAAGCTCCTTTTGCCTTCATCTATATTCTATGAGCATTCCCCCCTCACCCTTCACCTTCCACATTATTAACCATGTTTTTAACAATGGAATAAAAAGTAACACAGAAGCCACTCATCTATGCCAGACTGGAGATGTCAGGTTGAAATCACAGGTTGCAGCATGAAAATATAAGAGAACTCATGGCCAAACTCATGGCCTTTACAATTTCTTGGTCTTATCTGTGAATGAAGTGTGGATACCTGTGGGAAACATTCATTCTCCAAATGGCTTTAGGTAGCATAACTCTAAATACAGAAGCAAACCCCTTCTCTCTTAAAAATCTGGTAGTTGCATTCAAATTATAATTGCTAAGTGATATTTGTGTTCAAAACAACACATTAATCATAAGAGACGTGACCTTTGGAAAGATAACATTCTTGCTCTTTTTTGCTTGTTTGTTTGTTTCTTTTTACTTTGGGACAAGATATTGCATAAGTTAAGGCAGGTCACACTTAATACAAATTGAAGAAAGGATAGAGTAATTTAAATCATGCCAGCTATAATTCTATGCAAGAAAAAATACAGTTATATGACATTGTTTCTGCAAGGTTCAGCAGGGCATTGTTTGGTGATGTCTGCCCAGCTAGAACTTCATTGGGCTACTGTTGTAAAAAACAATGAAAAATATTTTTATAAATACATTAGCAACAAAAGGAGGGCTAAGGAAAATCTCCATCCTTTATTGGATGCAGGGAGAAACATAATGACAAAGCATGAGGAAAAGGCTGAGGTACTTAATGCTTTCCTTGCCTCAGTCCTTAGTAGTAAGACCAGTTCTTCTCTGGGAACCAGCCCCCTGAGCTGGAAGACAGGGACAGGGAACAGAATGAAGCCCCATAATCCAAGGGGAAATTGCTACACCACTAAGACACACACAAGTCTATGGGGCCAGATGGGATCCACCCAAGTGTGCTGAGGGAGCTGGCAGAAGTGCTCACCGATCTGTGTAGTGGATGAGGGAACGGCTGTGGATGCTGTTTGACTGGACCTTAGTAAAGCCTTTGACACCGTCCACCACAGCATCTCCTGGAGAAACCAGCTGCCCATGGCTGGGACGGGTTTTATACTTTTTTTTTTTTTTTCCATCTTGGGTATTCTGACCTCAGCTGGAGTCTGTGCCCACCTTCTGATACCATTCT
>JAVJGJ010000062.1:41330719-41342427 GCA_035590215.1 Microhierax caerulescens
GTGCCTACAGCCCCTGTCAGGCAGCTGCAGGGAGCGATAAGGTCTCCCCGAGCCCCCTCCTCTCCTGGCTGAACCCCCTCAGCTCCCTCAGACACTCCTCATAAGGCTTGTGCTACAGCCCCTTCCCCAACCCCATCACACCTAAATTAATTAAATTTAAATTTAAAGTTATAATAACAATTTAATAATTTATGTAACTTGACTGTATACTTCTCATATTTTTCATCCTAGAGCACCATAATCAAGAATGTAAAATAACCCGTGCCAAGGCAAGTGTGCCTTCAGCAGTATGTCCTTTCCCACAAGATGAGAGGATAAGAACATGGGTATTAGAAATAGAAGAACGTCACCAATTTGAAATGGCTTGGGAGGAGGCCAGATATCATGCAATTATTTAAACCTCTGTGGCCTATTCAGACTGACTGTTGATCTTGAAAACCTGTACTTTTTCAGCTATTGTCCGTCTTTGAGGCATTAAACTCTGAAACATCTTTTTATCTGCTTGGAAAACACATAGCACCATGAACTTTACCGAAATTTAAGTAATTTATCATTGCCATGTCACCATCAATAATTTTATCTAGAAGCAATAATTATTTTTCTTTGCTTAACATTTCTCTCATTTCTCCTTCTCTTCGCTGAGACACTTGGAATTTTTTAAGCTGTATCACCTCATTCATTCTCCTCTGCGTGTATCCCCCTCCTTCTTTCTGTTATATACACAAGCAAGATAGTTGCATTTTGCTCTTTTAAATTTTGTAAATAATCTCATAACTGTGATTTTTCCCATATTAGTTTACAGTTCCTAAACTCCTTCTGTTTTGGTGTTTATATCTTTCTGATAAAGCAATATCCTGAAAAAAATGCAATTTTCCAGACACTGCCATACTGGAGCCAAGTCAACATAAATGATTAATGCCTATTCCATTATACATGCATCAACAGTACTACTCAAAATCGTTCTGGCCTTTTTCAACTTTCAATCCATCCTCCCTTATCTAATAACTCTTCATCTGCACAACTGGTTTACAGGTTTCTTCAGTGTGATTGTTATTTGGATAATTTTTCCTAAAACTGTTTTGCCACATTTTTCTGAATCAAAAAATCACTTTCTTGCATCCTAGCCTTTCTATCAGCTCTCAAACATGTTTAACCATATCTTCTAAAAATCAACAACAGCCTTTCTGTAAACTCTGCAGGCACAGGGTTTGGTGTAATTCCATTTGCACCCTTTCCTCATGCAACCACACATGATCAATAGCACTAGTCAACTGTATGATCACTAATTATATCTAGTGTGGAACTGCCATGTCAATAATTGTTCTCAAGCACAGTCATCTCCAAACTGTTTTTGATCACACACTGCTATCAGTAAAACATTTTTTGAGTATATAACCCCTATATATTTAATTTATTTTTATATAATATACATGTATTACTATACTAATATATTGGTTACATTATAAAAACATACACAAAATGGAAATGAAAAGCGAATGGGATAAAGATGAAATAAGCACTATTTTAAAAAATATGTTATTAACGTTACAATAAATACTTTCTTCCCACACACCAATGGATGGTCGTGTGTGCACCCCACTCTGGAGACCATTGCTCTAACCCTTGTCCAGGATACATTTCCATGTATCTCTCCTGAAAAATTAGAAAACTATGCTCAAAATCTCTCCCATTTAAACAGTAATAAGAGTTTGTGACAAATTGAGGGAAAAAAAAAGACCATCGCTGAGTGCACCCTCATTTACTTAGTAATGCTGCAGGACTGCTGTTTCTTTTTTAATCTTTACATTTGTCCTCTTCTACAGTTGAAAAAAGGTCTTTCTTTATATTGCCTCATGTTGACTTGAATGAATTGGGATGCAAAACTTGACATTTTTCTTGTTCTTTTCAGCACATGATAACCTTGATTATTTATAAATGAAGAAAGGATGGTTTAGATGAAGATGAATCATCACTGCTAACAGAAGAAATGAGGTGCTGTGTTCAGGAAATTTCTCTTATAATCCTGTTTCCTTCCAATAAACTCACAATAATTCAAACTCCAACGTATGAGACACTTTGGTATATTTCACTTCTTTATAGCAGCTTCCATTTCAGAGAGGGTCTTTTTTTAAAGATGAGCTCTATTTTTTTTTTTTTTTAATCTGACATAGGTTGGGACTGTTAAAGAAGGATGATAACAAAATAACCTCTTTGCAGTAAACACGATCAATGCTGTATCTAAAACTATTATGAACTACTGTGCACTAATTCCAGACTGTCAGCTTAAGCATTAACATTCTTGGATTATAGACTGTGTTTTATTTTCAGAGTCAATGTTAATTTTGAATGAAATGCAGTTCATGGATTACCACTGATATCAAACCAGAACTTTGAGCTAAGTCACTGATGCTTTTTACTTCATCTCTAACACTCCTAACCCATGGCATTTTGTAGGAAACACACATTATAGCTGCCATACACAGTTGGCTCCCAGAAAGAGGACAGCTTCCCTGTTTAGTGTATTTACTGGATACCATTGTACATTTATATCCCATTTTGGTTTAACTGTTGATTTCTATTTGTTACAATTAACGTACAGCTAAATTCAAAAAGGTCTAACTTCTGGGGGGGGGTCATGGACGGACACCAAACAACAACCCAAAACACAAACCACCACCACCAAACCAAAAAAGGTAAACTTGTGAACTCAAACAATGGACAAACAGAGCCCAAATCATAAAATGAAGAAAAACAATAGTGCTTTCATTAAACCAGTATTAAAAATATTTTGTGGCTCATTTCCTTATAAAGAAAACACCTGTCAGGCATCCATACATTTTCTCCATGCTTTTCAATGGTAAAAGGAGACACAAAATATGTTTTGTTCTCCTGTTCTTCATGAAAGCCTATTTTTTTCTTTTGATAGATCAAAGCTTCCCTGATATTGTTTGTCTTTCTCAGTTTGGCCGCCATTGCAAATGCTCTTCTGTGCTCCTAATAGCCTTCAACTCATTTCTCTGGGTTAGATAAATACTGCTCTTGAAGCTGTCTCATAAAGCTGTACACTTTTTTGTGTGTGTCTCCCTGTACATACTTTTTATTGCTTATTGGGCCTATCATACTGAGGAACTCATTCCTGTGGGCTCACTCCAGGATATAAATCCAGGGAAGACCACAAAATTACATTTGGGGCTATTGTCTGTACAAGCAGGGCTACTTCTAGGACAGGAGCCATTTTCTAAAGAATAGAGGAGTGATTCAGCTCAAGGCTTCACTGATAAAAACAGGGATAACGATGGCCCCTGTAACGTTAAAGTGGTGATGTTGGTAAACTCACTGACTTTGAACTATTTGTTGAGATACTTATCCTCGAAAAAAAACCAGTGTGGAACCATGCAGCTAAAATTCAGTTCGTTTTCAATTTAGGCAAGTTTCACATCTATTTTTTAAGTGGGTGAGGTAAAGTGTATGTCTCTAATTGGTGCTGGTAGCGGTAGTGAACAAACCTTGAGTTTGAACGTCAGTGGAAATACGCTAACACAGACAAACCCCAAAACCTTTATAGGTGTTAATGCCTGCATCAGTACAAGTCCCTTGACCTGGCAGATTACAGGCTGAATTTGCAGGACTTGTAATATACAAGCGGACCTGACCTGGTATTTATTGAGAGACCGTAAATACAGGGTGCCATTTTTATGTAGTCACTTCTCAGAGCAACTTCACTGTCTAAGCAGTAAAAGAAAACACGGAGAAAAAAAAACCCAGTGAAGCTTTGTACCAGATTTTGACAAAAATCTGTGGCCTCTTCCATGCCACTGCCACATTGCAGCCAGACTCCTGCTATGTCAACATCATATTCACAGATTACAAAAGCTTTGTTTCATTAACAGTGACACTAGCCCAAATACGGCTTACTGGCCAGCACACTTGAATCCTCACCAAAGGCACTTCCTTGACTGGTCTATGGTAAACAGCAGTGACATACCAGGGAAAATTCACACCCTAGTAAAATTCCATGTTGCACAACAGTTGTTTGGGTTTTTTTAAACATACTCTGTTTTATTTGAACCATTAATTCCATTCTAGAGAGTAGAAGATAAATTCTTTCTGTTATACCTAAGTACAGAATAATTCTACTTATAATCACATAAAGGGTATTTCATTATGCTTAACATTTCTCTAGTCAAAATGAGTAATAATGTTCCAGAAATAGTTTTCTAACCAAACAAGAGCTTACTGTAGCATAGCTTCTACCTCATACTGGAAAATACATTTTCACCTCAAAATTATTTTAAACTCTTAAAAAGAACTGATTCTAGGACTGTATTATTAAACTTCAGGCATTCCTCGATAAAGACATTTGCAGCAAGAGGCAATAAACAATTTCCCATGTACACCTGAGGAAGCTCTCAGTTTATTTTTCTTTCAGTATATGATTTCATAATTATGAGACCACTGCATTGATGCCAAAACGGCACAGAGTAACTGCTCAGAGACGAATTTTGTCTTTAAGCAGCAAAGGTATTTATTTTCTGCAACGTTGGGGAGTTAGCCGATACCCACAGGACAAACTAGCTCCCAAGTTTTCAGTGAAAAGTTAGGTATCTTATACAGTTTCCCTGAGAGGTTACACAACATCTTTACATACATATTCATTTGATTTTAACACCTAATCATTCCATTCACAATAGGTGAGATCTAGGTGGAGTAGACCTTTCAATTTTCTTTGTTCAACGATTTCCTGACTTGATGGTCTCCTTATCTCCTTTAGGTGCCCACCTTATCTTTTCTATTATTCAGAGTACATTCCTTTCTCAACACAAACAGAGCATCACCCAGAGCATTGTACCAAACTCATCCTGACTAGTCTTTTTCTTTTAAGACCTTGTTCTGTTTTAGTATACAATTTAACATGACATTTCTCAAACATGTATTACAGAGAATATAGTATGCATGCTGGGGAAGATTTGTAAAGATCATGGGTTCACAAAATATAAGATCAGTGGATTATTAAGGGCTATTAGCCCTTATATATAGTGTGTTAGTGTGTGTGTGTATGTATATATATATTAAAAAAAAATAATAGTGAAGATCAAAAGCCTTCAGTGATCTTTGGGTCAAGCAACCATAACAGCCTTTTCCTCACCTGCAAGCAAAAAGATTTTGGGATCTTGATCAGATTTACTCAGATAAAGTGCCATAACAAAGCTCAAACCCACAATCGTTTAATGCCTTAATGCCGCCCTCCTGGTTTTAACAATCTTGAAATTAGCCACTGTAGTTTCATGAGCGCGTGCACTGCTAAAACATTCGGCTAACCTAAGACAGGCCATTCACACATAAAACCTAGGCTGGGTGTATGAAACAAGGTTACTGCTTTCCAGAGGAATCAATGGGAATTTTGCCACTGACTTCGGCAGAAGCAGGATTTCATCCAAAGCACGTAATTACATGCCTATCAATGCAGAACCTCATGACCGCTTTTGACTGAGAGAGTTAGGAGCTTTAGCAGCATGCCAGGTGGAACTGCTCCGCTGCCTGGAATGATGTTCGCTGGCTACTCCACTAAGCATATGTAAAATTGCTCAGTTACATGCCCTACAAGTAATTCATTTATTGCTAGCTGGAGGCAGGCTTCCCCTGTAACATTTTTTAAGAATGACTCCAACTGAGAATAAAAAGTGTTGATAAGTTCACTAATAATTTGTAGCCAATTTCTCAGATAAATCTGCAAACAGAATGTCACTCTGTGCTTGAGAACACACCTCATGACACCTCAAGCTCTGCAGTAAAGAACACAAACCTAAAACCGATGATGGAGAAACAGCATTGGCAAATCTACAAACTGTCTACATTCATGCATCAATCACAACTGTGGTATAAATATTCTGAACATGAATCAGTCACCACTATTTCTAGATGATTTGTTTCTTTTTGATGGGCTGAATCACAATTCTGGCATCGAACAGCCCTGAACTTTAGGATATTAAAAATTCACATCAATATTTTTTATAATATGAGACACTAATTTTTCTTGAGCTGCAAATCTATGCTTTGGGGCACTAGCTCTATTCTGAACACCTGCCAATGTCTAATTTCCTTTCTTTCTTCCTATGAATGAATATTTAGATTGCCCTAAGGCAGCCCCTGAACCATGGCATGCTGCTTTGTTATCTGTTACCAAAAGAAAGCCTCTAGCTACAGTGGAGGAAAAGGTTTTCCATCAGGGGCAAACGAGCTTCTGCCAGTAAAAAAATCTTTGCTTATATGGCTTACAATGTAAAACCCACTTCATTTTACATGTCACCAATTTGTATGACGATGAGAAGGTATGGGTGGAAGCTAGCTCTAAATGTCAATGAAAATTTTGTGTGCAAAAAGTATTATTGAAATAAGTAACACATTCTGAAAGTGGACTTAGCTTACTACCTACTAATTCTCTCTCCCTTTTTCTGTTGAATGCAGTTTTCAAGGTAAGACTGTTTACCTGCATAAGCTACAGACACTACAGAATGTTTTTATCACTGTACCCAGGAAACCAAGGAAATACATGTTTTACTAAAAATATAGATATCAGTCCAAATATTTAATCCTTGCCTGAGCGGTGAGTGGGAGTCATGAATTTCTGTGAAACATTTTTTAGAGTGTATACTTGAACACTGAAAAGCAATTACGCTTTTTGGAAAACAAACAAAATGCCACCACAGAATCCATGACACAAATGAAGAGGTGAAAAGGGAGCCCTCAGATACCACTAGCAAATCCTCTGACAATGCAAATCAGACGAGGGACATGGCTTCCAGCGAAACCACGCTCTACATGCTTTCTGCAAATGTGGCTATGCATACTTCATTATTCTTTTTGCTTTTAATTCATTGGATGTAGGAGCCTATTCACCTCTAGTTTTCTTGACAGGTAAGTGGATACTTACGTTGTTTTAAAAGTTGTTTCAGCTATTAAAAGATTTTCTCTTATTAATTAACTAAGATCTCTTATTTTATTAAATAACTAAGCTCTCCTATGCGGGTTAAATGAAAGGGTACAGCTAATGTTATAAGCATCAGCTACAGAAGTTTGAAGGGGTGATCACTTCTGCTGCTCAGAAACATTGGTTGACCTCTTTCCAGGTAGCTACATTGCAGATACTTTGCTTGGTATTTAAGCTCCAAATATTATCAGCAGGAAGGAGGTGTGAAAAGCTAAAAGCCTTAGGCTTTCTTGGAGAGGAAGATTCCAGCCTTCCCATCACGAAGCGCAGTAAAACTAGCAGGGACTATGCTTCTTTTTCAAGGCTCACAGAACTTGTACACCAAAGAATCTCCACTATTCTCCAAAATATTAACAATGCTTTTTGCACCTGAGATGAACCATTGCTTCATGTTCATGTAAATGCCACTGTTTGCACACAAAAGACTCAGAAGTATAGGAAAATTATGAATGAATAATCCTTCCAGTCGAGCATGGCTTCTCTAGGTTAGATTCCAGACACACCTGAGGAAAACCGTAGTTGGCCTGATGACATAAACCGTATCACCAAAATCCTCAACCTCACCAGATCTCTTAATTTAGAGTAGGAAATGCCTCCTTGCACCCTCCTAAATTACATTTTAATTTTGTAATTACCTCCACTTTTTAAAAAAGTGCTTCTTGCTACAGCGAGTATTAAAAGATGAACCCTAAAAAAAATATATGGGAGGTGATGTATATTGAAGGATTATAAGAGGCAGTGGTAGGACTGTTCATCAAATTTGCTCTGCACCTCATGAACCTCTGCAACAAGGAAAGTCCAGTGCTCTCAGGAGATATGTAGGTAGTTAAGCACATCAGAACTTCATCTTCTATTTAATGAACATTTACTTCCTTCTAAATGTCACTCTTGGAGGGAGTAACCAGAAAAAAATGTCACAGAAGATAACATCCCTCGTGGACAAGAGGCAATAAAACCATCATTAGGTGCAGGTGGCAAATCATTATTCAGAACATCAGAGAAGCACTTCACGTACTTTTCCTGTGAAACAGTTGTCAAGAATCCCCAAAGTCAGCAACTGTTCAGTGTGCAATGATGGATTATTTTTTTCATTATTTAAAAAAGTTGCTTGCTTGAAAGAAAACAGGAAGAAGAAAAAGATAGGGCAGCCCCAGATTATGTATTTTAATCTTGGATTTGAGAGTTGTTTCAGACCATTTAATTTCTTTGCTTCCATTTCCTTACATTTGCAAAGAGTTAATTACCCCAGAAGGCTTGATTTGGAATTATAATAAAGATTAGACAGATCAATATTCACTAAAAATGTGAAGCACCACCTGAAGAATGCTCAGTAGCATCCATAATATTAGCCACAGATGAGCTGTACACTATGCTTGGTGGCTCTGTTAAGTTGTCCGAAATGGTATCTACCTTTCTGAAGCAGTTACACTTTGAATCACTTTTACCAAGTATTCAGACAGTAGTCAATGAATTGAAAAGTTCTGCACATCTCAGGATGAGAAGTGAAACTAGGTTTTTGTGTCTGCTTCCAAATCTAGTGGTATCCTAATGGGAGGCTTGTCAGAAAAGCTGATTAGGATAAATGCCCATAAATCATGACTAACCTGGTTGAATTAGCTCTTCCCTGCAGGCTTGTAAAAAGACAGAATTTTATCAGCTTCTCAGAGAGCCAGCCTAGGAGGCATACAATATCAGCATTATAAATCTGTGCTGAAGCGTGAGACAGAATAATGACAGTAGGATAATTATCACCATAAAATTAGAAATGCAACCTCCCCTCTCTCCTCACTGTAAGAGAAATAGTTGACTTTTTCTGTTAACATTTGTCAAAGATTTTAAACTGTACACTTGATAATATACCACTTGGCAAGAATTCAGTGGATGAACAGATCAAGGTAACTGTGTCTTTAAGGGGAAAAAAATGGTTGTGAAATAGTTTTTGCCATTTTGATACAGATATATATTTAATTAATTGCTGTTACTTGCAGGTTGTAGGTAAGAATGGAAAAAGGCTAGGAGGTATTTAGGATGAAGGCATCCCCAAGTGCTAAGGTGCTGGCTGGTGTCATTACAAGGACACTTTTAATTAGCTTTAAAAGGTCACGGTGATCAAGGGATGCTCCTTGGGATGGGAGGAAATCAAACATCACTCTTATCTTCAAGAGGGGCAAGGAGACAGAGTAGGGAACTGTAGGGTGGTCGAACTCACTCTGATGCCTGGGAAGGAGATGGAGCAAATAATCCTGGAAACTATTTTCAAACATACTAAAACCAAGAAAGTGATTTGGAGCAGTCAGCATGGATTTCTGAAAGGGAAAGCATAATGGTTGATTAAGGTGATAGCCTCCTACAGTGAGATGATTGGGTCGGTGGCTGATGTTGTCTTTCTGGACTTTAGCAAGGCTTTCGACATGTTTTTCCATAATATCCTTATGGACAAACTAATGAGGTACAAACTAGATAAATGAGCCGTGAGGGGGATTAAAGGTGGCTAAACTGCCAGGCTCAAAGTGCTGTGATCAGTGACATGAACTCCAGCTGATGGCCCATCACTAGTGCTGTGCCCCAGGGGTTAACATCAGAGCTAATACTATTTAACATCTTCATTAACAACCTCGATGATAAGACAAGGTACATCTTCAGGAGGTTTACAGATGATACAAAACAGAGAAGAGTGGGCGATAGAGCAATGATTGTGCTGCTGTTCAGAGGGACATCAATAAACCAGAGGACTGGGCAAACAGGAATGCCATGAAATTCAACAATGGGAAATGCAGGGTCCTGCATCTACAAGTCCTGAGCAACTTGCTGTAGCTGACCCTGCTTTGAGCAGAGGGCTTGGAGTAGGAAAGCTCCAGAGCTGTCTTTCAATTTCAGCTATTCTGTGATTCTCTATTTAGCAGACAGTAGGAGATGGATGAAGAAGAGAAATAGTACAGACTCTGTGCCCCTGACTGTGAATAATTCCACTGTAAGCAATGAGGATGCCTGGAATGAGTGGTGCTGTTCACGATGAGAGTGGCTCTATTGTTTCAATAATTATGTTCAAGCACCCTTCAGCTTTATAAGGTCACCAGCAGAGGAAAGTACATAAAAGATGGATGTAAGATTTGTTAATTTTTTTTTTACAACAATGGTATTGTTTGGATCATTCAGTTTGCCAAACGTGTTATCCCCCAAACCCACAGTATGTTGCAAATCACAGAGCTAAAATTTTATCTCAGATATTAACTCTTGGGAACGAAGTTTAAACTAACAATCTCTCTCTTTCTGAGCCTTTAGAATTAAAGCAACACAGGATGAACATTTGCTTAATAACTCTCAGAAACATTTTTCTTCACACATGCTTTACATGGAATCTCCAGTCTTCCCTAAAGGCAAGGCAATATATGAAATGTCACTATGAGAAATCAGACAAATATCTGCCCCTCTGTATCCACACCTGAATGGATAAATTAACAACAAAAGCAAAGTATCCTGTATCTTTCAGGCTGCTGCAGTAACAAAAGGAGAAAAGAAATATTTTACATCAAATGCAAAAAACCAATCTAGCGTTAGTTGCAGTAGACAAGCCAAATCTATAGAAAATATAATTAAACCACACAACTAAATGTAGGTGCCTTCAGAGTAATCACAAAGGGAGTACATCAATGGCAAAACAATGCACAGCAGAGGAGCCCTTTGGATTTAAGGATGTAAGCCAGAATAAAATTAACCTAACTTAATTAATTTTCATTTTAAACAGTATCTCTCTCACCCAGAGACAATCACTGATGGCTATAACTTTAAAGCACCAATGACCATCCTATTAGTGAAACAATCTCAGTGTCACAATATGGATGAGAGATGTACTCCTTCAGTATTTGTCTTTGCCAACAGCTGAATGGAATAAAGAGTCCTCAGAACAATAGTGTGGTCTGTTACTCTCTTCTCTGTCTCAAAAAATGCTGTCATCCTTAATAGCCAGTCTTACTCTGAACAAGTATTACAGCATGAGATTAATAGAGATGAACGTAACATGGAACTTGCTCCTGTTACACACTGAATCATTTTTTTTGTTGTTCTAAAAGAGTTTAAAGGAGAAGGGAAGGACAAGGGAAGGTTACAAAGCGATCTTTACTTCATCAGGCAGAGAACATGATTTGCACGCAGATCATTCCTGCAAGAGAAGTCATAAAGATGACATTGCAACACTTTGATATTGGTCAGTAAAAGCTTACTCACAGCAGTGCAGGAACAATTAGAACAGAGTTGCATGGATGGATTTGCTAAATCCTTGGGTATTCTTATCGGCATACTTACCTCCTGACAGCAAGTACTAATTTTCAAAGTGAAATGCATTTTTTGAATTGTAGATGGTTGCCCAATCACCTGCTGGAAAGCCAAACTCTGGAAGAAGCCAAAAACCTCTTATGAGGCACTGAGAAATGCGATTTGAAAACGCTTAGGTCTCGGCAGAGCTATGAGGACTCTGTCTACCCCTTCCACAGCCAGCAGCAAAATTCACGCCAACTTCAGTGGCAAGAGACATTGGTCCACATGCCACAGAAGACAGTAAAGTGTAAGCCATGCAGGAGCTTCTAAAAAATTATTCCACTAGTATTACTTTTTTTTTTATCTTTCCGTTTCCCTTCATTTAAAGATGTGGAGGAATGGTTAACCGAGAAAGGACATGTGGACATAGGACGACTCGCTCTTCATGGTATGGGGAAGCATTATA
>JAVJGJ010000062.1:41344483-41378073 GCA_035590215.1 Microhierax caerulescens
TGGAGTGTAGTGGCAGCACGGAATGGACAACCACACACAGAGCTGTCTGAGTCAAGTATCTCTTTCACACCCAAACTGACACTTATACAGTCAAAAGAGAGAGAAAATAAAGTTAAACCAGCTCTCTACATCCTAGAAAGAAGAGAGCCTTCAGCTGCTTAACTGCTTTTTTTTTTTTTTTTTTTTTTTGGGGTTTTGTTTTGAATAACAGCTAATTCCCAGTGAGTTCATAGTTGCAGATAGCTTACACAAGTGAGTGCAAAATATCTACTTCCAAGCATATTTTTATAAAGCACTTTTGGGGAAAAAGGATTCTTTGGGAAGAGGAGCTATCAGAATAGAACCGTTGACAGACCCCAGTAGTTTGTCCTTGAAGGAGAGGAGATGGAGCTATTTAATGCCCTTGTATTCTAAACCAATGATTTTCAGCTGTATCTTATGATATACACATAGAGATATAATGTTGATTATTCATACTACAAAGTAAAACAGCAGAAGATTGAGGATAATTTGTTACCCCTGATGAATTATTCAGCCCAGGACACCTCAGGTTTGCTTTCCTGATGTCAGAAAGCATTTGTGCGAGGTTTTAAGAACATGTATTTTGGGTGGATAAAACACAGTCTCATGCTTTGTCTTGTTATCTGGTTGAATTTAGACTTGCATATCAGTGATATGCTCTGTATTTTTTCCTATTGCTAATGTAACTGGCTACCTTATACCGAGACTATGTAAACTGTGCAAAGCCAAATATTTTGGCTCATTTGTTAGCTTTTGACTTTAATAATCTGCTGTTGCTCTGTTCCAGATAAGATTGCTCAACAACATATACTAAATGGCATGACAGGGTCATAAAACTGCCGTCATTTGCTCAACATATATTCTCCTTAGCCCAGAAAATTCCCTCTGCAAATAATTCTGTACGGAGCTATGCCCTTTTCTCCGCTCTGCTCTCCTCTCAGTACGGGCATGGTACCTGTATGAGGGGCATGCCAAGCTGGGCAGGCAGCAGAGCTCTTCCTAGAGTAATTTCCCCATGACAGAAGGCCGATTAGTAATAGTAAGCCAAGGTTAGAACATAAAACCAGCTGGACCTTTAGGCCCCTTCACTGAATAAACACAGCCATTATTTTTTTTGTCCAGCTGCATCATAGTTTGTTCAGATCATTCAGTGTCTTCCAAAAGTTAAAGGAACACAGGCACATACATGCATGTGGGAAATTAAATAGGCAGTCAGGAGCTGAGGACAGTGTAAAAAATAATGAAACTTGCATATGTATCCATAATTACTTCAAACAAGCATTTAAAGATGGTAACATGAAAAAGTAAGCAAGAAAATGGGATCATTAGGGACTAAATAGATATATGCCATTATTCAAAACAGATTAATTATTCTGAATTAATTTTGGCCATCCAGTGAATATCTTCTATTTCACCTCTCACATTCTGAAAAAATCCAGGCACGTAGCTGCTATTTGGATGGACAGATTTTTATGCCTTACTTTTATGGCAAATCTTGGTGTCTACAATGTATATTTGCTACACTACACTTCCTATATGAAATTCTGCCCTTTGCACTAACGGCTTATTTGTTTTCCTTACAATTTAAACATCGCTTGACTCTATCGTCGGGTATTTCACAAGGGACTGCATTAGGCCAGCATGCTTTGTCTCAAAGAATTTCATGCTATGCTGGCGTAGTTCTGGTTGAAGGTGTTAGATATCCATTTAATAAATATTTTAGGAACCCAGGAAGTGTACCACTGCTGTTTCATAGTCTGATAATTCCCTTTCTTAACACACTGTTAGGAAACCATAACATTCATTCCTTTCAGCCAGTCTTCTCCAGGCATAGAACAACTCCAATAGCACTGAATTTCAATTTCATCAGAGATGGAAGTGTACCTAAGAGACTAAAAACTGCTGAGGGTAGCAGAGCAAATTTATCATCAAAAGCACTTTTACCATGTGATGCCAGGCAAATTTTGTGTTAGCCACATGGCTGCTGGAGCAATGCAGCTTGCTTTATTAATAGCATGCATTTAAGAATCAACATGTCAGCATTCTTCTCCTCCTTTTTAGCTCCCCAGCCTTCAGGGGAGCCTTTACGTCAATCTGAATTTTCTCAGTGATGAAACTCTAGCAGTAAATTATATCAATTTACAGTAATACAGTAGAGCTGGAGCAAAGCTATAGAAGACACTCCTACTCTGACTTAAAACCCCAGTATGCCGTGTTACCCCAAAATACCAAGTATGTACAGCACAACAGTAGTGATACTGGCAAGGACTACAGAAGCAAGTTCATAAATCCTTCAGCAACATCTATAACCCAAGCCTGCTCATTTGTAGACCACAGCAGAAAATGTGGTTGTAGCCCCTGCCCTGAACAGGTTACTCACCAAGCTGAGTTTGCTTATCTGAGATCATTGGTATTATTTCTGTTACAAAGTATTTGTCATGGTCTCTAAATTGAGTTCCTGTCTGGGTGGCAAGGAATCGTGAAGCTTATCATCAACTTAAGTTATACACTGGGACTATGGTTGCATATACTTTGCTGTTTGCCACGTGTGCTTGAAAAACCTTAGGTGAACTTAATCTGTTGCATATGGTTCAGCAAAGCAAGCTTACTACAGCGAGTAGTACTGTGGAAACTACCAGTGTTTATGTTAAGATTGGCTGCTTATGGAAACCGCGGCTTTCCTTCAGTGAAAACCAGCACCAGCCTCTACAGGAAGTACTTACACCAGAGCTGAACACATTTGTGAACACGCGAAGCCTTCCAAACATGACGTTATTCTTCTAGCACTGGTGCAGCAGAAATCCGTCATGCCCTGGGCAGCTGCCTCTGAGAAGTTCATAACCTGCGACTCTGCAGCTGCCCTCAAGTTCTAGGCATTGTTCAATAAAAAATGTAATCAAACAATTTCTTCCAAAACTCCTACTCAATGCACAGGTGAACTTGTCCTCTGTGCCAACAGACAATTCTCCCCTATAAGGGAATGCATACACCCCCACAAATTATCTTCACAGAAGACACCTACTTCGGCCATAAAAAGTGTTTCAGCTCCGTCCACTGATCAGTGTAACAAATAACGTATGGAGCTGGATGCACGTACTCAGGCCACCCAGCAGTTTGATGAGGCCATAGGGAAATACTTGCAAAGATGGAAAAACTTGAAAATACAATATGCTAGTACTCTGGAACACAACAAACTGTTGTATGTGTAAATTTTGGCAAACCCAGCATTTTACTGGATTCTGGTTAGTTATCCTAGAGAAAAAATAGAAAACGAGACCCTGATAATCATGAGCCCAAAGTGTCTCAGTGATTTAAATTTTAAATATCAACTTCTAATTATTATTATATTATATCTAATATAACAATATTAGAAGCAGAACTATACTACACCTGAAGTACCTTTGTATTTGAGACAAGGGCTCATTCATGAATATGGACTTCAACTGCCCTTTTTGCTTCATCATGTTTAAAAAGGCAAGATTGTCATTGCTTATTTCATTGCAAATTTAATGTAACCGTTTTGTTTTTTCATCTGTTAAAAATCATCTGAGGAAGAAATACAGAAGTCTAGCTAGGCAACATCAGACATAGTTATTCAGGAATGGTCCTTCTCCACCAAAACCAAGTGATTCTGGGAACAAGCACCTGAAACTTCCTTATCCATTAGGATTGCAATGGCCTTCAATAGCGCTGCTGTCATGAAGCTCTAAACTTCTAAACCTTCCAAATATTGGACTGTACAATGTACCATGACACTGATTCTGCTTCATTGTTCTTCCTCACAGCTTTTGAATAGATTTCTCACCCTGCTGCTGGCAACAGCAGAAAGGGGGGGGGGTAAAGCCTCAGACTACTTATATAAGCAAAGAATTGCGTCAGGAATTTTCAGATGTGCTGAATCCACTACCTTTCATTTATGGCTCAATATCAAGGAAGGCTACTCAAGCCTCACGGATGGTCCTATTGAAGGTAAACGCGACAACATAAATGCAGTAGTGACTTAAAAGACAAGACTGAGTAAATATCCAGTCTAAAGTCTGACCCTGTTCTTTCCTCCATCTCGCTCGTGGGGATTTTTTAGTCTGAGATCCTTTGTAGATAACACATTGACCTCCCCCTGAACTCCACACCCCCACCCATTTTTTCCCCTCTATTTTGTTTTTTAAGGGGGAAGACTATGTAGATCTGAGAGTGCATCTATCAACAATGTCACCCTGTGATTAATCAGGTGAGAAGGCCATCTACTGATCACAGGAAAGCAGACTCAAACAGATGATGGGAAGATATTCTTTGACTTGCAGGATGGTACAGTGATTTGTGAACATACTTCAAAGTGAAGTGCAGCAGCAAGTACTAGTCACAGTGGAGGAAATACATTTGTAACCATGTTCTCCAGTGAAAAGCTACCATATAAAACTAACCTGTGAGAACAAATCAGTGCAACTATATGTGGTTTACATGTACAAATTAAACGCATGCACCCACCCTTTTGATTATGGGCTTATTTTGAGTTCAATGGTCTTAACCATCACACTTGTTTTGAGGTAACTTTTTTAGAAAGTAATTTCTTGTGGTATCTCTGAGAAAATACTCTTTTGTACTTCTTCCCTTTTCACCACCAATAAACAGCATTCTGGCATGAAGCTTTTACCAAAAGAAATCAGAAATCTGTCCTCTTTAACCACAAACAACCGACTTCACACTACTAGGAAAATGACTCCTCCTGAAACTGGCAACTGTGTCATTCAAGCAGCTAATTCCCTAAACAAGACCTTTGACTCCAGACAGTAATGGTGGCACATATGTTCACATATGTTGTATGATTTTTATATTTTTATTTCAAGTTTCAACTGCCTCAAAGAAGTGATAAGCAAACACCAGTTATTTACCTATGTAACATTATTTTTCACTGTTCCTCGGCATAAACTACCCAGTTATACCAGCCCCTATACGAACAAACTCCAAAGTGGTCATTAACAGGAGTAAGAGTCCTTCTGTCACCCCTGTGCACAAAGTCATCAGTTTACTTAACTGGTTTCTGTAACAAAACACACAGGGCACTGAGCATGCATTGATTAGTGCTTACGCATTAAACAGAATTTCATCTGCCTTAGTCACAATCTACATTTTTGCTAACTATTGAGATCCCAGATCTGAACAGACCTCAAAGTCTAGTAAGTGCCTGGACTACAAAAAATATCAGCGACTTTTGTCAGATTTACTTCCTGCCTTTCAGTTTCTTTGTTCCAGTTTGAGACCTAGTATACTCTTTAAATTGCTACTAGTGTTATGGCTGTAGTTAGGAATGCCCATAGCTCTACAATCCCATTACATAGCTAATTTCAGAGAGCTAAAATGCAGGATCAGCAAGTACCTCATGGCTTCTACTTGAGGAACCATTATAAGCACAGTTAAGAAAATGTGGGTCCCAAAATAGAATGAGACTCTGACCCATTAGGACACCAAGCCCATGAAAACAACTTTCTATTCAGAGTGTGTACTGAATACATGTTTCTTTATTTTAGAAGAACATCACAATACCATTGGCTAGCTCTAATCTGAAAGAAAAAAATGGAAATTAAATCACTGTACAAACAAATTGTGCAAAAGAGGTCTTTGCCTCAGAGTTCTTACTAGTCTGGAAAAAGTCATTGCCAAGTAGGACTTTCATTACAAAATGGTCAGTGTATTAGGTACTACCAGTTCTCTAGGAACATGTGAACAGAAAACTCAACTGTTGTTAAAAGTGTCACTGCATCACCTAAGCAGGCACTTAAGGCACTGCACTATCCCGGTATGGCTGCCACGGTCCATATTCACACAAACCCCATTACAGAATGCAAATGTCCTTTGTGTATTAGCACATCCTACAGAACACTCAAATGTTCTCCTTCCCCAAACAATACAAGGACGTTAGAAAGTACAGCTTCCAAATAAAGCTTATCTGTCAATACAATTAGGTGGCTAATTACAGAAACTACTAAAAAAAAAGCAAAGAATCATGGATGCTATATATGGTGGGAAGCCTTTTCTCCCTTGATAAATCTCTCTCCCACTGCAACATGGCTGTAATCCAGGCTGCTAAATACTTGAGCAAAATGACACTTGCTGTTTTCCATACAGCTCCACAGGAACAAGCATTAATCTAACTCACAACATGTCCTACCATGGTCACGTACATGGCAGCATTTGCAAGCTACACAAATCTCTAGAGAGCTCAACTGTACATTAGGTTAAACTCTGCAAGCATTACTTCAAATCCTAATTTTGACAAAATTCAAGTTCTCATTGGCATTTGCCAGGCAGAGTTCTATCCAGACTGGCACACAATCTGTTATAAGCTTGGGTTAAGAAGTGCAAGGATGCTACAGGCCTGGACAGATGTGTGTGCAAATTCTAGGGACTAAATTCAGTACCTCTGTATTACTCCTCAGGACCTGTTACTCACAACCGTGCAGAGCAAGCCGTGAAAGGAAGGATGCAGCAACATTATTTTGTTTATGTACTGTACTGGGTTAAACTATTGCCTTTTAAAGACTTCACCCACTTTTGTCCCTCAATTTACAAACATCCCCTGAACTTTTAGGTTCTCTCCACGCTCAGTGTTAGAAACTATTTCCACAGAAATAAAGGAATGGGAGGCTGGAGTTACAGGCTGAGCCTTCCTTTTCTCAGTGGTCCTTGCCCAACTGAGAAGAACATATTGTCAAGAAGATTCATTATGCTGTGATTATTCAGTCCCACTGACATACTACCTGCCTCCCTAATCCTAATGAGGACTAATGAGGCAAAACATTTAGCTTTGATGTTTACTTTTCTGTTTATGGAAGTTGTCCTTCATTTTTGTTTTTTTTGTTTGTTTGTTTTTTCCTGTGAGATGCTGACATTCGTTTTGACAATAATGACTGTAAATCTGCACAGGCCAGAACAATGTAGCACTCAGACTGGTCTCTCCCACATGAGATTTCATCCGCAGCATCTCGCCTCTTGTCAGTGCCTGGATTCATGCTCCCTCCCCAGTACCTCAGCTTAGTGTACTTCACAGCCATCCTAGCCCAGATTGACAAAGAACAGGGAGTAAAGATTATAAAGGAATTGCTCTTTCTGGACAGGATGTCAGGATAGCTACCAATCTGAATTTTCTTCTAAATGCAGTAACTTCCTATGCATTGATCAAAACCCAGGTGTTGCATCATGCCATTCATTTCAAAACACAATTCTGCCTAAAACCTGAACATGAGTCCATTTTTGATATCTCTGTCACAACCCCCACTTAAATGAATCCCTAAAACCTGAAACTACTACTCAGCCTCAGCTTTCCAATTCTGCTCCTTCACAACCTCTCTAGCCTAAGAAACTTCCTATAGAAAAACATTAAATTTTCAGTTTTATAAACTTCCAATTACCTTTCATAATAAAACTACACAAAACTTATCAGTGTTCTGGTTTTGGCTAGAATAGAGTCAATTTTCTTCTTATTAGCTGGTGCAATGCTGTGTTTTAGATTTAACATGAGAATAATGTTGATAACACACTGATGGTTTTAGTTGTTGCTAAGCAATGTTTATACTAAGTCAAGGACTTTTCAGTTTCTCAGGCCCTGCCAGTGTGAAAGCTGGAGGGGCAAAAGGAATTGGGAGGGGACACAGCCAGCACAGCTGACCCAAACTAGCCAAAGGCATGTTCCATACCACTGAATATCATGCTCAGTATATAAACTGGGGAGACCGGGTGCCCCCAATGATTGCTTGGGGCTGGCTGGGCACCAGTCAGCAGGTGGTGAGCAATTGTATTGTACCTGACTTGGGTTTTTTTCCTTTTGGATTTTATTCCTCTCTTCTTCTCTCTCCTTTTCATTACAATTGTTCTTGTAATTATATTTTATTTCAATTATTAAATAGTTCCTATCTCAACCCACAAGTTTTAGCTTTTTACCTGATTCTTCTCCCCATCCCACTGGAGCAGGGGGATAGCAAGCGAGCAGCTGGGTGGTACTTAGTTGCTGGCTGGGGTTAAACCATGACAATCAGACATTGCTGCAGGTGTATACAACCAAACTGATGAGGGTAGAGAGAGCATGCAGAGCAGGAGATCTTGCATTTGGTTTACAATGTAGTTTATGGACTAGACCTTGTCCACAGGAAGCAGCGGTGTCTTCAGATCTTCATCTGAACAGTAAGATTCAGACAATCACTGGTTCGACAGCTCCACCATACAGCCATATGTCACTTTTATTCTGGTATAGAGAAAGACTCTCTGTTTAAGCCTTCGGCATCCATGAACACAAAGCAGATACATGTAGCTGCATCAGACACAAAGTCTGTCTGGAGGACAGCTTCCAAATGGCATTGGAAGCACTATCTCATAGTGTAAATTCACTGTACAAAATGAAAAAAACCACCAGGTCAAGTAAGCAGAGAACCTAAAGAGAAAATCTGGTTACTTGTGGAACTGGCAGTAAGATGGAAAGCATTTTTCCTTCAGATTACCACTTTGATTCCAGTCCTTAAGAACACCCTGTGGGAAGATCATTAGATGGCTCAACCTCATTCAAAGTCAACAGGTCTACTTTAGCCTGCAGTACCACCAGAAGCAAACGGAACACAAAACTAGCAGCTGGTAATGCACGCATCTTCTCCTCTAACACTGGCAATCCTCCCAGATCTGGTTTGAAACAAGTTAGTAGGATAACATAACAAAGCAATCTCTGTTCTTATATCTCAAAGGCGAACTCCTCTATATCAACTGGACTCCCTGCTTTCATGGGTATTTTCTAGAGCCCTTTTTCTTGCATTTGAGATGTGTGTGTGCATGTGTGTGTGTGTGTGAATTGGGGAAATTGCCACTGTTTTTTATAGATCACACTACATTTCATTTATCTAGGAAAGCTTTTAAAGAGGTTGAATGCAGTCAAGAAGTCTCAGCAGGGAGGTAAAAATTTGGTAGGCTGTAAGTAGACCTTAGGAAGCACTGAAGTGCAGTCAAAAGGGTTCATTGTTGCTTCCCGTGTTCAGCAAAGGATCAGTCCATCTTTCTCCTGCAGGTGCAGAATCTAGCAATTGCATGAAGGGGAGCAGGTAGTAAAGCAGCACACAATTGTGCACACATGAGTGAACACACTCAGTTCAGATTGAACCAGGTTTAGCATAAACTCTGTGGCTCCCCTACAGCAGATGAATTCCCTGCACCTTCAGCTATACCTCACAAGCTGAACAAGGCCCATGGGTTGCCTGGAAGAGACTTGGTTGGTGGCACATGGCAGGCGCCAGTATTCCACTGCTCCATACAACATTTCATAAGCTGGGACACTCAAATTTAAAGCTCCTGGACTTTATTGCCTAAATAAAATGACCATGCAATGGGCAGCTGCCTCAAAATTTTATACAGAAAATAAGGGACCTGTGTGCAATTCATCATACGTTATTGTTGATGGATACAGTTGAATTCCATAGCAAATTTCAAAATCTTGAAACCTGCCTTTATTTGCAATTGAATTAATAACATTTTGAACATTTTTCGCTAAATAGAAAGTGTGTCAAAACATCCATTTATGGTCTGAAATCTGAGCTTAATGATTCAGAAGAGGAATGCTTGAGTGTGGGTCATGTAACAACCTACCACTAATCTGCAAAGGGGCAGATTCTGGGATTGAAACTCTGTTCCTGATCAGCAGAGCTGAACATGAAATTTCTGCATAACCATGAGCCTCCTTCCCTCTTTTACCAACAAAAAAAATCCAACCCTGATATATTCACTAAGCATTTTGGTTTTAATAACATTACTTGTCATTCAAAATGTACCAGTTATCTCAATTTTTATACAGCTCCCATGATGCAGACACCATGAGAGACAAATCCTTCAAAAACCCCAAGGAAGTGTGTCAATGAGTACTGACTATGTAACTAGGAGGCTGTGTATTTCCAGACTAAAATTCCTCTGTACTGAGGCTCTGAGCAAATAAGCAGGTGCTGGCAGTGGGGATTCTTAGCAGTCATTACAGGAGGTTGGTTTCCAACCAGGGAAGCCAGACTTTCCTGTTCAGAACTTTCCCCCAAAGGGCTGGTCTGAAAATCTCTTCTTTTTAATCTGTCAGTAGCTGGTCACTGGGAGACTAAATAAACCTAGCAGTTTTTCGCCACTGCTTCTGATAAAAACACCACCTGTGTGCAACAGTTTAGGAAAGTCAACCAGTAATTTCTCATCCTTCCAAAAAGAGGTGGCAAAAATGTTATGGTGATTCTCACAAAGTATGAGAGGTGCAGGTATTGTCAACTAGCAATGGGCAAATTTCAGTAAGTACATTTTATATAACCTACTATGCTGCTAGAGGAGAGATCTCTTTGTTCTCATCTTCATTCAGTGAAGCTCAACAAACATTAAGACCAAATATGGTTAAAAACCTGCCTGGACATCCGATAATTTTTATTTATTTGGTTTATTTGAATCACTTCATCGATCTCAATTATCAATTCTCAGTTACAGCTGCTAACAAACCTCTGATTTAATAGTGGCGAATGGCAGAACTAGTATGATACCATATTCTTTGTTGTACTAAAAGTGGATGGAAATTATATTTGAGGGAATCAGATTATAGCTCTACAAACAACCAATGAAAAGCTTATTGTACAGCTATTCTTACAAGTATGGAACCATTTTCTGATAAGGTTTCTTTTCTAAGCTGTGCATTGTCTCAATCGTGGACTCTGCTCCTACAGTAGGTATACCCAGTCACCCAGGGCTGAAGCAACTGTTACTTACATTTCATTATGAAAGTGTTCTGGAATAAAGAGTATCGTTACACCCAGAGCCATTCAAAAGCTAGAAATCAGCCTGTCCCTCCAACAGTATCAAAGCTGTCAGGTCTTGAAAACCCGAGGTAGGCAACTGCACATCTGGGAGTTTCTTCCTAACACTTCAACTAAAGGTTTTCCCATTTCCTAAGGCACAGGAAAAATATATCTGCCTTTCAAATTTTAACAGCTTCACTAAGCAACCTCACTGGCTAAAGAAAGCTGCAAAGGACATAATCTAGATCATGCTGTTAAATCCTGAAGTCTCTGGTAAAACCCACTGCAGTTTAATCCAATTCCTTTTGGATATCGTTTTATGATAATATAATGAACATACACACAGGGATGAAGTACTTTGAAGAGCTCAGATACAAGCCTGACCCTAAGGAAAAACAATTATCTGAATCATGGCCTAAATACTAACAAATACAAGAAGTTCAACACACCAATTTTTGCTCTTATTTATGCAATCAGGTAGAAAATTATCTTTCATGAGACTGCAGAGTTTTCCCCCAGGTGCTCTCTCAGAATTTTTTTCTCCTTGAAAACGCTCATGAAAAAGTCTAACACAAAATTACCAAGATTCTGATTACGAAAAGAAGGTATGTGGGAGAAAAAGCATGCTCTGTTTTTAAATAGAGCTCAGTTTGCTTGTTTTCTGCCTAGAGGGGAATAAAAATGAAAGCAAGTAAACAAACAAAAATTAAAATAATTCCCCCCCTCCCTTGTTTCTTTTTAGCCAGGCTGATGAGATGAGTTCAGCCAGGCTCGCCCCATCCACCTTTCCTCATCCATGTTTCTTGTGGGAATACCGATCAAGCAGGAGAGGCTTTGAACTTACACATGCACCTCTTTCATCTAAAGCTTCCACTGTGGTTTTAAAGAAAATACACGTTTAGAAGAAGGGGAGGGGAAGGCTGTGCAACAAATCTACTTTTCTTTTACCCCCTTGGGGAAACAGCAACACAATGCTTTCTCCATCTAAGGAAAATGCAATCTATACTTGAAGGATCTCTCTGCTGACTCTTGCAATGAAGAAATTTAAACAGAGTTGAGAAAAGACAAGGAGCATCAAGATGTGAAGAAATTAGAAACACCAGAAGAATAAGACTTTGCACTGCTCAGTTTAGAGAGGAAAGAAACCATGCAAGATAAAATCAAAAGGAGGCATCTAACATTACAAATGTGAGAATCACTGAGTCCAGAGGACTGCATTCTTCTTCCACGTTGTGGAAGCTCTTGTGCAGCCAGCCAACGAGAGTTTCTGGGTGGCAGGTAATGCTCAGTATACCAAAGATTGTACCTTAATTGATCTTGGGAATCACAGTGGTCTCTCTCTAACAAACTCCTAAATGAAGCAGGATATTTTCCTGTCCCTCCAAATGAATACTCAGGCAATACTTAAGTTACTCCAGAGTTATACAAGGGCGGCGATGATGAGGATGCAACCTCGAAACATTATGACTTGAACAAGTTTGTCTGATTGCTGCATCTTACATGGGTTACCACACAGACTAAAATGTAAAGTTTCATTCGTTGAATTTATGAACACAGATTAACATCAGAGAACAGCAGACTGCTATGCCTGGAGATCATTAAAAACACATGTAGCAATATAGATACTATGTGTCTAACAGAAGCCTGAGATTAATAGAATTTACTTGACAGTGTTATTGATACCTTGCTGAATTCTGAAGTCACTAACAAAGGACTAGCATTAAGAAGCATTTACATTCATAAATAAAAAGGCAAATTTGTTAAGAAGTGTTTCGTATGCATTGGCATTTTGGGAAAATAATAATAAAGAAGGAAAAAACACAGTGAGAAAGAACATCCTTGCCTTTTCTCAGCGAGGTGATTTACGTTTTTCAATTGGATTTGGTCTGGTTTACAAAATTTAACCAGAAATAGCATGAAAACAAATTTTGACCAAATTTTCTGATTTCCCATCTATTGATTAAGCAGCCTTGAACTTTGGGTTTTCTAGTTTTATTTCTTGATTTTCATGTAGACATTAAAATAATATTTAGTGGGTAGGTTGAAATTTTGAAAAAGAAATTAGCTGGAAGAAGGAAAGCCTTAGGAAAGTAGCACCAAGATTAATAAATCTAAGATAATGTTTTCGCTAGTGGAAAATACTGTTTTAATACTGGCAATTCATTTCACTTTATTAAGGGGTTACTTGGAGCCATGGCATGTTTGCCATAGGCTTTGCTCACTAAACACTGGATCCTATAACAGCAAGCCAAGAAATGGAATTTGGAAGACCTTTATTGTGATTCTGTCTTTAATTCCAGCGTCCTGAATTACTTTGGGCAAGTTCTTTCATCTTTTTAGGCCTCAGTTTCCCCCGCCTGCAAATAAGAAGAATGATATCTATTCTCTTTGTTAAACACCTCCAGATCACTTCGCTTTTCAGATGACATTTCATTAAGTATTATTACCACTACTCTCAGTTTCCAATATAGCTAAGCCAAAAGTGAGGTTGAGGTGACATTTCAGTAGCAAACTCATTTTGTAACAAATTTTGCTAAAACATGTAATCTGAGATAAGTACATGACATAGATGAGAGCATGTGGTGGAACAAATTGATAGCAAATACACCGCCTAGAAATTATATTCAGACTAATTGGTATCCATTTTTATATTTACTTTCTCCAAACTTTTCAATAACTGCATTTTACTAGTTCAAATATGTATGAAATGTGAATTTGAAATTCATATGTGCAACTATACTCAACGTATCAAACTGTATAATGAATTGGTGGGGAGAAATCATGTACTAGGAAACTGATGTAAGATGTCCAACCAGAGGCAACAAACTTGGGATCGTAAGATGTAGCCAAGTAATTCCCGAAGAACAAAGGGTCAGTACTGAGGCACTGGTTTGGGAAGGAAAGGAGTCCATGAATTATTTACCATTCCAATGTAAATGCAGTAACAGAGAAAACTGATCATGGGAAATCCACACACGGGAAATCCAATCACACACAAAACCAGACAGAAATTAATCACACAAATTATTCACTGGGAAGTTATGGCTAAGCTGTTACATGACATTTATTTTTTTAGTGGTCTGAAAGACCACAGCTTAATACTCTATGAAGAAACAGTTGATTTCCACACCTTACTTGTTAATTTTATATCCCAATTAATGTGAAATAAATTGCATTCCTTTTGAATAACGCATCCAGGATGACAGACTCAAATAATTTTAGAAAAAAGACTATCCATTTTGTTCTACTTACAGTAGGACTACTATTATTTCATTTATAAATTATATGTTGTCTACATAATTATTGTGATTTTAATTAAATACACCTATACTGGGGAAAAAAAGTGCTTTGTTTTGTTTTGTTTTTTTTTTTTCACCGTTAAATACTTGGATTTAAAAATAAACTCAGTGAGTCGGTTCATTAATGCCTGGGCTTTTTGACTGCTGGACAGTGAGGAAAGAAATAAAGATTTTTTGGGATGAGACAATCCGTTGATGATTACACCATGTCAATACAATTTCTATTTTGGGTCTTTATAGGTTGCCTGATTTAGGGGAAATAATTTGTAGTTTGTGTCCAGAAATGTTTGAATTGTAGATGTTTCTGCATTACTGATACTGTACAAGTGTATGTGATGGCACAGAAAGGGCCAAAAGGAACCCCTTGGATCGTGGAGCTCATACTCCCATCTTACAGAACACTGTTACAGGGTGGCTGGGTTTCCATCTGCGCCTGGGATTAGGATAGGAAGGGAGATGTTTGTTAACATCAGCAACTTGTAGTGAAGTTTTGTAGTGAAACTGGCATCCAGTGTAGCCTGTGGTAGTTCAGCAAGAAAGATGATCTCACTCCAACCTCCACAGTCCAGCTCTCCACTTTACCTTTTCTTTGGCCCTTATGGGTCACTTGTCCTGTGGGTGCTCCTTGCTCCCATCCTCTAGTGAAGTACTCCTCACAGCTAGCTCTAGGACATTACTCAGCCCAGAAAAGCAAGTGGCATTTCACTATGAGATGGTGTTGTATTAAACCACACAAGCATCCTGAAGTCACATTAGATGTTTGTATTTTAAGTACTTGCACATCTATGTTGGACTCCTACAGTAGAGCCTTAGGGCAGCTCCAAGCAAGTTGAAGAAAAACTTCTGTGCCGGACTGTACCCAGGCTCATTAACCTTGCCTCTGAGCAGGGTTAATTAGATCAGACTGGGCCTCGAGCTAACATGGTGACTACTCTGCATTGTGCTATTTCCACATGCCCTTGTGATTCAACTACATCAGCAAGTGTGGGAATGCAATTTCATGAGGTTCCAAATGCGATTAATTTTGCCTCATAGGATCATTCTTTCTTCCTACTGACAAGATAGCTAGATGACACTTCTGGGTCTAGTCTTCTGATCCTGTGTCTGACTTCTGACTTGCTTAAGGTAGTCTACTCTTTCCCTACTCTCACAGTAGATAAAGGAGAAAAAAACGGCAAAAACAACACAAACCCAACCTACTGCAACATTCATATGTACTCTCAGATCTCTTCATAGTGCTGACTACGTGTCAGGCCAGAAGTGGTGTCCTGCCCAGTACTAACTAGTGTGAGTGCCGAAGAGGAAGCAGTAAGGCTGTAAAGGTTCCTGTGCTGTTCAGCACAGTGCAAATCAGAGATTTATAAGATAGTATTTAACACAATCCAATTCATGTACCATAAACAACTGGATCAGTTATTTCAGACACACCCTGGAGCTCATGCAATGGCTCTTGTAAATCTGAACTGGTTGTATGTCCAGTGATACAGAAATGAGTTTGCTTGCACCTTATTCACATCTAACAGTACTGCACTGCACTCACAGAGGCACACACAGGCTTCTTTAGTTCAGTCAGGATATCAGATTTGTGCAGCTGCCTTGGGTCAATATACACATTTATTCATCAGATTTCAAGTGTAATAAATTGCAGTCATGTGATAAATTGCATTATAATTTCATTTTAATAATTGAATCATTAATCCCGTCTTCTCCAAACTCATTACTATTTTCCAGGCTTGTAAACACAACAAAACTTTACAAAGAAACTATCCCAAACTATTCAGATCCAAATTCAAGAACAACAACATTCAGCCCCTGTTTCAGTGGCACCCTCATCTTATGACTCTCCAGCATAAAAGGAATCAAGCAAGTTCAAACTGTCAACGTACTACTGAATATAATGTAGTAGTTGCTTTACACAGGGTACTTTCACGTTCCGGCAGTTCCCCCTGGACATAGATATGGATATTTACTGTGGACCAGTATGAGGCATTGAGGAAATCTTTCACAGGAAACTGCTACCTGAAAATTCAATCTTCAATTTAAGGTTGGGGTTTTTTTTATTTATTTATTATTATTTTTATTATTATTTAATTCATCAGTTTTCTCAAAGGATTTCAGGTCTCATAGCCCACTTTTTACATACTACCTTTTTCCACTGAGCAGCCAACTCTGTCATTTGCTCACAACAGGGTGACAACAACTCAGCTTTATCTCCTGAGAGGAGAGGAAGAGATGGCTGTATAGCAATTGTTAAGAAAGATGAGCGCATGAAATATTACATGTATCCACATGGCAGCCGTGGGGAATACAAAAGCCCTGGGAATAAGAAAAATGCCTTTTCAGGTCAGTGATTTTGTTACATTTAAGCCAGGAGAATTATTCAATATGAGAGTTAATTACAGATAGCTGTATTGTAAGGCATTTCCAACCTCAAAGAGCAGATTAAATCCATTTGTTGAATGTGTGTATGTCCATTCATAGACACTTGCTACTGTTATCTGAGAAAATTACAGTAACAGTTGCAGTTTATTTTCTCCACCATAATCAAAATCAAAATAATTTTATTTTCTTTTTTTCTTCCAAAAGTATCTTTCAGGCTTGGAAAGAAAATGTAATTGTTGCACTTTGATAGACATCATTCAGATCTTTTTAATCTTTATTCTGTGAGTAAATTTTCCTGCAGCAGATTTCCTCATAATTACAGTTCTGATTAAAGTGAGCATTTTCATGGTTTTGATGGCTTTGTAAATCACAGTTAGTGGCTGCTTCTCTTATGGTGAACAGGAACTCACTTTGTAATGAAGTTTTACTATGCAAAGTGGCTAAGCAATAATGTAATTAACATTTATCTTATTTCTCATGCTTTAATATACATATCCATTCCCTCTTCATATGCTAGGTATTGAACAATGATAGTTACAAATTCACACATGAAAAGGAACCAGGTAATAACTTCCTCTTTGTTTTTACACTGTACTTGGAACATGTGAAATTTGAAGGTAAGTAATACACTGATAGAAATATGAGTTAAGAACCTCAAAACTAACCAGAAGTTATTGCTTTTTGAAGGAGAGTTGAGAGAGGATGAATAGATTACTTTTATTTTATTCTCGTATAAACCCTGCACTCACACATACGCTTATTTGTAAACATATGACCTTAATGGATCCACTTTACCTACTTTATGATCTTACAACTATCATCAATTTCGAACTGAGAAGTTATCTTTTAAATCATTGCATAGACACAATTAACAGAATTAACAAACAATCATGAAATTGAAGGGAGTACACAACAGAATTTATGCCAAAATTTTGCAGATTTAAGTGGAAAAACACTAAGTAAGCTAATGGCAAAATTCTCTGGGATGCTATGGAAGTTCATTTCCATAGGCACACCAAAGTAACACAAGGGAGACTTCTCTGATTTCTTCCTGAGTAAAATTCTGTGGAGTTGACAGAACAACCGAAGCATAGACTAAACCAAAGCAAATAACCAGTGGAAGAAATCAAAAGAGAAAGTGATGAATTGCCCGTGTATTGACACCTGAAGTGTAGCACAGTAAAATTCCAGGAAACTAACTGGCTCCTTGAAAGATTAGCCAGGCAAAATTGCAAAGCACATGGTGGAGGTCAAACTATATAACCTAATATTTCCTTTTTTATTTAAAAAAAATAATAATCTGGCAGTGTAATAATCCTTGTGTAGGTCTGAAGTCCAAGGGAGCTGGTGTTAAATATTGTGCAAAGAGAATTTACTGTGAATATAAACTGCTACTTTGTTGGGATCAGATCTGCAAAGAATGAAGATGCAAACATGTACCCCAAGATATAGAGATCAGATGTTGTTCTGGATCAAAGGCAAAAGCAGACCATACATGGCAGCAGGGCACTACAGGGAAGACTTCTAGAACTCCTTAACAGTTACACTGGGAACGCCAAGCTACAAAAAAACACTTAGAGAGAAACTCATCGTTGTGGTTATTACAGAAACAAAGAAAATAGATGATTTTGGTACTTGGGTGTGAATTGAACTCCTGAAAATTCCAGTCACATAGACAGGATCTCTACAATTATTATTATTAAATCTTATTAGTAATTTAATCCTGATAACTGATACCTACTACTACTACAAAAGCAAACTCTGGAAAAAACAGTTCCATTGCAATTAAAATCAGTGTATTGTACGCAACAAACCAAACCACAAAATGAGTCTCAATATGCACCAAAATGCTGCAAATATTTGCAAATACATTTTAAAAGACAAATTATTACTGAAGTGCAAGATCATTGTAAACTTCATACATCCAAGTATTAATATTTCCAATTGGTACATAAAGTTACGATATTGATGACCTTTAGCCATATCAAACCCAGAAAGGCACAGCTCTAAAGTACAATGCCTGTTTTTGCTTTGACAAATGCTATGCTGGCCACGTGAATGCTCTATTCTACCATTCTACAATTTAAATGTTGGCTGGGAAGGAAATCAGTCAGTCATCTGGCACTGAAATATGTTTACCACATAATTAACCTACTCAGTTATTAAAAACAACAGTGGTTGAAATGCCCCTACACTCTTAGCCATTGGTGTACATAAAAGAGCTTTTTCAATTCAGGTTGATTGTTTACTAATTTATTTTCAGAAAGACCCTGCCCTTCTGGGGCAACCTTTTGGTAAATTGACGATAGTTATTATGGCATTCCTCAGTGTTTTCTTAAATTAACTAATAATATCCAACTCATTAAAAGTTTTCCTCTGAGCCTACATATATTGGACCATTCTCATTGCTCTCCTCTGGTCTCACTCTACTGGGCCCAGAATTTTCTAAGTGTGATGCTGAAAACCATATGCAGTACATGAGCAGAGATATTCTTAGGGCCGAGTGACACACAAAGGATTTGTTCGCATACCTCAGACTTGTTTTTAATAGGGCAGAGCATTTTACCTCACATAATGATGTCTGGGGTCAGTGCACCTGGCAACAATATGAAGCCACTGACTTGTGTCCAGTTTAGAATCCACTGGCTCCTTGACCACAGAGTTTCTGCCTGGCCCATTCCCTGTCCTGCATTTGGGCAGACAGATCCTCTTATTGAAGTACTACAGTTTGCATTCAACCTTTTTCAATCCTGTTTATTTCAGGTGATTCCACCAATTGGCCAAGATTATCTTGTATGCTTTCAGAGTGCTCAAGTCCTTTCCCTAGATCTTATTGCCATGTGCAGATGTATTAAGTATACTCTTCATTTCATTATCCACGATATTAACAACGCCACCCCCCACCCCCAACAGTACCAGACTCAGGATGCAGAAAGAGATACATAACAAAATCTATCTTCCTACCTGTATATGTTGATGCTGTAAGCTACCATCTGTCACAGAGTTAGAAAACATAGTGGAAACACAGGAAAATATAAAGCTAATTTAATCTTTCAAAATGCAAAAACCCACAACAGCTGCTGGAAAGCACAAATGAGTCTTCCAGATACAAGACCACTGCTTTTAAATAATTATTAATCTTGCCTCAATTACACAGCATGCAATCCAACCTCTGCATTGCTATTAACTCTACAGGGAGAAGTCTTTCATACATAGAAATGTGGGATTTATCATACTGGATCTTTCCCTTAAGATCATTTGGAAAGTGCTCTTTGGCCAATAATCAAAAATGTCTCTACATTTCTCTTCTGACTGACAAATGTTAGAGGCTGATGTTGCCCACAGAATCATCAAGAATATATCTGCAGTCCCTTTCAAAGCTGAAGAATGAAGATGTCAAAGCATGGAATTTGTCTATCATTAAATATGTCTCTTTTGGCAAAATGGAGAACAAACAATACAAATCTTTTCAAGAGAGAAGGCACTGTGAAGAAGCAATGAGGAAATTTCTACTACCTGTTCTTGTGGCACAAGATCAGTGCACATATATATGCGTATGTGAATTTAATTTTCAAGGCAGGCATTTTTCAGAGGTAGCAAAACTACTGTAATTAAAATCAAGGAGGGGCAGGGAGGAAGGAGAGGGAAGTTAAGTCTCTGATTTTCTAGTCAATTGAGGACAAAGTTCTCTCTCCTGACTATAATCCTGTTGCTTGTCTATTATCTACATATGCAATTCAGTGTACATGGCTTAACTGAGCACCCTCAGTCTATAGGGACATTTAAGAGTGTTAAGATTATTAGAGCAGAGACTCGTCAAACAGAACAGGGATTAAGGTCCTTCCTGAAGATTTAACATATTTAAAATCCTTTATTACCTATATAGATTGCGAAATTTATTATTTGTATGGAATAAAATGATAAACACTACTGCTAACATTAATTTTCTGATGGCATTAATAAATGCATTGCATTGTTTACAGGAGATACAAGGTTAATGCTACATAACAGACTGTGCCTCTAGTTTTCTCCTGTGAAGAAATATGGTGGAAGACTGCAGAAGAAAAACCTGCTTAGTGAATGTAATTATTTTGTATATGCAATTCCTATTTTATTAGGAAGTCCTGACTATCAACTCAAAATGCGTTTGTCTTGACTCTCAGACCACGAGTCTAGAACAATGCCAGCGTAAAGCCAGATGCCTGGAAATTTCAGGCAGCCGCCACAGGTCTCTCCTGACTGGAGGAAGCCAGTGCATACCCAGTACTGGCACCTGAATTCAAGACAGATCCATCCCACTTAGGCCTTTCCTAGTCGCCATTACACACTTTTTGACATGCTCCACTGAGTATGTCAAAAGGAAACAGCCCGGGTAACATTCAATTAGGAAAAAAATCCTAATAGTACCGCATATTCCAGAAACTTGTTATCCCCTTTATAAAAGCTGTGTCACACTGGGAGTGCCACTTACAAGGCCCTGGTTTATCGTGGGTGCCTCCAGGCCTGTGTGCCCCTATGCACACCTGTCAGTGTCTAGGCCCACACCACGCTCGCTACTTGCACCAGAACACAGTGGGCCACATTGCCATTCTGGCAGGTTTTCCATGTGCAGGATGAAAACTGCCACTTGGTGACTGCTGCCACCACCCCACCAGAGTGTCATGCCTCGCGCTGCTCCCTTACAACAGATGTAACACAGGTGGGCGGCCATCAAGGCGGGCAGCTGGTCATGCACCTGCTGCGGCCTCACAGGGGTCCTGACTGCTCAGCAGCCAGAGCAGGGTGAGGGGCTGAGGGACCAGGACCTCCGGCTGGGGCTCTGTGGGCTGAGCTCAGGTGATGGGCACCATGTCACCAGCCTGCTCTGCAGCGGGTCTGGGTGGACTAAAGGCTCGAGTGTACTGGCAAGATGTGGAGGTCCAGCTGAGGGCCCTCTGGAGACCCTGCCCGGCCCTGGCACGGGGCCATGCCTGCAACGGGAGCCTGCGTGCATCAAGAGGCACTTCTTGGGGTGCCACAGGGATGGCCCTCGGTGCCGCTTCCCTCTGGGCTTGGTTAAATAAACTTATTGAGTAAACCAGTGACACAGCCCATGACCACTTGGCTGGTTGCCATGCATTCCCTGTCCGGTGACAGGTTAACAAGAGGTGATTTTGCAGCCCTGGGGAGTCCTTTTTGCAAAAATACCAGTTCCAGTGCAGAAGTGTCTCAGTCCTATCCTCAATGTTTGTTCAGTAGCACTTCCAAATACATCCTGACACTGCAATCTCCAACAAACTGGCTTCTGATTTCCTGAGAATCCTTTCTGGATGCCTGCATTAACACTACTCCCCTCCGCTCCCCCAAGAGCTGCTTGCTTCATTACAAAAATCCAGAACTGTGATTGATATACAATGATCAATAAATGAGCTGGCTGAGCATGAAGGCTCAGAACAACCACATTGGTTCCTGTCATCAGCTCATCTCCCACTTGCTCCCCAGTTTATTGCCACACCCACCACTAATCATCCCCAGTAACAAATGAAATTATATAGTTAGTGACAAAATGTGGTTCCATCCCAAACTCTCACTCCTCTTGTTATATTACTGCTTCTTGTGCTTTGTTAGTGTCTGCAAAGTACAGAGCTCATTGACTCATAATCTACCTATTTCAGGTCCCTGGTGTCACTACAGTATTTGAAACCCACAGCTATCAGGTAAGCCATTAAGATGCATGGGGAAAGGCAAGTTCACTGAAAATCAAAGAAACGCAAGAACACAGAAAAAGGAGAAGAAAATGTGTACAGATTACATAGGATGCTGGTGTTGCAATGCACTGGACAGGCAGAGGTGACAAGAGCACCTAGGTGAGAGAAGGCAGGCAGACGTGGGACAAATTGTATAGCTTAACAGATGACGAACAGAGAGATAGAAATAAGCAGAGATGAAGGCACATGACAAAAGACAGTAAATGCAAATCCAAAACAGACAGCAGCAATTGCTATAGCCTAAAATGCTGTCGTAAGTCTCCATCAGGAAGCCCTAACAGCAAAAGGATAGATTCAGACAAAAGATAAAATTAACTAAAGTAGGAAGAATCAACAAAAAAAACCCAAAACCCCACCAAAATCTAGTGGGCACTATAAAATCACTTAGGAAACTATTGATGTCATTTTTAGGTAATCATTTGCTAAAAACAAAATACAGAAAGAAAAGGTGTAGTATTTCTGCAGAACAGGTCTGGCTCAGCCTGCCTAAGCATCTAATTCAGTATCTCAGTCTTGGTATTAAGCAGAAAAAATCTGCATTGAAAAGCTTCCTTATGTCACCAGAGCAATAAACCACACATGTTGCCGTAAAAAATCCCTAAGCTCCAGTTCAAAGTAAAATCTCAAGTAATTCAGTTCTGAACAGAAAGTGTCAATCACTCTATTTGTTGGTCCAAAACTAGGCCAAGTTAAGAGTTCAGAGCAATTCTTTCACTTCCGCACAAAGAATTGTTCCTGAAGAATATTTAATGCAGACTGTGAAGCACCTGATTTTTATCAGGAGGTTTAAGAATTTGGCTGCAACAGTTTGCCATAAGACAACTTTGAACAGCACAAAGAAAAGCTATCTCACAGCCTTAAAGGAGTACTTAGCCTTTCCCTACAAAGATTGTTTAAAATGAAAAACTGCTGCCTGAAGATTGATTAAATGACCACTTAATTACATAGGGGAAATCTACTGATAATATCTGACAGCACAGGGAAAAAAAATGCATGCCTTTAAAGAATTTGAAAAAAAAAAAAAAAAGAAATCTCTTGTGTTTCTGAGATCCAACAGACTTCTATGGCAGGAAACGGTACAAGTGCAGGTTTGATTTATTAGTGCTTTTAAGGACAGCTTTAGAGAATAAGGTGTTTCAGACTACAATGACATTCAGTTTAGTCTGCCTTCTACCTGTATGAAAATAACCTCCAAATACAATTTCATTTTAATTTAGATTTCTAAAATAATATCTTAAAAACCCAAAATGTAAAAAACCCTACTACTGCATTCAAATTTTCAAATCTAACGTCCTATTTTTATCCAAACTAAGGGCCTGGAGGCACTCTGCTGGATTAGTATGCAGAAGGGATATGCTGTCTTATGTATTCTGAAATATCTCTAAATCTTCTCAGGTTAAGATTCAGGATTTCAGCCTGCTCTTCTATTCTTATCAGGGCTAAACAGAATGAAGAGTACAATACTTTTCCAAAAGTGTAATTTGAAAAAGAAACAAAATGAAAGTAGGAAAAATAACAGTATTCTACAAAAGGTAGTAGTTTAAAAAACAAAAAGCCAAATGACAAAGCAACCCCTGAACCCTCTTACTCCTTAATTCTACAATACATATGCTGTAGAACTACTGATACGCATGAGTTTTTGAACAGCCAAAACACTTCCACAGCATAAAAAGGTTTGTTGATATCACCAAATATAAAGCCAATTTCCGGGGGAAAAGGTATAAGCACTTTTGAAGGTATGTATATGCTAGTGTACAGAGAGCAAGAAGAAAGCATAGTTAGGAAAGCCCACCTTGGCTACTGGCTAGGAAGCTGCCAGTTTGCAGTCCTGCTGCAACAGGGAGGTACTACACTGGAACAGACAGGCTGTGAGTCCCCTGTTCGAGGTGACCTAGCAGGGTATCACAGCAAAGTAAAGCAGTTCTAAAACACAAGTGGTCAGCCTGTAACAGCTTTCTAGAGCATATTGAGCAGCAGGCACAACTGCCTTGCAGCTCCTTTACTTTCAGCTGCCCCAGGAGGACAGCATGCTCCTGCAGAACAAGCTCTGACTCCTCTAGGATATGACATCTTGGGATGTCACTAAGCTGCTCTGGGCAGCTCAGAGGAAAAGGACAAATGCCCCAACCTGTGCACAATCAGTGACAGAGGGCACTGCCGCTGCCATTAGCCTTCTAGGTTAGATGATGGATGGAACTGGGAGGCACATTCACCAGTCAGCGCAGAAAGCAAACCAGAACAAGTGAGCTCTTTAAGCTATTCTGTAGCACTGTATTCTCACAAGTAACTAGAGAGAGTAAAATTGAGGAAAATGTATTTACTCTCATTATTTCTGGAAAGATAGACATCCATTAGCAAAGATCATAACCTCAAAGGCCTTCAGAACACTCCAATACCACAAACAACTTTGGGTCACAGGATTGTGAGGACATGTGTTCAGATGTTTCAATACTCTATGTAAAATGTCCTATATGATATTACCAAGTTAGCAAAAGCATTGTACATTTTTAGTTTTCTGTTTTGAACCAGTCTGTCTGGAGCTGTAGGTACTTAAAATTAAATTAGCTACAGTTTTTCTTCCAACTGAAAGTAATAGAAATCCCATTCAGTATTCTACATTGTAAATTAACATGAAACAAAAGGAAACAAAAGGAACTCTGAGAACTTCCGTGAAAAGAAGCTTCATCCTTTCTGGTCTGTCTTTTTAAGAGATGTGGTGGGGGTGGGGGAGTCATAATTATTGCCTAACTGTTTATAATTTGCATATCTCCTGAAAAAAAATCCTCGGTACCATGCTCAGTTCCATTTGGCTTAATGGAAGTGCAGTAGAAAAGGGACCTCATTAAATGCACCTCTTGATTTAGGCAGATGGGGAGTGCTTAATATCATTTCAGTCCTGATCTCACTTGTTCCTGCAGAACAGATGCAATATGTAGTTTACTATAGATGATGACATTGGAAATAATTCAAAAATCACTGATAAATGAAATCTTATTAAGCTAGATACACGCATCTGCCACAAGTTCAAGGATTCACCTGATAGTCTCTTTTCTCATGATGTGAGCTTCAGGATATAGAGGATTTTGTATATATGCTTTCAAAAGTGTGGCATATTTCCTTGGGATCCACAACTGTGGTTTGTTCTGTTGTTGGAAGAGAGCTGTAGCCATTCATATAAGTCTGGATGCTCAGAGTGGGAGGGACAGAGGCAAGGAGCAGCAGACACAGCATGTGAGGGACTGACCCCAACCCCAGCCCCAGCCCCCTGTGCTACTGGGCAGGAGTAGGGAGAGACACTGGGGTTGAGGCTGAGCCTGAGAAGAAGTTGGGGGGGTGGGGGGAGGTTTTTGTAAGTTTTAGTTCTATTTCTTTATTCTACTGTAGTTTAATTTATTTCCATTCAAATAAATTTCCCCAAGTCAAGTCTGTTTTGCCCATGATGGTAATCTCCGAGTGATCTCCCTGTCCTTACCTCAACCTGTGAGCCTTTAATCATATTTTCTCTCCCCTTTCCAGAGGAGAGGAACGAGTTTTGATGGGCATCTGGCAGCCAGTTAGATTCAAACCACCACAGAGATGCAGATATTCAAGGTGACTGGCCATCACTACAGAGGAAACCTATGGCTGCACACAGACCTGAGCCTGGCTCCCCTGGTCCAGCTGCCCTTACGCTTTAGCAAGGAGTACCATAGCCTTGCTATATATATATAACCTGCTATAGCAGGCTTCTGAATAAGGGCTTCTGGCATCCTTTGTCCTTGCTATGTTTTTATTGTCAATAGACAAAACAAGGAGGGCTACTATGCACTATCAAAAGCCATTATTGAGACTTTCATAAAATGTAATATACACGGAAGTTCAAAAGATGACTAATCCTATACATGGCATACTGTGTTTTCCTTCACGGCCATTGCAAATTCTTCACTCAGAGAGGCAGTCCTGAACACGAAGGTGTTCCTGCGTGGAACACCATACTGACAGAAAATGCCCCATCATGCAAAACTCTTAAAAAGAAATATCTGACAACAGCAAAGTAAATGTTTAAGTAGAGAAAACATGGACATGCTGGCTGACAGATCTGCAAAGAATGCCTTTTGCCCACTACATCCTCCTTTGCACTCAGCAGCTTCCAGTGCAGAGGATTCACCAGACTGCCAGGATTGCAACAAAGCCTACCGTAGTCCATTCTGAGTTTCACCAATAGTTTCCAATACAGAAATACAGAATACAATTTAAAAGGATGTATTATCAGTACTGAATGACCATGGCCAGTTTTCTGTATTTATAGCTCTGCAAAGCAGTTGAAAAATTGAGCCTTACAAAGTATGTCATAGCTGCAAAATGTTTTTCATCAGAGTTCTGTCTTTTCTCCTTATCAGAAGTTACAGGATGATGATTTTTCACATTTTCTAGTTGCTTGTATGAGGTAACACAATGCAATGGCAGGAAAATAGAGCTAGAAACATTCAACTACACCAACAAGATTTTTATTTCTTTATTTATTTCTCACAGGAGTTAGTGGAATTGTCAACTGGAATTACCCACCAAAGGGTGAGGTAGGGGATTCCCAGTGAATTGAAGGTTTCTAAACTGAGAATTTACATTTCTGTAAAATCTTTCTTTGGTTTGTCCACTGGGCTCAGTGGAACGGGATACAAAAACCCCAACTGTCAGTCACAGGGCTTTCTCTTCTTAGTTCATCAGAACATATATTTATGTTATCTGGGAAAAGTATTCAGTGGTTATGAAATTATGAACTGAAATTAATAAATTGTTAAGGTGATCTGCCTGAAGTGTACTTATGCTGTCAACAGAAATGAGGGCTGAAGCACACCATTTTATCTCTCTGCTAAATTCCTTAAGTAACTTCAGTGAAAGCAGAGCTACTCTCCTTCTGCAGCCACTATGTGTGCACTGTCAGATCTGGGCGATGTAACACAAATGACACCAAGAGCTGCTAGCAGAAGCATTCCAGCCCATTTGTTCCCGCAAGAATGAAACAAACAATGTTTTTAAAACTGAGCTTTAACTTCATCATAGCTAATGAATATTTACACTGCTCAATTTGAATTTTGCATCAGCTCAGCACATCTTAAAACTGTTACATTCACAAACCGAAAATACAAAACCATCATTATGTAAAAGGTCCACAGCAGTATCGCAACACTGACCTTCATTACAGGAAGCAAGCAAACACTGAATGGCATTAAATCCTTCATATGGGGGTCTCAGTTTCAGACCTGATAACAATTAGAAGCTTGCACATATCCTATCAGTTTTGCCCAATGCAGTTTGTGATGGCATTATTAAACATGATCCAGTCTCAAAGTCAAGCAGTCTCAAACGTTTGCTTGTTGGTGCATGAAATGATTCTGCAGCATAGCCCAGCTACCATCACACTCCAGATCATCACTAGCTTTTTGTTTCTTTATTTGCACTTGTAATTGTAAAAAAGAAAAAAAAAAAAAAAATAGCTTTTGAAATAAACAGATAGCTAAGCTAAGGAAGACTAAAAGATGCCTAACGCTGAAGGCACCGGCCCTAACATCCCTCAGCTTAACCTCCAGGTCAATAAAGATATAAAATATGGTACTCTGCGAATTTACCTTCACTTCAAGAGTTGTCGTAATTTTTACTGAGATTCAGAAGAACAGAACGTTAGCCAGGAACTGTATTTTCTGATGAAATATTGTGGAACTGGGAACACCATTGACTGAAAATGCTACAGGAACTCTACTGGTGATGCAGCAATTCCAGCAGTGACACCACAATTTCTGATCCCTGACACTGGCAGTATGTCAGAGCACATAGCTAAGCTCCTGAATTCCACTTACAATCAGGTGTTCTGAAGACACTTTAATCTATGCAACTAGTCCGTTGCTAAACTGCCATCCCAAACCTGAGGGGAAGCAGAGATAAACTGCAGTCCCTTGTGGCACACACCACTGTCGTCCATTACAGCTCGATACACTCAGGTAGAACCAGATGTAACCCCTTTCCTGATTTTAAATGTGATTAGTACATCAGCCCCCGGAATTCTGTTAAATTCTATTTCATAAACCTAAAATGCGTCTTATTGTGGAAAACAAGAAAACCTTCAAAGATTAGGTAAACTTCTTTGCTAGTATGTTTTGCCTATGAAATTAATCTGACTATTGAGGCAGCAAGTTTCTCTTGAAATATCAGGAACCTAAAATGTTGTTATAATTTTTACAAAGAAGCAATCTCAATGGCAATGTTTATATAGATTCAGTGGTCTTTGCTGTTGAAGGATCGTACTAAAATGTTGTGATACTAAATGCTTCACGACCTTAAAATGCTTCATCAAATGACAAAAAACCCCAAGAAAGTATAAACTGCTGTTACAACTGCAACTGCTTACTATCATTTATTATTGCAATGGTGTACAAATGCAGAAAAAGTCAGCCTACCTGTGGCCTAATTTTGCACCACTGGGGCAGGAACTATCTTGTACACCCCCATAACTGAAACACACAGCCCTACTCCTTGATGAGTTTCAGCACACAGAGAAGTTCCCAGTTTCACAGTACTTTCAGAAAAACAGCATCAGTGGACTTCAGGGCTTTGTCAAGTCTACAATAAAAAACATCTTCCCATCATGCACATGATCACGCACTTTCATACCTTTTTCTATGCTCTTAACTTAAAAGTATCCAATACTAGCACCATTTTATCACTTTTGGAATAAGTCCTTTAAGAACTAGTAAACGAGCACTTGAAGAATTCATGTACTCATCTGCCCATTTAATTATATCTCCTAGCTAAAAAGGCTGCCTCTGTAGACATACATTTTGCAATACTGTTATATAAATGTTTAAATAGCTGCTGCAGTTCAAAAATGCTTGTAAAAATTTCAGACCATAGCTTTAGAGACAAACAGTTAGGAACAGCAACTTCACACATTTTAGAATATTCTGGATAGTGAACAGGATCTTTCCACATGTGGTTTGTGTATGCAAGTTGTATTTCAGTCTTCACTGAGTAGGATAAGCATTTTAAGATGTCAGATTCTAATTAAAAAGTAAAATGTACCTTCCATTGTATTCATTTCCTGGCAGATGTCACAAGATTAAGTGGACCAGATTAGAACTTCAATTTCAAACAATTACAACATATTTCCTTTGTGTTTTTCCTAAACATCTGCTATCCAGCCCAGGGTAAGGGAAAGCATTTAAAGGCACATCACAGTAGTAGTAAACTCACCATCAAGGCTTGGCCCAAAATTGTAAATTCAAACATCTCTAGAACTGGATAACAGATTTAGTTCATAATGTCCTTTTTCCCATTTTAAAATATAAATTATTGTTTTCAAATGTTTAACTAGGAGAGTATGTTGAAATTGCCTACATATGACCATTGACTAGGAATACGAGTCTTAATGACTCGATAAAGGAAAGTTCTCAGTACCATCAACAGTGACTAGCCTTAAAGAAAGTTGTTGTTATACACCATTTAAGTTACAGTTGAAATAACTTCTGGAAAAGGTTGCTTATTTTATGGCACATATCATACAAACAATTTTTCAAAGCCTCTGCTTTGTTGGATTGGGAGCCTAATCATCCACATATACTCTATCTTTTGCACCTTACTTTTACCACTAGGATTGCTGCTTAAAACATACAAAACTGGTCAGTAGTTTCTGAAACAAACTCTCAGAACTCAACAGAGAAAAAAAAAAAGTGGACTGCAGTTTCATTTTACACTGGTCTTTCAATTTCTCTAAGAATTATTTGGTGTACAGCATGCATAAGACAATACCTTCTCTGGTTTCCTCAGACCTTCTTTGCAGGCTTCTCTCTCAGCTGGGGCTGATCAGACTTCAGTGCAGCAACCTGTTTTATACTGGCCAAAGGTCTGGCTTTCAACTTCTTTCCTAAATCTTTCATGCAATTGTTTTTCCCCACTGGTGGCCACTATTCCTGCCAGTTTCAGGCAACATACATTTCTTTTAAACATTCTTTGTCTTTCTGAATGCAGATTTACATCCTGTACCTACACAGACATCCATGCAGTCTCACTCCCCTCATGATTGCTTAACCCAAAGCAACACATAAACCTGAACAAAACCCACAAGCTGCCTAAGGCACCAAGCTGCAAGCAGAGGCAGAACAGTCAGCATTTACCTCCACTGCTGAAGGAGAGTAGCAGGGTTCTTGGGACACAGGAGAAGAATTGCTGAGCGTAGAATAAACTTCCCCGAACTAGCAAATCCCTTTCCCGCAGGGCAACAGCCCAGAAGACAGTCAAGCCTAAGGCTCCGCAGGACAGGAAGCCCCAAGCTGACTCAAGCTCAGCTGCAGCTCCTTGGCCCCTAAGAAGCAATAAAGCAGAAACACCCAAAGCAGTTCAGTCTCCTTGTGCACTGGCAAATCCCTCGTTAATGGACATAAGCAGTAGCGGAAACATGTTGTAAGCACTAAAATCAGCTAATGGGATTCTGACTACCTGCTAGGAGCTGGCCTAACAAACGACGCGACACTCAAGCATAATCACTTTTCATAGAACTAATGGCTGCTCCCAAACCTTGCATCCGTAGCACGGTTGCTTCTCAGTTCATTTGCTTTTCTACAGATGTTTCCACAAAAGCATGCTGGAATTAGAATGAAACATGAGTGACCTTTCTTCCTATTGCTTTTGCTATTGTTACCCGTCAGTTAACCTGCTTTCATTTCCAGTCTTCCTACACATACCTTTCTGGTATCAGGCATTATAAACCATGGTTTTTGCATGAACTGCTGAATACAGAACTGGTATTTTGGGTTCCTTTCTGTCCTGAGGGTTGTACTATCATAATTAAGTTCGTTACAAGGTGATGGGAAAATAGTTTCCATGCAAGTAATCATGCATTACCTAACTGAAAAGAGCTACAGGCACTCTAAATTAATTTCCTTACATCTCTAATTCAAATCAGTTGACATCTGAATTGTTATCATGCAAAATAGCCAAATGCATGTTGCCTAGATAAGATCTTTTTTTTTTTTCTTTTCCAAAAAGCTAGCATTACATGTTTCTGCTGTCTCTGCTTAGTGACATACTGGATGAATCTCAAACAATAGAGCTAAGTAGGAAATTCACTAAAATGCAACTCTGGCTTATTCTGATCCCAAGACTTTCAATAGTAATGGAAAGTTTCAAACCAATATTAAATTACTATAGTCACTGAAGAACAAAACTATTACCCCTACTCCTTCCAAGTACAATAGATTCACTTGTAGCAGAACAGTGGTTCTCTTGTGCTTTGCAGAAGAGTTACGGGATCAATAGCATCACCCAAGGCAGAAGGTACTCACTGCTGGGAATTTATTTGACATGGCCTCCAGCTATTGCATTTCATGGGCTACACTAAGCCCTGCAACTTTGACTGCTGTATTTGCAATATATCACAAGAATACCACTGCACGTTCAACTCCCCCCTGGAGCCTGACCCTGTGTTTAGGCCAGGGTAACAGCCAAAGAAACCCTCTTCCCTGAACAGTTCTCTACATTTACATGATAAATTGCCAATAGATTTCCCCAAACACAGCATTTCTCAGTGTGACAAAGGACTAGGACTTTATTATAATTTTGTGTTCGTAGGTGTTCTTCCATTTTTGAGGAACAAGGACAGTTAGTCCTCCAAAAAGTGCTGCTCCTCCAGATGATGTAGGACATTTTGATTCTCTGGAAGATAACAGTGCAAGTTATAATGCAACATTTTCAGAAAGCACATAGTATTTAACAATCAGCAGAGAAATCAAACCAGGCACCTTCCCTATCCATTAATCAAAGCACATGCAATCCCATTTCATGACAGATGAAGCAATAAATATTGAGGTAAAAAAATCATTCTCTACTCAGTGCATTTCGGTAAATAAAAGGTAACGAAATATCATGGCAAGTATGTGGAGTTCTGACAACTATTTTTTGTTGGTTTTCAACATTTCATTTCCTCAGCTGAAATCTAAGGAGGACCTTGGAAATCACAAACTGGCAGTGATAATTTCCACAGCCACAATTTTGAGGTTTCCTGTTAGGACATTTAATGGTGTGCTGGAGGAAAGCAAACATTTGCCATAACGACAGATACTTCAAGATACATTGCTGGCCTGCCTAGTTGCTTGAGCAGGGAGGAAAAAATCTGTGCTAAAGCTGGGTGGTTTCTTGGTTTCTTGCTTTAAAAAGCAGCGAGCCCAAGGGTGTTCGGCTTGGGCTCACGGTAAACAAATCCTCAAAGTGACAGACAAAAACTTGGTACCATTTCCAAAAAGCTACAGTTCTCAGAGATAGGCAGCTGTAATATATATCAGGCTCAGCAAGAAAACTTGATGTACATGTGTCCATCACAACATCTCCATATTCATTCTGAAGTAAAGGGCTGGGAGGTCAGACTGTTACACTAAGACCTTTGAGCCCGCATCTACTGTTTCAGTTTCCCATCCTTATAAGCATTTGGTCAAATGTTCCACATTTTAGAGTGAATGAGGGTTACTGCCAGTGAGAATAGAAACACTGCAGCTACAAAAGACACCAGTGCATCTATATACCAGCCTCATGAGGTAGAATTTATAAAAGCAAAAAATGTTTTTCTGAGAGGTGGGTGTTTCTCAACCAAATTGTGTCTGATGCAGTTTTATGTATTAGCAGTGAACACAAAAAAGGTGCATTAATTTGTGATCCAGACTCTGCTAGCTATCCCTGGGCAGGGAGGAAATGTACATTTTTAGCTGTGATCTGGACCTACAGAACAGCTTTCATGATGGCTGTGGGTGCCGCACAACAGCTGTGATGTTTAGGAAAAACACATCAAACTGTTCCTTCAGACACTGATGTGTCTGAAGTCATCAGTTATACCATAATCTGTAAGTGTTCATGGACAACCAAGTCTTTAGTCTTAATGCAGTTCGTTTTATCCAGCACTCAAGGGCATAATCTTGTTGCAATGTAATTAGAAGCTTGTTCCAGAGTCTGTCATAACCGCTGGGGATCTTTTCAGTGACACCACAGGGCCCTGGATTTGTCCTTCAGTGAAAAAGTTTAAACTTCCTAAGGCAATACTGGTATTATTCCCAGGGACTTCCAGGTGAGGAAATCCATGTTGCATAAATCCTTTCTCAATCTTGTCTGAGACCATTTCATACACAAAGCATGGGCAATAACACATTTTCAATGAAGGTGAGATTCCTGCTGCCTCTACAAACTTCTAGCCAGAGATAGTGTAAAAAGGGAGCAAAGAGGTGAAAGAAGAAGTTGATAGTTGATCTGTTGATAGGAAAATCAGATAAAATTGGTGTCACACTTCATCATATATCAATGCAAAATACCGCTATCTGTAGACTGAGTGGCACAAATACTAC
>JAVJGJ010000062.1:41378300-41409759 GCA_035590215.1 Microhierax caerulescens
CCATTAAACAGCAGAGAAACTGATACTCAGGCAAGCAAAATCAGGCTATTAAGGCAAGTAAGGACAGACTCCATTTGTTCAGTTTTTCTCTAGGACAGTATAGTCTCTCTTCACAAATACCAAGGCAGCTCCTTTCACAAAATGTCTAAACATTTATCAGTTTAGAATTACAAACCCAGTTATTTGTGGAAACATCCTGCACAAAAAGACCTGTTGCTAACAGACTTGGACTGTGATCTCGCAGCTTGTAATTATCATTTTTGTTAGACCTTCCCCCACCAGGAGAATGATTCCCTTGAAGGCTTTTCCCAAATAGAAGTCTTTGTTAGAAAGTAGAAAATACATATTAATCCATAAATAGATTGACTTGAAAAGCTATAACTGCACCATTTAACCTTGTAAATAAGAAAGTAGAAATAGGGAATTGCTTGGGTTTGTTATTGACTGCCTCTTTCAGAGATATTCAGAATAATCTCAGAAAATTCCTAACCTATTTCTATTTTACGCTGCTCAGAGTGGACGTATTTCCATTTATGTTAATAATTTGTGTTTACCTAAGCCTTCTTCTCCTTTCTTCGGGGTTGTTTTTTGGGTTTGGTTTTTTTTTTTGTGTTTGCTTCTACTCACTTTTTCTCCTCATTACGTTGCTTTCCTCTGCCTGACAGTTGTCAGATGCCCTAGAACTGAGACTGTGGTAAACAGATGTCTGGGCCTTAACATGGTCATAAAGAAGTAGGCTCTTTCACCATTTTTGTGCCAATCCTAATTCATCAGTCTCTGCACAGCACGTGTCTTAACCAGTTCAAGCACTTGGGAACAAATCCTTGCTGAAGATATCCAGAGCAGAACAAAAGATGTTTATTTAGCACCAGCATGCAAAAAAGGCGAGTCCTATCTTGTGGTTCAAGAACCAGGACTTGTAGACTGTATAAACGTATGTACACATAACCTATAGTCTCCCTTCTATAGTTTTAGTCTTTGTCTTTTGGATTTCCCCTGCAACCTCATCTAGACCAAAGTCTGCAATTTTGGAATGCATTAATTAAGTAAATAAGTGAGTAAATAAATAAATTGAAGCCTTAGGCTTTCTTAGGGCCTTTTCTGTTGGTTATCTTGTCCAGCTGTTAATTTCTTCTTAGCAAAGGATCTTTTAAGAGAGTAGAAACCCATGTAACTGCACTAACACTAAACAGTTCTTTATTGGGAGTTGTGCTGAAATGCTGACATGCAGACTTCAGCTATGTTTAGAGGTGGTTTGATCCCGAACATTTAGTCTCTTATGTTTACATGTGTATCCATCGTTTTTATACCTGGCAAAATAATTTATGTAGCATTATTCGTCATAAAACCAAAAAGAGAAACTGAGAAGGCATCTGTTGATTGCCAAAAGAAACAAGGAAATTCCAAAACTAAAACCTAAAAAAAATAGGAGATAAGTGGAAATGTATGTCTGTCCATCTTTCTCACTACCCCACCAACAGCAGTGATTATGTTGTTTGTACAAAGAGGAATTCGAACACCTTTACTGTAGAGTGCCTAACTACACATGTTTTTATTACTACCGGTCAGAGTATGGTGCTCAGTAAAATGTTGATTCAAATGCTGTTCTACAAAAAGTGTAAGTACAAGGACTATTCTGCAAACATCAAGGACAGACTAGGACAGATGGAAAGCAGGACAGGCAGACAGACCAGTGCCAGAACAATGTTCAATTACTGACTTTGTAGGGAAGACTTTTTCTAGCAGAATATAAAAATTCAGGAGTCACACAAATTATCTCTCACAAGGTGATGAGGCAGCAAAAATTAATGTGTAAGTGCTACAACAAAGTTCTTGATTAAAAAAAAAATAAGCAAAACCAAACCACCAAACAAACAAAGAAACAAAAACCCACTAACCCATGCTGACAGTGACCCAGTGAGGGTCACTGCAAAGAGGAAGCGGCAGTAGAATCAAAGATAAAGGATGTGCCTTAAGGCTTTCGGGCTTAGGCTTTGGTCTCTGTCAGCACAAACTCTTTCAACCTTTGCACAACTAAAAGGAAATACAGGTTTTACAGGGTTAACACTGCATGTAAAATAGCCTGTTGGGTCTGCCAGTCTGTATTTTACCTAAAACTAAAGCCACATTTTATAGAGAAGTCAGAGTTAATAGGGACGAGCTCTTGGAGTGTTGCCATAGGAGAGTATTTCACTCGCTTTTCTAACATACTGCACGTGTGACCTGTCTAGTTAATAGCAGAGGTGAGCGTGTGTGCGTGTGTAGTTCCTCAGTGATAACTGGAGTACAAGGGCCACTAATTACAGCGAACTGGGTGGCACATACAGAGTAACAGAAACACCGCATGGACCTAATGACTTCTTCCATTCCACTGTGAAATATTTACTCCGCTATACAACTGCAGATGTAGGGAAGGAACTGCTTTTTAAGATATGATGGAGATTCCACAGAGGAAGCCCCCAAAGCAATGTAAGGCAGACAAATTTATATTTGTTCTGTTTCCTCCTCCCCAGCACATTCTTATTAAGTTATTACCAACAGCTCTTGATTTGAAAACACTAACTACTATAAGTAAACATTTTTTTAAAGTTAAAAAAATAATCAAGAAATTAGAAAACTCACATTTCCTGCTTTTGTTTTCTGCTCTTTGGGCATGAGCAGTGCTGCTTTACATTCAAACTCCAGTCACATTACCTTTGTTGGAAAGTAGCCAGTAATTTGCTAGTATTTTTCTTGCTCTTAGTGATTTTAGGATTTTATGTTTTGTGGCTCAAAACAATTCTATTTCTTCCCACATTCACAATTGTCTTTGGCTGTGACATGCCTATGTAAACTTCACTGAAAAGAAAACATTCAGCTTCTTCTTATCTTTGGTGGAAACAAAAGAAAGAAGTAGGGCCAGGGTAGGTATCAGGCAAGTGGAACAAGATTAAGCTGGCTCTAGACTGGCTTTTCTGCAGCAACCCCCAATACTGGTAGTGCTGCCTGGATACTTGCAACATCTGGGCATTCTGATATTGCCTCTCTGTTGGGAAAATTTGCAAGAAGTGAGGATGAGAAATGATGCAGGATCAGCTTCAAAAAACTGGCCTGTCTGTGCGTCATATAGGCAGCTCTAGCCAGGGGTTTTGACAGGCTATTCAGAGAACTCTTGGGATGAATAGTGCACCATACAAATAAAATACGTTATTTTATTTGACATCCTAAAAAAATGCTGGAAAAGCTCTTAAGAATCAGCTTTTGCTTTACAGAACAAGATGGATTGTTTTTCTTCTCTAGACCCTGCAGTGATGGTGTTCAGATCATTGTAATTTCATACTCTTCAGTAGGACCTTACTTAGGCAAGGCTCTTATTTCCGATCCCACTGGAAGAATTACTGCAGAGGTACCACTTCTGAAACCTTTTCATTTGAGCCATCTGTACCAACATCTTCCACTTCTGGTTCATGAAAGGATATTTTGCAATACTGGACTTTACTATAGTTTTATGAATAAAGGGTGAAAGATTTGGATCATTCTACTATGAACTGTTTTGTGAGAAGAAAACAGTAGAAACTAATTTATTGGCTGCTCTAAAACTCAAAGTGTCTTCTTTGACATTCCTTTCCTGATGGTGTATGCAATTAATAAACATTGCAGGCACCACCAAGACAAATTTACCATCTAGAACACAAAATTATGGAAACTTAGCCTCGGTCAGTGTTTTTGGGTGTATGCATCAATGTGTCACACAAATCATAAACCTGCAAAAATAACTACAATGCAGTACAAACAACACATACGTAATTTAGGATTCTACTTCAGGCTGTTATTAGAATGTGAAGACCAAGTGTGGGGTCACAGTTATCCATTGCACCAGTAGGAGCTTATTATTTCAGCTGTGTGTAAAAAGGCTTTTAAAGAAAGGAAGGGCTTTAGAGACATGGATTTATTCAGTGGCTGAGACACGTCTATGAATTGGCTTGTGCTGATCTAACAGAGCGAGACCCCATAGTCACTGTATATGTGTAAATGAAATAAGTTAATGATACAGCTTTCTTCTTCTCCAGATGGGCAATTTATCTTAATGTGAGTGAGCCTAGCTTTGTTGCTATGCACTCATTTTGTATTTTGAGCACCACATAGTAAGTATATTTATGCAGCCTTTGGCTTATTTTTAGGTAGAAAATAATTGATAAATAAATGTGTAAGGCATCTTTCAGCTGATTGTAAGCAGAATTGCTCAGCATACAATGCTCACAAATAAGAAACTCAACCAAAGAAAATGCCTGTGCCTCTGGATATTTTAAGTCTACCTGCTCCAAAAAAAGCACATCTAGGCTCTAAAATTCACTCTGTGTTAATCCCTTGCAGCTTTGCAATATATTTTTTCCACTTGCAAGTGACTGGTACCACCTTTATTTCAAACTAACAGAAGCAAAGATGTCAAGGTCATGCTTTTCCAGTTTGCTGAAGCAATCTAATGCTGTGACTATCTAGGCCAGCTGCCAGCAGAACTGGACTTTAAATATCTTATAAGAGCATCACTGCATATCTAGTTTAATTCTGCTCTGTAATTTAAAAGTCTAATGCATGCAAGTACATGAAAGAATTTCTCATTCAATCAGCCTCACCTTGTTCATATACAGAAAAGCATCACATTGCTTTAAAGAGATACAGGAAATAATGCCAATGACAAAGGGCTTTTATGCCTTTTGAAAAGGGGAAAATGGAGCAGTAATGGATCTTGAGTGGCATGGTTGATACACGACAGAGCTGAAATAATAAGCAAGAGTCTTCTGGGACAGAGTCTCCGTGTCTGAAGAATGAGACCTGACTTGCAAATGGCAAGTGAACACTTATACATTGTTTAGGTCTGAAGATGATACAGAAGAAAGAACCAAAGAACAAACAAAAAGCAAAATCTATTTAGATATTTTATTGCTAGAAACACTACCAGCAATGGCAATATGTCTGTCAATAGATTGACCTTGATATACCTGCTGGATACAAAAGTAATTTCACGACATTCCACAGATCAGCTGAAGAGCTTTTCAGAACTACAGCAACATAAGTGGACGCAGAAGAAGAATACCCTCATGTAGTCCATTATGATCTTCTTTCAACTTGATTGCTCTTACAGCTTATATTAATCACACTGCCTACAGTCATTGTGAAATGAACAATTAGGTTATGAAAATAAACAGTCAAGTGATGGCTTAGCTCAATTAGTCTTCAGTTTTCCCAGACACACTACCATTTAGGGTCACAAATTAATTGTCTGTTGCTTTCCTCCCAGGAGCTTGCCTCAGCTAAGGAATTTTATGGGCCTAAAATATGTATCCAAGAGATTGTAAGAGTAAGAGTCTTTGTGTCCACATATAACTTAGAGGCAATAAACCCCCCAGCTGTATAGACTATCTAAATCCAATTCCTATTGGAAAAAATACCAATGTTAAAATGGATAGAAGATCCACATCTCTGAGTTCTTCAGCAAAGGAACCCAAATTCTTTGCTATAGTATTGTAAGCATTCACAATGTTTTTCCGATAAGCAATAACTACTGAAAGAGCAGCACCTGCTGTGCCACAGCACAACTTAAATAAAAGCATGAAAGACCAAAAAAGCAGTGTGGGACATAGTCATTGTAGGCTGAGTATTTAATGGTTTAACAAAGGCTTTATGTGTTGCTTAAAGAACACTGCAGCATGCATCAACTGGGAGATTATTTCATATGTGGAGCATGGAGCCATGTAAATGTGCCAGAAAGCGTAGACAATTGAAAGACATGGTACAGGAATGGGCATGAGAAATATCAGTGGTGGAGGGAGAGGAAGTACAGGTATCACTGTGCAATTAAGCTGAAAAAAGAGTTGGAGAACTTTTTCTAAGGTTTGAATCTGAGAAAGAGTAAGAATGAAGTGCCAGCATGCAAGTACAACAGATAAGGATAAACAATCAGGACTGCAGCAAATGCAGATTGCTAAAACTACAAATGAAACGTTCCTCCAGAAAGTGTCATTCCAGAACAGATTTGACACATCTTGACAGCACTGTATGGAGAAGATCCTCTTCATTGTCAGCTAAGAGCACTATATTCTCTCTGCAAATCTCTGTGAGTATGGGACAGAGACAGAGAATGCCAAGCACTACAGACAACTGGAAAAGGATCCAAGTTAACAGTAATCCACCCTCTCCATGAACTATCTCTTAGCTTAGCTTAACAGTGTTACCTAACACAATCAGCACATGATGGAGTATAGCAACTACAGATTTCTAGAACCATGTCCGTACAGAAGCATAGAGACACCATTGCTGAATTCTCAGTCAGCACACAGGCTGTTCTGCAAAACTGCATGAGCAACATTATGTAAATATAAATGCCACAGGTAGAGATGTATTGTATAAAATTGCAGCATCAGCAGTAATGGAGATTTTAAAGATCTCAGTTTAACGAATGTTTCTGGAGGGAGACTAACTAGACTTAATTCACAGGCTTTCTATTGACATAAAAAAGAGGCATTTCTGGGTGTAGCCAGAGAGACTCTCTAGCAATGGAATTCTGCTATCGATTGTCTCCCTTCTTAAAGGCATGCTTTGAATAGACTTCATTCCAAATTACCATTTAGGATCCTGGGGAAGGAAAAATTGAACCAATAAAGTTCAAGTCCAGGAAAATAATACAGAAAAGATCAGTCCAGTACAGGGAACTCGACACTAATGGTAGTCAGCACAATACATACATTTCTATTAGCGGTTAAAGTGAAAATGCTGTAAACAATTACCAGTATTTGTTTGCATGAAACACTTACATTATTATCCAAAACAGGCTGTAACACAATTTCTCATAAAGCTTCTTAGTTGACATCAAAGAATGAGAGCTCAAAAGTGTTACTTTTTGAGGAGAAAAGTACTGTTTCTACATTTCAAGATCCACATAAAAGATAGTTCCCCTTGATTTAGAAAGACTTGCCAATGTTCAGCTTTGTGTAATTTTGTGTAATCATTGTCCCCCAGCGTAAAACCTTTGCCATTAAAAGATTGCATGGAAATAGTGTTTCCCATTCCCTTTCTTCATAAAATCTAAATATGTAATTGTGATACAGAAAGAAATGAGTGTATGCTATAGTGCAAAACCAAAGCTCTTAGGCATTAACTGATGCCAGAAATTGCATCCTCCCAGCTACACCCGTCTGTGCCTTGCAGTGAATCCTGAATTCCATGATAGTACTAAGACCTCAATTTAGAATAATGCCATCAACATGCATGGGTGTTTCCTAGAAGATACTTTTCCTGGAGGCTTCCCTCTAAACAGATCTGGAATACCAGAGCAGTCCTTTTCATTGCCAAGATAGATCTTTGATCTGAAAATTCTGAAACGTGACTCCAAGCCACTGAGGACCTCATTAGACATACCTTTTACAACCGACACTTGCCTTCCCAAAGTAGCCCCCAAATGCTGCACTTTTGAGAGTTCCAATGGGGAAACCCTCATCAATAAAGGATGGAAACCTCTTATCTGTTCACCAAAGAAAATCTCATCAAGGTAGTAATTGGAAATTATTCATTAATTAAATTACAAATTAATTGCAACTTCAATACTTTACAATTGCAATTTCTCTACAGCTTCAGTGGCAGTAAAGAAAGAGTTTCAATATGTGAAGTTTTCAGTGCAGTGACTGAACACTATTTAGCTATATGTAACTTGACTAGTCAGCTGGAACCTTAATTTTCAAGCTTCAAATGTACATACCAGCAAGCTAATCCCAGCTATCTACCTCATTTTCCACGAATCCCAAGTTAACTCTCACTCTCCACCACTTTTTCAGGCTATTTTTCCCCTAGATAAAGCAAAACCCAAAGAAATCCAGCTAGAACAATCCACAGCACTCGTGAAATTGTGAATGTTTTGCTTATCAAACCTTCACAGTCACACTGAAGTCTCGCAGATGTTCCAATCATACCAAAACCAGGAATATAGCATATTCCTTTTTAATTTAAATCAGTCTACTAAAAGAGTTTGCACTCAGAGCTTGAAAAGCCTATCTGGAAACATAGGTGGCATCAGTGGTGCATACTGTCTCCTAAGCTATTCAATTCATTTATCAGGAGCCAAGTCATTTGAGTTCAGCAATACAAATTTCACACTGCGTGAGAAAAGCAGTTTTAGAATTAAAACTGGTTTAGAGAAATGCAAAGATTATAGAAAACTCACATACGGAGGCTTAGGAAGGATCAGAATTTTACACTGGGATCAGCGTTACTTGTCCCACGGGTTTGTTCTCTCCAAATGTTGCTACAATATAGAGTGGCTGCATGTCAAATCATAGTCTCAATCCAACTTTGAGGCATCATAATCTGAACACTTATGTTTTTACACAGACACCTCAGAACTGCGGAGACAAAAACCAAGTGAGATTTGGGCACAATTTGACTTAGAAATTAATTCAGAGCATATAATCTACTCTACTTCCTTGTAATTTTCTCAAGGGCAATGAACTTCCCTGACATGAGTAGGCTTAACAGAATCTGCCCTTAGAAAATAATTTTGTCAGGGGAGAGTATATAGCTTTGGCTGCTCTTTAGTATGAGTTCAATGCTACTGCACAGTTCTAGTAGAGAACATCCTTAACATTATTTAAATTTTAATGGTCATGGGCATAGAAAATTTTAAAAGCTCACGTGATTTTCATGGCTCTCCTGAAGACACTTTAAAAGGCACTTTGTTTGCTGGGACAGAGCACATGCTATAAAAATATTTCTTTAAAATATTTTAGGGCAGGCTTTAAACTGTGTTTCAAATCTGTAATCACATGCAATCACATGTGTTAGTGTTGATCAATCATGTTAATTTTCCCAAAAGTCCTTCATTGTCAATTGTTCTGAGACACAAAATCCCAGCTTCAAATTAAGGTTGTAAAAGAGGTAAGATCTACGAAACCTGTATTTTAATAAAATAGTCCTGTAAAAGTGTTATTTTAAAAACACTGCTATTTGTGGTGGCAGGAATTATATATGTGCTTAATTATTTTCTTCTCAAATTACATAGCTTTTAAGTTTTGTGGCGATAACGACAGACCAACAAAAAAAGAGAAAAAATTACAATGTTCAGTGCTTTATATATATATATATATATATATATATATATATATTATGGCTTTCATATGTCTTGATGGCTGTATAAGAACTGAGTATTGTATCACAAATGAAAGCACAGAAGAAGGTTAGGATATGTCAGTCCATGCATCATTTGCCAGTAGGCTCTGTTTTTTCTCATAGTAAGACTTCTTTTCAGCCAGCAAAAGAGGTGAGGAGAGCTCACGTGTGTAATGAAAACACCATCACTTTCAAAATCCCAAGCTGTGTTTTATGAAATGCAAAACAAGTTACACTTGATTGGAGCAAAGCAAAGGCACACAGAGAAAACCCCCAGAGTTTGCTATTGTGGGGAATCTTTTTCCCTGCTTACTGGACACCACTCATCCCTATCAAGGGCAGCAGGCATGCTAAAAGTCTAGGATGTTTCTCTTATGGGAAACGTGTTTCTCCTATCTCTTCCATCTAGAGCTGCAACACATATAGATCTTGTTGTGGAGTATCATACACCCATCAGGTTCCTATTTCTGATGTTATCATACCTGAATATATACAGAGAAATCAAAGGAACATTCAAGGGTTTGACCGGTCACACAGTGAGGAATGCCGACAGCATTAGACCAAGTCAGGTTTGTGTTGTTAAAGCAAATGACATGGCCATGGACCACAAATTCAACCTGAGTGTTTGGCCTTCATGTCTCCACAAAAAACGAGTAGTCTAGACATGAATGTATGTTTAAATTTAATTAGCTCAGTTTTAACTGAACGTCAGTTATATTCCAGTGCTTTTCTGCCCCTTTATATAGCTGAGGTGCATCATCAGCAGTCAAGACTGAGGGAATTTTTTTGTATGCTGTTGAACAGATTATCGGCTATTGCAATGACAGCTAGGCAGGTAAGGCAGGGGAGGCAGAAGAGCAGCAAAATACAATAAAAGAGGAGGAGCAGTACAGCTCATCAGGTTCTTCAAAATCTCCTCCTGACACATTTGCTCTAGGGGCTCTGAAGGTGAAAGTACTAACGCTGATTTAAAAAATAGTACTTACCTACCGGATGGCAGGTACTGTTGAGTTCAAGTCATGGAGAAATAGCATGAAACGGATGTTCCAGAAAAAGTCACCAAACAAGAACAGAGTTAACTGTCTCATCAGAATAGGACGGTAACAGAAATTTCTCAAGTCATCTGTGAACTTATATATGCATATTCCTCTAAGAAGAATAGCTGAAGCTATTCAGGGTGACAAACTGGAGCAGCCTCTCTGGCACAGTATTTTGGGCAGTAAACCAGCAGCTAGCTCTGCTCTCTCCAAATTCCCCAAACTGGAGATTCAGTCAGACCAAAACCTGATTTAAATGCCCTGATCTCTGAAATAGTTTACCCTTTCAAATCAGCCGCTTCCGTGAGACTGTTTCTGAATGAGCAAAAGTAAACAGGGTCTTTAGGGGAACAGGAACACAGTAGCTCTTTCAGTATTAAGCATGTGGACCTTGCTCACAAGATATCCTCATAATTAACAGCTACAGAAAGCCAGATTGTCTGCCAGTTTCTCCCAGAAACAGTTATAATAATGAACACCCGAAAAAATAATTCTGCAGGGTTGATTAATGCATGTTTATTGCAAACATGCACTGCTATTTCAAGAAACTGCTAATTACAGGCATAACATTAGATCTATTCAAAGGAGGGAAAGCACAATGTAATTGCTCTTGTTCAAGAAGACTTATTTATTTATATGTCATCAGGTTTGTATTTTTGTTGGATTACCTTAGGTAAACAACATAAAACTACTGGCTATTTTATTGCAAGATTTTCACCTTCCCTTTCCCCTATACCACAATAAAAATAAAAAGCTGTTTCCATTGTTGGTTCATGGTAGTACAATTTTGTCAGTGTAACGCCAGTTCAGAGCAAAAGGGTGCAGTTGCAATGAAACAAGTACATTGCCATGAAAAGCTTACTAGACAATCATAAAAGTAAAGGTGGTCCCACGTGCCTAAACCTGAAAGAATTTAATTTACCTAGGGTTTTGCCTTTTTTTTTTTTAAGTGGAAAAAGACCAATTTCATCAGATGGCACTATGGTCAGATACACATTGGTCATCTCTGAGAGAGCATTTGTAGATCAAAAGCGTGTGTCTTTAGTTAAAGGGGCAATTTATAGCAGGGAGAGGAGTGCATTCTTCATGTGGAACAAAATTAAAGAGGAAGACAGAAAAAAAGTTCAGTTTTCTCTTCAACCTGTACCTCTCCCATCCAGCCTGCCATCCAGCTGCCCAAGAAGGCTGAATTTCCATAACTGCCACTCTGCTGCCTCTCTGTCCCAGTGCCTGGCCCAAAAGCAGCCCTGACTGGCAGGACTAGCACTTTCAGGGATGTGCAAAAAAGCCCCAGAAGCCCCACATGAAAGGGGACATCCTCAGAGAATTCAGCAAATTTTGGCAAGCCTCCATGGAGTGTATGGAAGATGATGATTTTTCAGCCTTATGAGGCCAAGTACAGGCGCAGCCATGATAGTACGATTAGCCTCCTGCCACGTTTTTACTCTGCTTCAAAACACTAGGGATTCTCAATTAAATGGTTGTAAAAAATCATATAGCACAACAACCTATTCCACCCTATCTTATTTAAGCAATACAGGTAAATCATTTTTATTTACATTAAGCTGGAAACAGAAGCTGTCAACTCGTGTACTGAAAGTCTACAACGCAACTAAACCCATCTCATAAGGGGAATTACTTGGGAGCTGCAAGTACCAGGAAATTCTACCAGATTTGCTCATAAATATTTTGTGTTAGGAAGCAGAGTAGGAATGTCAGTCACTCACAACCAACTATATATATTGCAGATGACAGAAAGAATTCCTATTTTGTCAAAGCTGTTCCTTCAGTTTTTAGTAAACACCATTAGCACATTCAGCAAATAAGACACCAAGATACAGTATCCCAGGCCAGTCTAGTTAAGTGTATAATCTCTCAGCAACAAATAATGTCAAGATGCTGCTTTAAATTTAATTGATATTTATCTTACAGTTTTGAAACATTTTACCACAAAACTAGGTCTGTTTTAATGATCTATATGAATCATTCCCTTCTCTATTAAAAAAAATGTTTTTTCTTTATGAAGAGCTATAATGTTCTGGCTAAATTAGATTTTTCCTAGAAAAAAATTATCGTGGTCCCATACTGTATTTTCATAAGCAGGAACAGAGGTTGTCTTTATATATTTAGAACTGTCTGTTGGTGGATAAGACACCGATTAAAAAAATAATTAAAGCGAAATAAACCTTCCTTTTACTGTTCATTCTCTGAAATCCTGGGCTATAAAAATATCCAATTTATAGTATTTAATTACTTTCCCCTCCCAAATTTTAAATTTCTGAATCATTAACCTCTTTCCTCCTCTGCAGCCCTGCCCCCCACCCCCCAACATATATCTGCACAGTTGTGTTAATGAGAGTTAGAAGCCAGCAACGCACAGAGTCAGGCTTTTCATCTCCAGCAGTCTTAGGTGCAGGCACGTCTGCTGGCAGGTTATTCCAAACCCACCACAGCACTGCACATGCTGGAATCCAGTACAGGTCCAGTTTATGTGGCAGGATATATGATTCTATGGGACTCTCGTTTGAGCTAATAAGTCTATTCTGGGTCTGCATATGTTAATTTAATTGCTAAATCCACAGTCTTAAAGCCTGCAATGCTTCACCATCTAAATGACTCTACCGATTCTGTAATTCCATTCTCTTTTTAAAACTGCACTTACTATCAGGCACCTGTCTGTCATCCTCTTCCTGTCCTCGTTTTAGTACATCTCTTAGCAAAAAATTTCCCCATACCCGTGGAGTTCTTGGTTAGACAGCATTTTTGAGGAAATAACTCATATTGATACTCCGTGGCAATTTTGCTGTATCTTTTCCCAGAATGCATGTTCCCTATATCGGTTGGATGATGTTTTGAAGAAACTACAGCAACATGGTCTCCAAAAAAACTGGTCTTAATGTACATAATTTAAAGAACATGTAACACTCATGATTCTATAAAAGCAAGTCTAAATAATCAAAGTGGACCAGATGCTAGAGTATTTCACCAGTTGATTCTTCAAGACTCTTTTCACCACTCCCTGGGTTTACCCCCACACAAGTGCTAAGATCGTTATTTTGAAGCCTAATGCTAAGACTAGAAAAGAGAAATCCCTTCTTAGGTACAGCCCAGATCCAAGCTGGCCAGCAGCAGGACTTAACCTCCCCACAGGAGTGATTGAGTAAGCAGGAGAGGAAAAGATGGATCATTCTCTATACAGTGTATGAAGCTTTTGGCTGACATTGCTATTTATGACACAGAATTTTCTAATCTTGGAAAGCGCAATTTAATTCACAAAGGTCAAACAGCCTCTGGGTGGCAATCACATGCCACCTTCTACATGAACAGGTGACTTACAAGGCAAGTTTCCCACCCCATGGTTCATTGTGCAGGAAAGTTCTGTCAATGCCAAGACTTGGACGCAAATCTTTTGAGATATAAGTCAATGAAGTATTAAACTGAGTTACTGAAACATAAAAAAAACCAACATTTGTACAAATATTAGGCACACTTTGGGTGTTCTGGATTGAATTTTCTTAGAACAAATGCTTTGACCTATTTTGAATTTGTCTCAAAAGCTGATTATTGCAGAAATAAATTTGTATAAATTCCATTATAAATAGTTTTGCTTTTTTTTTTTTTTCTATCTTCATAAGCTGCTCTATGAAGCCAAACATGTTTTCCATGCCCTACCAGGTCACCTGGAATAGCAGAAACCAGCTTAGATATATCCTGAATACTTGCTAGCATAATCCGCACATTTCACTTGCCTAGCTATCTCAATTTAATTACACACAATATCTGGATTTCTGCTTACTGCAGCAGTAAAGGTAAATCTAAGTACTTCTGCTTACAGCATTTCTCACTGAGGGAAACTATATTGAGCTCACAAGGACTGTTTGGTGGCATTCACACATTTGCATGAAGACTGCTTAATGAGACCCATTGCTTATTGAATGTCCTACCATACACATAAAGGATGGTAGTTTGCCCACAAAGTCCCTTGAAGTGTTTTGTCCATACATTTCCACAGTTGTCCTGCATTTGGGTCAGCATAAATAAATAAAATCATGAGATAACTGGGTTTTCCAAGCTGTTTATGAAAGTATTGGTGAAAACCCCTCCCACTGGTGAATAAGGGCAACGAGACAGGTCAGCTGGCAGCTGCGTGATGATGCCTTCAAAGATCTGGCATCACATTTTTATGTGTTGCACACAAAACCTGAAGCAAATTGCATTATAATCTTAAATACTGGGTAATGTTAATGAGGTTATTCCAGATGGGAAAGTTGCACCCAACAGGTGCTCAGTGCTATAGCATCACCATCCCAATAGTCGAAAAGCATGCTTGTCTTCACTTGCAAATAGCCCCATTTAAGCATGAATGACTGGCACAGCAACCCCAGCACTAACCTGTTAGAGCAGAGGAGGATAAGCTTTGACTTGTACTGATTGACCTAAGCCAAGATTAATTAGATTCATAACAGAAATTACTGTGATGAGTTCAAACCTATGTAAACTGATATTCCCTCTGGCTGACAGAAGCACAGCTAGACTTCTGGGTTTTTTTCCTAGGGCACACCATAATATCCTGGAAATACATAGGAACACCTTATCTGTTCCCATTTTGCTAGAACACTTCACAATTTTCTCTCTCCTGCTGCCAGTGGTTGTTGTGGTGAGTGGGACTTACTTGGCAAGAGTCGGAAACAAAAAAGAAAGGAGGTTTCCCTACATTTTATTTTCTAATACAGTAAATAATACCGTTAGTAAAAGTGAGCAGGTTTTAATGTGTGCCTTCATTAAAATTCAGGGGTTTTATTCTTCATAACCTTTGACACAGCAATAAAAGCACCACCATAAAAATAAGACATGCTTAGCTAGTGACTTTGTTCCTATGTGCTATAAGCTTCCAATAACCGAGGTGAAAGGACATTCTACTTTTCACAAAACAGATTAAAAATAATTTTTATGGCAAAATTTTAAGAGCTGCAGTGACACAAAGGAGTCCCTTCACTAGTCACTGCAATGCCAATGCACTGAAAGTCATGTCCACTGAGACAAAAGAGTACAGCAATGATACAGGCCAGAGATCAAATAACTCATGTTCAAGTTCATAGAGCAAAGATTAATTGCACTCTAGCAGTTGTATCAGTTTGATCATGGAAACTTGCTTAGAAACTGCTTATTTTTACAGGCAGGCAGGAGTGCTGTTTGGAGATTTAATTCTTATGAGATGTGCTTTCAATGAGCACCTTAATGGGATGCCATACGTGCAAGTTTGTATGTATACTGAAGTGTACAGATGCATAAAAAAGTGTGAGGTTAAGAAATCTCTGATCCCTCTGATTTTCAATCAGAACATGAATGGAAACTAGGGCACAGAAGAAACGGGAACCCAAATTCTTCCAGTCTGAGTGATGGGGGGTCTTCCAATTTAGCAGTCAATACAAATGACCAAGCTGAGCAAGTGGGCTTAGGGATGTATCTCAGGCAACTTGTCTACAAATCCGATTGCAGATCCTGGTCCTCAGAATCAGTATAATACAGCCTTTTATGGATAAAGTTCAGGCTCAACTTAGCCCAAAGCTATTTTGTATTTTCCTTAGTGTAATTGGAAGGAACTGAATTATCGAAAGCATGGTGTCACTGAACACAAAAGATTACAAGCCAGACTTCCCAGAAATGAAGGATGATCAAGATATTTGCTTAGCTTCCTGGGGCCAAGGATCATATCTTCTCTTATGCAGACTTAGGAAGTCACTCAGCTTTTCTATGCCTTAGGACACCATCTGTAGAATGCAAAAACCTGATTAATAAGATGATAAATACACTTGAAGACTGAGGTGTTAGTTATCGGTGCATCTGAATAGACTTTTAGAAAACTCATATACTCGACTGGCTGGTGCAGTAGAAAAATGAATGAGGAACTCCACAGTTTGACCCATGGCAAGGTATTTTTTGTTGACTTCAGGCACACTGTACTTGTAAAGTTTAAGATCAGTTTAATCATACAGTCAAAGAACTTTCCCATCTTCCATGTTTATGTTATATTAACCATATATATTGAAGTGCGATCCTTCATAACGTCAAGATCAAATTGAACTGCTGGAAAGCTAAAAGGCAACAAAACCCTAAAATCTCAAAAGAACATTTGTTTTGCACAAGTAATTTTTTCAGCATCTTACTAATATATTGAGAGCTCTTCTCAGCTGCATAAAACTCTGCCTTTTGGAGACCACATGATATTGCAAGAAAATGCTAGGAGAAAATTCTAAGAGTTATCATAAATAAAGCACTTGTCATATTGCCCATAAGTGCAGAGGTCTTTCTACTTTGTTATGCTCCAGTAATGGGCATAATGGTTTTATTTGCATAAACCCCAGATCCTATTATACTGTAGCTGCTTTTTCTTAAGCTCTTAAAATTACACTAGCTTCCTGAACTATCATGTTTGGGGCTGTTTTAAAAAAAAATCTACACAAACATTTGTTATGTTTTTATGAAGTGAATTATTTGCATAATGCATTTAGATTGGGAACAAAAAATATTTAGAGTAAAAGATATTTCTGCCTGCAGAATTGAACTCATTGGAGTGTCTAACCAAGGAAAGAAATCAATTTCTGCTACTGTATAATAGACATTACCAACAGGCCCTACAGATACCATGGTTCCCTAAATGCTGGAGAATGTAAAATGAGTCACCTTCATAAGGTTATGCTCAGGAAAGGGATTGTTTGGAAAAAAAATATCTTTTTTTTCCTGAGGGAGATTTTCATGTGGTCTTATTAAGAGAGGAAGCAAAATGATTGGTTTTTTTTTTTCATTAATTCATCTACTCACAGTGTGTTCCAGCCAAGCAGCGCGGTGGAACCCAGCTGAGCAATAGCAGGAGCTCAGACTATCGCAATATCCTCCGTGAGGCCTACGCTATAAGAATACAGGACATATGTTATTTACTGTCAAATCCCAAAGCACACATTATGTTCATGTAGCGTAAAGAATTACAGGCTATATATCATACACCAACCTAAGATACTTTGAGAAGTTCCCCCTCATCTTGTGTCAAGAGATGTATGTGATACAGTAAGTGGTCCATGAAATCAGTTGTCCTTTTAAACGCTCGTTTATGTTTGCAACATTTTTTTCTACCAACTCTACTTCCTTCTTAGACTTTTCTAGAATGGTTGAAAAGTTGAAACTATAATTAGCTATATTCTTTTTGGACTGTATAGCTCCTCAGCTCATAGAATAATCCACCACAGAACGAAGAAGTACTTTATGAGAGAGTCAGCCTGCTGATGACAACTCCCGTGCAGCTGCCATCTTAGAGTAGTGGAGTGAGTATCTGGCCAAAGATTTCTTAGCCCCTTGCGATCCACTGCTGCAGAAGGGAAGAAACCCCATTAGAGCCACTGAAATCTGGTGAAACTTCAAAATGTTAGGTTTCACTACCACACTCTGGTAGGGCTAAAGTGGAAGAAGATGAAAGCATATTGATGGATGTATGCGACACCCTACTACAGGTATCAGGGCAGAAAACTAGTAACTCCACTTCTGCATGGCACAACATATATTGCTGCTCCCTCCAGCTCTTCGCATCCTGCTCAGCAAAGAGCTTGTCCTAAGCATACTACTATTTTTTTTTTTCATTTTTATAAAAAATTTTAGGAAGTAGTAGATACACCATGCCTTTTATATCATGCTATTGAACTTCATGGACATTTATTGTTGACTATCACAGGCAGAGCTAAGGCTTTATCTGCCCTGTAAAAGCACTGAAGCAAATCCAAAATAGAGGTGAACAGTGGCAGATGCAAGGATACCACAGCTTGCATTGACTAGAGGTAACAGAATAAAAGGCCGTATTTCAATGCCAGTGCAGTTTACTGATTGGTCTTAAAATCTCAAGGCTTTTTCAGAATCTGTGTGCAGTTATTTCAACAAGCTTAGGGCTCTTTTCCAAGTAAATCACAAAAAGGCTAAGAACTGCTACTGCAGTAGGCACTGACATCTTGTCAAGAGCTTTGACCAGCCAGAACAGGGGCAGAGAATGGAACAGAACGAATTGCTTTCTCGCCCCTGCAGACAGATCGTCACAGGGTGAGCCAGGGACTGGCCTAGAGAAGCAGTCCTTTTGTGAGGGGGTTGAAGGTCATAGTCACTATCATGGCCGAGATGGCAGGGATACACAACATGAAAACTGAGGAAAGCAATCAGAACGCTTTTCCTCTCCTCACAAATTATTATTATTATTATTATTATTATTGCTGGCTTGCTTGTTACACAAAAGCCGAATGTAGTTATTCTGGGTGAGGTATGGGGAGAAGTGCGGTAGAGGTACACACCGCTTGCTGCATAAGCAACTGTATTCATAACAGGGTTTCCCACCAGGAATTCAGTTGAAGTCATTATCTCATTCTAGTGTGGCAGCACCTTCTGCATCATGATAAAAACAAAAAAAAAACCCTACCCCTGACCATCCATGCTCACTCATAGCTCCTGTTGACTGCTCAGCTGTCTCCCCTTCCCCTCCCTCTAACTTCCTCTCCAGCTGGATTAAACACTCACAAATTTGTGGATTAATTTCCAGTCCCCTTTTCATACATTGTAAAATCCTATGGATGGAATATTCTGTCAGCCTTAACATTTTTACTATTTGCTATTCAATATTTAAATGATCCCGTTTTGTTCCAATCATGCACCAAACATTTGTCTGGCCCCATGAACCTTGCAGACTCATGTCCTGATCCCACTGTGTTTAGAAGCGGGAAAACACCCCAGATTTTACAAAGCAGGGAGACTACATACTTCAGTTTGCAGGACTGAAACACTCAGACACAAAAGGTTTCAGCAAGTCCAAGCACAGCACTGTTTAGGCTTTTTAACAAAAATTACACTTTCACAACACTCTTGTGATTTAGTAGCCTGATTCCTAAATGTCACTGAAAGCCGTGCAGGCTTGTGAAATACAAACAGCTGACAAACCAAATGAAAACATTAGGTGTTATGAAAAGTAGCTATCTATTTTTTTTTTATTTTTTTTTTTTTTTAATTGTGAAAACAGTTAAAATTAACACACTGCTGTTTAGGCTTCCAGGTTACTAAATAGTAAGTTACTACTCATTTCCAGATTCTGAATTAAAATTATTGGGATTTTAGTCTACATTTTCACTTTTCTTTGGAATACACATATTTGTAGGCTGCGAAACACCTTTTAGCACAGTTCTGCTTTATATATTCACTGTGTGATAATGGACATAGGACATAGGCTTTATTGGTTTACTGAGTCACTTTTAGCAGTTCAGAATGATATACTTAAGTACTGGAAGCTTTTCTGTTTTCTGTTGAGCTCTTCAGCTTTGGATTTTTCATATTTACATTTTTAAAACTTGTATGTGAATAAAATGCTTACTCAATACCATCAGAAATAACCACATATTTAAAAAAATAAATAAAAAATAATTTCCTTCATCATTTCGAGAAAAAGGCTGAGGCTTAATGCAAACTTATGCCAACACATATGCCTTTGAAAAAATTTCACATGTTAACCTTGACTTCCATGACGTCTGTCAGGTTTATATTATGTTTGCAAGGGACTGAGTTTTTTCTAGTTCGGTAACATCGTTGCTTCTCATTGAAGCCATGATCCTAATACATGTTTAATCCCTAAGTCCAGTTCTACAGCCTAGCAAACATCATTACTGGCTGAGATTGGGTTCAAGTTTGCATATAATCAGGCATGTGCTCATCTCAGAAACAGCACTACACAGCAGAAAACAGCAGGGAACAACTTCTTAAAATGCCTTTCAGCTGTTATGATAGTAAGTGCTTCTCATCTGTGTCAAGGCAAAGACGAATAGGAGCAGTCAAACCAACTGGTGACAGCTAGGGAAGTTTGCATGAGGGATGCTAAACACCAAAAGGTTAAGTGTGAGATAGAAAAGAATAAGTCTTACTGAATGCAGGACACTAACGCAGGAATATAGTGGCAGCCTGTTGATGGGAAGCGTCTGGCTACACTAGCAATAAATGCTTGGTTGTATATGACACAGATTTCATTTAAATGGCAGCCTGTCCTTCTCTTCATCTGGCTAAAGCTTTTTCTCTAGGATAACTTCTGACCTTCTTTCTAATTTCACTTTGGAATAAGCCTGGCCAAAAGTCTTGCAAATGGCGCAAGATAGCAATTCCTTTTATCATCCCTTTCCAAAATACAACTGGTAACACTGAAAACCAGCACTGTGCTAATCAATAGCAGACCTTTAGTAAGAGGCTAGGAATCACCTACCACCAAGAGGCATGAATATATTTCTAGCTGAATATTACTGCAACTTACTTGCTTGGGCATCAAGAGGGAACCACAAAAAATACATTTCCATTCTTCCTATACATAGGCAGAAGTTTTGTGACCCTTAAAAAGGCTTCAGATGAAAAAGTTTCTCCTTCATTGGTACCTGAATCTCCAAGTAAATCTACAGTACCCGCAGCTAGCTGCTGTGAATGGACCTTCCAATGCCAGATTTATCTAAGCTGAAGGGCTAAACTTACTGCAGGGTACAGTTAGCTGTAGCCAGTGTCTAGAAGAAAATGATGCTTATTTCAGCCTGGGGAAATTCTGGAAATAGGAAGGTATCCAAATGGTAGAAATAATGGTTTGTAGTCTAAGCAAGCACAAGCCACCTCGAATAATTTAAATCAAACTTATTTAAGGAGAAAAACAAAAGCCAAAAGCTCACAGTGCTCAGAGATCTTGGTTGCCAGGGAGTCCATATATCAATATAAAAAGATGAAGTCAAACCCCTTTGTTGCTGAGGTGCCAGCTGACCACTTCAGTGGGGCAGAACACAGAAAGCTTATGGCCATGCTTTTTGGTTCTCTCTAATGAGAAAGGAAAGGGACATACTTGCTGTGAACAAGGTAAGCATGAAGACTAGATGCTGCATGAAATACAGTAAAACGTAATATTCTCATCTCAGTCAGAAATGCCCATTTTAGTCTGCAAAAAAGCCTTCCCCTATGAAAAGCTGTCTTTTAATATGAGCTCTTGTTTAGGGTATCGAGAATCATTTAGGTTGGAAAAGACCTCCAAGATCATCAAGTCTAGAGAAGAGACAAGTAAGAATATACACCGTATGTTGTGATAACAATAGCCATTGCCTATGGCTCCCCCCCCCCCCCCCTTCTAAATAGCCTCCGCCATCCACAGTGAAATCTTGTTTCTGATCGTTGAGATTTTGCTCTACCTTTCAGGCCTAAAAATCTCCTTTCTTTTAGATGCAGAAATTTTTCTTTCCTTTTCCAAAATGGGAAGGTACTGAATTCCACTCCACTAAATCAGAAACACTAGTCACAGCTGAGTGCTGAGAAACATTTAATACCCTACCCTGCAGGGTAGCGTACATTCATCTCAACCTTGTTGCACAGACAGAAGGTGTTTTGTGTACCAATATCTGTATGTTTGTGTCAATTGATGCCAGCAAAAGCTGTGGGGCACCATTCAGGAGCATTGTGTAAGTCACCCTTCTAGGAAGGACCATAGTCATGGAGCAGCAACACAAGCCTGCTTTATGCTCTGTACGCTCCTAGAATAAATTGACTGTATGTTCAGTTTTCTCATGCTAAAATATAAACCTACAGCTCGAGGGATTCAGATGTTTACAGATTTGATGGTATGCAAAACCAGCACCGGAGACTTGACTGCTAGATGGAGACACTGGTAGGAAGCCCACTCTTTGCAGTTCACACAGGAGAGCCAGAAAGTGCATAGATAGGATTAAACCAATGAAGTTACTACGAATGCTATGATTTCTGTGATAGTGTAATAGGATAATTAAACAGAGAAGCATGTGGAATCTTTCCCTTTAAGGACTGCTTTTAACTTCGCCCCAAAATATTAGCTGCAGATTTAGAACTAACAACACAAACCTTACACTTTCATACTTCTTTTGAAAATCACATGTATATAGTTTGTTAAATAAAGAAGTAGAAAAAACCCAAGGTGTTGGCTACAAGAGATTTAGACATGACAGATTCATTATAGTAATTTGAACAATAATAAGAAAAAGCTTAAAATATAAGCAATAGAAAGTGTTTACCTTCACAATGAAAGAACGTAATTCCATAGGCAACATACAAGTTTATCGACAAAGTATGCAAGTAAAACATGGGCCAAAAATACTTTAAAAAAGTATTGCAAAATATTTTGCTACAAGAGACTTGAAATGCTTTTAGGATATTTGACTTATGAGGAAAGGTCAGAATGAGCCTTTAAGAAAATAACCTAAAATAATTAAAAATTCCCAAGGCATTTCAAAACACTAGACAATAGCATGGAAGATGGAAAAAGGGTTGTGGCTTTAAGCCCTTGCTCATTAGCATTCCGAACTTGAACCAGTTCCGCAGGGGACTCAGTACTCGCTGGCTGCACAGAAGTGCTCAGGGAGCAGTAGAAGGGACACATGTGGGCCTTCTTACCTCAGCCCTGTGAAGACCCTCGAGCCTGAGAGGATGCACTAGTAGTGTGAGAAAGAAACGAATCCTCCTTTTGAACCATCGATGGCCTTGCCCTTATTTAGACATCTACGTTACAAAGTAACACAATGCCTGGATTCAGAGTGAATGGCAGAAATATTCTGATGACAAATTTTGAGAACAGAACCTACTGTAACTAAAAATAAATGAAACTCTTAATACTAAATTCAATTACAGTATGGATGGGAAAAATCCAATTTTCAGCAATGTACATATGCCTGGAAGGACACTATTTCACCTAACGGTGCACTTCTTGTTCATTATCATCAGATTAAATAGTTCAGACTACCAGTCTAAGCCCTGACAAAAGAGTTTAATTCTCATTAAGGATGTTTTATTCCCACCAGAAGACACGTTGATATTGTTTTACCACCCTTAACTATTATGAGATTCTATCTGTCTGTCCTGTTGGTATCACAAGGTTCACTTCACATTGGTTTCTCTGTTCACAGTACATGGTGAAAGCAAAAAAAACCAAGCACCCCTACCCCTTCAAAGACACCAAGAGCACAAAGGAGCACACAATTAACAAAAAACTTGTTGAAACAAAAAGTAAGATTTAGTCCATCCATGACAGAGCCCTACTGAAGGCTAAGATTTGTGTGAGTTTTATATTAGTCTGCTGTGCTGGTACAAAAATGTATTTTAAAGAGATAGTGTTGCAAACAAAGCCACAAAATTTACTGCCAAGCAATAAAGAGATGGACATGTGGCAGATGGGCTCAAGTTCACTGCAAATTTAGAGCAGTGGCTTCTAAGGATAAAATTAGCTCTGGTAACATTGACCATTGCTGTGGAAGTTCCATAATTACTATTATCAAATTATTTTCTATTCATAGCTGACCTTCAGCAGTTTAAAATATTATAATATTTCATAATATAATTATTTGCAGAACCATTCATACAACTAATCTTTCATGATGGGATTACAGATGAGCCCTTCACCTTGACTATACAAAGCAAAACTCAAGAATTGTCATTTAACTTGGATTGTGCATTTTAGTCTTTTTTAAAAATGTATTTATAACTATAACCATTAAAATTTGGGTCTGCTGATTAAATAGACGACTATATATTCATAATGTGATTTTGGCAAATATTCTCCATATAGATAAATCTCATGCCCTGTACAGATGCTTTTCATACAGTAAAACAGTCATAGAAAGTAAACAAAGGAATGGTTTGAACTAAATGTTAAGCATTTTTTTTTTTTTTTTTTTAAGTATTCTTTTATTCCAGTGACTGTGCATGAAAAGCTTTCTGAGGTATTTGCAGATCTTTTATACTTTGCCAGCAAAGACCAACGTCACAGCATGACAGGACAGCAGCCTGTAATGATGGTTTAGTACATTCCGTACCGTACCACAAAAGCCCATCCTGCCAGGTTATGGGTGCAGCCATACTGGGACATACTCTGAAGCTTTGTATTGACCATTATAGGTGATAATTGCATGAGAAAAGGTCAAAGTATCTATTCAAAAGAAATGGTGAAACAAAGTTTGTTGCTAGTAAGAACTCAAACCACATAGCATATGATATGATCCTTTCGGATACCTTGCAGAGAACTAGATGTTCTCACTATTAACAAGAGATAATTGTGCCTTCCAACACGGTCACTGTGCAAACACACAGATCCAATTTCCCTTCCCTTCCCCCCCACCCCCAGTTGCATATGGTTTTAAAAATTCCAGACTTGTACTATGCCTAGGAAAAAGAATCACAGATCTACTGACCCCTACATTATGTGAAATTTAGTTTACTTTGTGCTGAAAATTTCCTTATCACCAATCACATCATAGCTGAATCTACCAAACATTCTCCCTAACATCATGTGCAAAGAGACTGTCAGCTTCCCATCACTATGGATATAGATATGCAGATATAGAAAGACCATAATCCTCCATAATGAAAATTGCATTTGATTTTTCCAACAGATTTAGAAGAATCTTTGTGTCAGTGCTGTGACTGAAAGCCATCCCAGTGTAAGCCTGACAATCCCACCAGAGATTTTATTCCTTTCTTATCCAAATAAGAAGAATTAGCCTTAAAATATCTCAGGTCAGATCCTTATTAGGACAAAATAAAAATTGCAAAAATAGTTAAGCAGAACCAGCCCTCCAGGCTGTTGTCACCACACTCGTCAGACAGAAATGCCGTTGTTGCACAGTGTTTGGGAAATACAGGCTGCATCATTTTTGACCAGCAAAGGAGCCCTCTGAGCCTTTCTTCTTACACCCCTTTCACATGGGGGGCTCTGCTCACCTGCTGCAGCTCATTCTACCATTACTCTCATTAAAGCTGGTACTCTGTCCCCACAGACACTAAGGATATGTTTCCATATAAATTAGGGTGCCAGGTAAACACCTACATGCATAGACTGCGCAAAGAAATCAGCAAGGGTTTAAGATGATGCTGGTATATGAGTGAATTTATAGACAGAGCTTTTTAAAACAAACCCCCTGCTTCTTAGACCTTAGATTTTAGGTGATTTTTCTTCCTTGCTCACTGCTAAGCCCATCTGCTTATATATGCAATCTTTCCTTCATCCCTTGTTTAAGAGATCCTCTGTTCCTGCCGCAATCATTTCCATGGCAACTAATTTTCATGTCACAAATAGAAAGCAATGCAGGTTCAAGAGGTGAAAATCAGAGGCAGACTGAGATAAACTTTTCGGAAGCTAGAATCATACATCCATGCACCAGGAAAAAAAGGAAGCAACAAATTTTGTCAGTTTAAACCAAGCTTTTGCTATATCATCGGTTAAGTTTGCTGTAATATAGGATGGCATTTTGTCAAATAAAGTATGCTATAGGTGGTGTGCCCATAATGTAAGATATAAACTTGGTAATGCTTGACTGTGAAACATTCAGACACAAACAGGGTAGCAAGGAGGGCAGCTTTTAGGCAGCGGTTCAAAAGTGGATGTGGCCCAGCAGAGAGCTGAGCCTCACCACCTGGTCAGTCCTGCAAGGTGGTGATAGTGCTTCCCAACATACCTTAGCAAACATTGCCTCTTTCTTTTTCTTTGGCGACCAAAAAGGTATCAAGGAGTAACAACTTTTCCATCACGGAACCCTGGAAGCCCAGAAGCATAACACACTGTAGTAACAGCAGCCTCATTTCTAAAGAAAAACTATTTTCCTAATGGGTTACACTCGAGCAGACTTGGTACAGGGCACTGGTTATGGAGCTCTCCCCACTTGTTCAGAGAAATTCTCCCCCAAAAACCCAACAATGCTGAAGAAACCAGAATGACCTACCCAAAAATCCCTGGAGGCAGTCAAAACTTGACTAGATAAAGGCTCTGATAAACCTGCTCTAATTGGACTTGCGCTGGGCAGGAGAAGGGGTCTCTTCCAAAACACGCAATTTTGTGATTCTCTGAACTTCAGCGTGTAGGTGTCTCACAAAGCACAAATGCTATTGGCACACTGATGTAAGGACAGAACGTAAGGTACAGAGCTGAAACATATTCCCAGAGTGCTACATCAGTGCAGCAGCTATAAAGCAGGGGTTTAGTAGCAACTTTTATTTAGAAACAATGACATACAGTTTTATTATGTGATCTGTTGGCATTTCCCTACCTTAAGGAAATCATACATTATTTCACTTCAGGTCTATATTGGACCACGGCCACTTTAATATGCATTAGGAATTTTCTTCACTTTTATTTTTTTTCCCCTCCCAGAGAGAAGGCCAATAAGCTCATGTGACCACAACTGCAGGGTAATACCATGTTTCTGGGAAATTCATCATGTTCAGATATTTGTGTCCTCTGTTACATAATGAGAATGAACTTACAGAAACGGGTCATCAGCAAACTTTAAACTGGTAACTGGAACAAAATGGCACATTGCTGTTGACCTCAAGGATTGCTGATGTAGCAAGCAGGAATATATGCTTGATGGAAGAACAAGGATTTTCAAATGTAAAGATTTTACTGCAGATCAGAAATAACAATAATGAAAAAATTTAATGGTCCATAAGAAAGATTCCTTTGAATTTCTTTCATGTTTAGTAGGCAGCTCAAATGACTTCCCAGTGGCTTCACATGTTTAAGTTGCTCCTACTGCATTAAGCTGACATATTTAATTATCAATGGGGCACTCGTCTGGCATACAGTCTAATAAGGGACTTGTGGGCCTCTTACCACAAGATTGTTATTTTAAATCACAGAATCAGCTGGGAAAAAGCTTAGGGAGATAAGAGGTTATGACTGACCAGAATCTATGTAAGAGAGACCTGAATCCTGAATTAGTCATATAAACCTCATTCCTAAGATTCAACGCTTCCTAAATTTATCATGAGAACAGTATTCCCTTACCACAAACTAGAAAAGTCAATCTAAGCAAAATATGAGAGCTGTAAGGGAAGGAAATTTGGGAAACACAAACTATTGCAATAGTATTTTTTTCTCATTCCTGATTGCCTACAGAAAGCAGAGGAAGATTGTCATCTGGAAGCTCAGGTTTTTTGTGCTAAATCTGCACATTTGTTCAATATGATCATGTGCCAAGGGGAAAAATGTTAACATAGACAAAAAAAAAAAAAAAAGAGGGAATGAGCAGTTAGGAAGGCAGAATGCTTCCAGGCAGGCAAGGTCTGAGAGGTCTGTTTTACCATCTGCTATGGAGCTCATGGCAGCATACAGTCCCTGTAAGGACTGTGCTTCAGACCTCTTAAAAATAAACCAAAACAACTGCAAAACCCAACTCAAAGAATCCTCCAACCCCAAAAAAAGAAACAAAACACCAAACCCACAAAAGAACCAAAAGTTCAACAAAAACTTAAGATTGCTTCAGTCCACTCAGATAAGGTAATCTCATGCAAGCACAAATGTCAGAAGCCAGCATGATGTTCCCTGTCTAAATCTAGTATTTAATTTCTTGAGAAGTCAAGGTGGGTTCTGTAGTAAGAGCTATGGCTTGGCCATTAAGTAAAGAGCTCTAAGACTGCAATATGCTGGGAGACAGAAGTATTTCTCAACTGTCACTGCCAAAAAGTGTCTCCCTTTACTGTGTGTCTTCCTTCATGAACTTGTCACACAAGAAAGCTGCCAGTTTGCAATGACATTAAGACACATTTGACTGAACACATCACCTAAGTGAATCTATTTCATTCTAAATTTAACAGCTCTGTTAAATGCACAAAGACAAAGCTAATAAAAGGCTGAGTAGAGGTTAATTGAGATTCAGTGAGGGGAGGTTTTGGCAACTTAAATTTGAAAAATGCCTAAAGGAAGATATTAACTTTTCATTTTGTCTCAGACAAAGGAGCCTAATTTTTATTATGGCATACAGAAGAGCATGCTGGCACAAAATAAAGCAGTGTAAAATTACAGACACAGGACATGTATTTCAGGCATAATTACATGTAAACTTTAGAGCTAAGGAACTGACACCATAGGAAGTGCAGGCACTGCGCACCTTTAGATATAGTACCAATTAAAGCCTAGCAAGAAAAGGAAAAACAAGCGCAGCAGCAAAGCGATTCACTCAGAACTGAGAAACTGGATGGAAAGTCTTTAATCTCCAAATAGTTGTGACCAAAGCTCATTATGTGATGACAGTTCTTAGTAAAGGAACAGAAAAATCTTAGTCTTGATCTTATTAGAGAAAGTGCCAGATCACAGAAAGCATCAAAACAGCATCTTAAAATGGCTCACTCCCAAAGTTTGAGCAGAAATAAACTGGCAAAGCATTTAGAAGAACTACTTTTAAAGTTTATTTTTATATCAAGATCATTGAACCTGACCGTTTTCTTTAAAGTAATTAAAAGCAAAATTAATAGCACATTAAAAAAAATTAAAAAGCATTTAAACTTGGGTTGTTGCAATATTTAAATATTCCTGAATCATCTGCAGGAAAATCTGCTGCAAGTGGTAAAAATGTAAGCCAAGTAAAGAGGTTACTCTGCAAATCTGGCCTTCAGTATCACCTGAAAATCTTACTTGCATTCAAATACCAGACCTAGTGATGGGTAATTGTTTTGTACCTGATGCAAAAGACTATGCTGTAGACCAAAAACTTGGGTGTGTGGCAATATGCCACCACTGTAGTTTTATGGTAGAGAAAACTTGCTGCAGAGTCTACTGACTGCCTTGCCATCATTGACATTCTTATCCTGGACTACGTTGTTTAAGTAAGTAAAGACATAAATGATTGTGAATTCATAACTGTTACAGAAAGCACCTACATACAATTAATTAATACTTTGAATATTAACTCAGCACTGAGTTTCAGGAGACCAAAAAATGCAGCTATTGAAATAGATTTCTCCAACACCTTGAACACATATTTTTGCCACTGGCCCCATATCGAGAAAGTTTCAAAGCTTTGTTTTGACTGCCTGCTCAACTATATTGTCATTTGATGCCTTCACACACTCAAGGACATCTCAGAAGCTGATGCTGAAAGTAAAATTCCTGGCACAATCTTGCTTAACTTTTCTGTTTATGCATCCTTTGTTTTGCCAGAAAAGGTTCAAGTGTCTTCTGGTGATTGGAGCAAGTGGATAGTTGTATGAAAGGCATAGTGAAGGGACGGTCAGAAAACGTTTCCACGAGTGTCCAAGAAGCTGCATTAATTAATCTGGCTACTTACACCTTGGCATCCTCTGCTTAACATATGCCAGTTTAAAGAAATGCTTGCCAAATCTGTACTCCATTTTACCCATGGCTCCAAAAAAAGTTTTAATATGTAGTAAGCCTTTTCTAGTTAGTAGAAGTGTCAGAAATTCCTTAAAAAAATATGTCAACTTTTAAAAGAATGTGAACCCCACTGATTTAAAACAGTCATCATAGTACAGTATCTAAATGCCATTTAGAGTATTTCTTGCTAGCTAATAGAAAGGGAAAATGAGAATAGTTTAACAAGCCACATGCACATTCCCCTGAGAATGAAACATAAACCACCACTTTTCTATCAGTCACCTAAAATACAGAAAAGATTCAACTATTGCTTTGGGTTTGTTTTGGGTTTGGGTTTTTTTGTTGTTTTTTTTTTTTTTTTTTGGGGGGGGGAGATTTTTTTTGTTTTGTTTTTAATTATGCCAAATCCTCTATTTTCATTTTGAGACAATTAGACAATCTGATAAGCCTGTCCCTCAGTAACAGATACAGTCCCTGTCCTACCTTCCAGTTACATTGTCTCACTAGGAAAAAAAAAAAATAATTGATTGAAAAAAATAGTGACCAAAGAAGAACTTCACGGTAGCCTTCCCTTCCAGCACCTTCCTGAATAAAAGGAAGCATGCACATTCTCTCACACATTCTTATATACCCCCTGTAGAGCATGCTTTCATACTCTAGAAAGTTGGTTAGACCCTCCCCTTCCAACTACATTATACTGATAACTTTCTATTTCACCGTACTTTCTACAAGGGCAAATACCATTTCAGGGTACCTGCCCTGGGAATCCTCCTTGCTTTTGAGACCAAGTAAATAATGCTGACCCTGTATTTACAGCCAGGTTTTGTGTTCTGCCTTTTTCGTTTTAATTAGTAAATTTGTATGTGGACAGCCAACTCTAATTCTCCATATTTTTTCCTTCAGTTCACAGAGTATGTTCTGTGCAAAGAACTTGAGCACTACAGGTGGGAAGGTAGCAGACACTGAGCCAGTCAAAGCGCAGGCAGATGCACAGGCCTCGTTATTATTGCTCTTAGTCCTGTCTATTTGAGCTAATGACTATGACACTTAACAAGATATAGGAAACAGTCTGATTGGTGCACAGCCTCTAACTGCACATCAATATTCTGCTGGTTGGGAGACCTTGGCTTAACTTCCAACACTTTGTTCACCTCCTTTGGGTCATTATAACCCATACACTGAACCAAATGCACAAAAGCCCTAGAGTCATAACCACACTCTGCTTTCGCTTGTTGCTTTGCGCATGACCCCAACAGCAGTGAGAATAACCTCTGGTACAAACATCTATTATGTGTATTCTGTGTGCTTAAAATAGCCTCTTGACCAGTCAATAAATCATACTTGACACAGAGGAGAAATAAAATGTAGAGGAAACTTACAGAAATATCACACCTTCCTCTTTAGAGGCAGACAATGAGCTGGGTTCAGTTTGATACTTCCACAGAGGGAAATTAATATGTAAAACCAGAGTGGCTGAGCCAAGCAAAAGGTCAGATGCCCTTAGAAAGAAGATGGTGAAGAAAGAGGATGAAAAGGAAAAAAAGGCAGGTGAAAGACATCAAAATGTCACTGAAAAGCAGAGTGCAATGCATAGATATATAACCCTGATGGCAGGCACAACGCAGCCCGGTACATCAGGTAGGGGGTAATCTTGGCATTGCATTCTGAGACCTGCTGTAGTAAATTTCAGCACCACAAAAATGGATTTGTTTAACAATATGACCTGTGAGGTCAATAAAAAACAGTTTAAGAACACCACCAGTGGCCTTAAGCTGTTGTAGTCCCATAACCTGGGTTAACACAGCAATACAGTCTCACACCCTGTCCTTTGATGAGAGAGACCATTGTATCCTCTCTTGTGAAGGAAAGGGTAAAACAACTGAGATCTTAAAACAGACAAAGTTCTTAAATTAATGCCTTAATTGCATCACAGAATAAATATCATCATGTCAGGAGTCAGTGGAGAGTCTTACGAGCCTTATGAAACCTTAATATGGTCTGTCTAGAGAGTGACACTTATCATTGATCATTTGTTGATAGTTTTGCTGAAAAAGCTGTTGCACAAAGGCAGTTTTTATGAACCATCCTTTTCCTGTTTTTATTCGTCATCAGTTTATCTTCTAAG
>JAVJGJ010000062.1:41417864-41433912 GCA_035590215.1 Microhierax caerulescens
TCGCTCCCGGGTTTTCACAGCAAACAAGTTCATAACTTTAAGGAGAAGGGTCTATATACATACATATATGAACATGCTAACTTATATTCAAACACATACAGATATATACAAAGGCATAGCACATATACACAGACATAGATGACAAAAAGGATCGGGAAGATGCAAAAAACATTCCTTCCTCTCCCCTAAATGTCTGCTTCTTGTGTTCTCTTTAAAAAGATATTGCAATATTTACTGATGTATTTGAACTAATTCCTGCTGACGGCATGTGATCCTCTTTTCTTCCTCTCATATAAATAATTTTTTAAACATAATTTCTGATAGTATACTTTGCTGACTTTCTCACTTTGAGTGTTATTATTAACAGCTGTTTACCCCTGATCCAAACTGTTATCTGTTTGCCCAAATGGAAAATGGAATTTTAGGCTATAGAAATTTAAGGCAAGAATGCATTCTGGCCTCAAGCAACCACGTAGGCATATGAAAAATCCACTGCATAGACTAGAAAAATCAGTCCTTGGTTGCATTGCAGATGCAGGGCCTAGGAACTCTGGTGTTTTGCACAACTCATAAGGTTAAGTGAAAAGTAATTCCTTCTTTTCATGAGTTGTCCTGAATGAAACAAACTGAACCATCTTCAAGATGCCAGTAAATTCCCAATTCCTTAAAGGAAATGGTAATTGGTTGACACAAAGGAATTTTCCTCCGTGCTGCTCCTTCGGAAATGGTAAGGTTGACTACTGTCCCCTGCTTAACACAGGGACTACAGACTAACTCTTGCCCTGAAATGAGCACAGGATTCTTCAATGTATATCATACCTATGAAGATGCATACATAAAACAAAGCCTAAATGAGTAATACACCTGTAACATAGAACAAATGCATCTCTTAACTTTACAGACGTCTCACTAAATTGACAAAGTGAACCGAAAACTTTCTTTCATGAAATTATCAGTAATTGTTCTATCTGCGGCTTTTTGCGGATGAGTTTCATTTTGTTGTAGAATAATCCATTAAACTTACAGGAGGGAAGTGCTGGATCATTAAACAGCTAAGGAAGTGATAATACTGAGTTGGAGCTTCTTCCAAATCACATTTTTGTGCCCGTTAAATTATCTACAGAAAATACTGTTTTCAAATCAAAACAATCAGTATAGAGAGCAATAAACAAGAGGAAATTCTAAGACTTTGAACAACCTTCCAGAGGCACAAGTAACTTTCTTCATCTCCTGAACACTGGCCTTGGAAGGATCTTTGCCTGGGCTTAGTTGCTGTTGGGATTTAATTGCTTTGCTTGTAAATACAACCCTGATAGAAGAGAATAATATTCAGTACTGAAGACTGACTTTGTAGAATTTGCAAATTGATTTTCCCTAATTGATCTCTATTTATTCAGCATAACTGAAAGGAGAAAAAAAGCCATACTTTTAAAACTTTTTAAAAGTCATATAAATAAATTTTTCAAGGGAGCTTGCTCAATTCAGTCTCTGAGGACTAAGCTGTAGGAACTGCTTCTTGTGGGAAGCATCCAAGCACAGGCAGAAAGAATGCAAAATCCGTTCTGACGGCACACCTGAAATGCAAGCCCAGTTATGTTATAGTACTCCAACTCCACAGATATGCCATATTCTCTACTGTAACCTGGCGGGAACGATATGAAGTGAGAGGTATCACATTACTCAAAGGGTCTTTTCTACATACTAGTTTCTGGAAGCTTTAATAGCCATTTCTCTGCATGTTTGTTTCGTTCCCTCTACCTGCCATCAGAAAGCCTCCATGGAAAGGGAGTAGATTGCTTAAATTTGGAAGTCACCCAGCCAGCTCTTTTGTGCTCCGCTAGTTGTCGGACCACAGAGACAACGAAAAAAAAGAAATGTGCATTCCTTCAGTTTGCTCTATGGCAGCAGCCTGCTGGGATCTCTAGGGCTATTCCCTCGTGTGCCATGCCACAGCACACACGAATCAAACAGTGTATTTCCCTAAAGTAAATGCTCATAGTGTTACACTGGTAAACTGTGGGTTTCTCAACAATAAGGTAGCACATGCTGCATAACTTCTTTGTAAACATGTTATGACACAGTCTCAGCAACTGGATTTTGGGATGGGGACTATTTTTTTATACCCTCACAGCACTTTACTCAGTTCAGTCACAAAAGGAATTTTTAGAGTCCATGTAATATACAGCAGTCTTGACTCCCCAGAACTACTATTGTAGCATTTGCTTCTAAAACATAGAGAAGCTTATGCCTTTTTGTGGTAGTGTAAAGCTTACAAGAATCTAGTGACTTCATTCACTTTCAGGAGAGTTGCCAAACACCTGTATTTGCTCTAGAAAACAGTGGGAGCTGCAGAAAAAGTTTCTCCTCTTAAAAAAATTGGCCTCTGCACAATGCAGTGGCTGCTCCAGTAATGCCAAGTGACACTAAACCCCAATGAATTAGGTGCTCAGAGTCTTCTCTATGCAGGTGGATCAGCAGGAGGCAAAGAAGCCCTCCAACACTTCTTGTGCTATCGTTTCTCCCATTAGTTACAGCTACTTACACATTTCAGCTTCCAGTTCTACAAATCATATTCAAACCCAACATGTAAATGAAAGTGTTTGTTTAAGCGCCTTTCCACAAAGATGAAATTAAAAATTCTCCATCAAAAAAAATTACAAAGCCTCTAATCCTCACCACTAACCTAAGGTTAGTATAAAAGCTTAAACACATGCAGTAATTTTCTTAATCAGCCAGCACTTCAGAAAGACAGATGCTTCTGTTTATGTTGGTCTATTATCAAGTCCTTTGGTGTCTGAATAATTCTTACGCCTATCCTGAAACTTCATTAACATAAATTTCTTCTGTATTATTCTGCCTTCCATGACAGACAGTAAAAGTATTTATTTGGTTGTTTAGCTTATCCTTCTTGGCCTTGAGAATCACAGTATTTTGTGCATTTCCTGTATCTTTTCTCTAACTGTAGTGGTCAAAAATTAGGAATAATTGCACCACGTGTGTGAAAATCAAAAGCTGTATAAGAACTAATTCTAAAGTCTTGAAACTCCTGCGTGAAACCCATTGCTGTAACGGGCTTTTATTCAGCAAATATTGTCTGTTAGTCAGAGCTTTCAAGAGACTCATGCAAACTGAATGTAAATCACAGAATTGCAGACTGGTTGAGGTTGGAAGGGACCTCTGGAGGTCATCTGGTTCAACACTCCACTCAAGCAGAGCCACCTAAAGCCGGCTGCACAAGACCATGTCCAGATGGCTTTTGAATATTTCCAAGCATGGAGACTCCACCTCTCTGGGAAACCTGTGCCAGTGCTCAGTCATCCTCACAGTAGAAGTGTTTCCTGATGTTCAGACAAAAACTCATATGTTTCAGTCTGTGCCCATTGCCTCTGGTCCTGTCACTGGGCAGCACTGATAAGAGCCTAGCTCTGTCCTTTTTGCACCTTCCCTTCAGGTATCTGTGTACACTCTCCCCTAAGCCTTCTCTTCTCCAGGCTGAACAATCCCAGCTCTCTCAGCCTTTTCTCCTGAGGCAGTTCCTTAAAAATCTTTACAGCCTTAGGCTACACCAGGGGAAGTTTAGATTAGATATAAGGAAAAATTACTTCTCTGAAAGGGTGGTCAAGCATTGGAACAGGCTGCCCAGGGAGGTGGTGGAATCTCCATCCCTGGAGGTGTTTATAAAAAACACATAGATGTGGCTCGTAGGGTCATGGTTTAGTGGTGGGCTTGGTAGTCCTGGGTTAAGAGTTGGACTTGATGGTCTTAAAGGACTTTTCCAATTCACTATTTCTATGATTCACAGCTCTGCATTGTACTCTTTCCAGTATGTTCATGTCTTTTGTAACAACGAGCGCAGAACTGGACACAGCACTCCAGGTATGTCCTCACCAGTGCAGAGTAAAGGGGAAAGATCACCTCCCATGATCTACTGCAGCCCAGGCTATAGCAGTGGGGGGAAGCAAGTAAATGCTATTAGGCTTGTCACATATCTTTAAGTTATATGATACTGGAATAGCTAAGGCAGAAACTGAAAGCTCCAGCTTTGAAATTATGTTGCTGATTTCATCAACATTGCCTAACATCAACATCCAGGGGATGAGAGGGTAGGGGGGAAGGAGAGGAATAAAACAGACCAGATCTTGTTCCATACTGTGTAGATTCCATAGGTATTAGTCTTTCATATATATATTCCAAGGCTTTAAGAACAATTTATTTTTAAGACTATTGTCTCTTGAGCAAGAGGATGCTGAATGCCATCCTTTCTGTCTTTTATGGAGAGTTTTTCTATACTGATCTAGTACAAGTGTGAACAAATGCAAAAGCTTCATTAAAGAAAAAAGTTTTCATCTTGAGAAGAAAAGATTTTCTCCGTGTTCCCTGTTCTTTCTGGTTTTATTTCATTTACTAAAAACACAATCCATAGCCACTTTTCTCATAAGTAGGGCAGTAAATCAGGAGATTCAGCTAAATTTTGCATGTGTCTAGGCTTAGACAAAATGCTTTGGTCTACTTCCAGGTTGGATGCTCTTATTAGGATATCAGCTCACAGTATATCTGTTTTAGCAAAAATCTCAGCAGGCATACAGCATGCAAGCAATTTTTTCCCCTTTCATTGAATGGTTATTTAAGAAATACAAGTGGCAATAGAACTCCAATCCATTTCCGTCTATTCTTTGAATCATGAGTAGAGTTAAATAAATATACAATAGAGCGGCTATGCTGCATATAAGCAAGATTACACAACACAAGGTTGGTATCAGCTTTCCTTGGCCAATATTTCTGAAGTGCATCAAAACAATCAAACCTAGAGAACAGATTTCCAAGCACCCTGAAGTTAAGCACTTTTTTGTACTAATAGGTTATCAAAACCCAAAACATGGGCTTTAGCTCATCAGATTAGCTACTAGCAATATCAATCTGTTATCTAAAGAGCTTGCAAGTCTGTGGCTCTAACAGGCTTATGTCACAATTAACAGATAAAGCAAGAAACTTATTACAGCTAGTACTACCAGGTATGAACAAGTGGGTCTTCTGTGGCTAACTGAATTCACCCTGTTTTCCCCTTCAACTGTTAGTGAACTCTGGATGCACCCATCACTAGCCCAACTTCACAGCCTCTGCTGTACACAGCTGTATTCCACAAGATAACAAATGATTCTTAAAATAATTAAGCTTATGGTCTAATAAGTATGTTAAATACATCAGTTGTATTCTGTTGTAGAAGTGAATACAAACTTACATGTCTATCAAGAACCATTATAACATAATATAGAACATATTTACAATATAGAGTACATTTTAAAGTCTTCTTGTTTAAAAGGTATTATAAACATGAAAGGCATTGTTTTGTGGCTCACCATCCTTCACTTTCCACCACTGCCTAATACTGCCTTCTATTTATCTCTAGGTACAGTACAGAAAAATACGAGAGAAGCAAATTCTTCCCAGCCTTCAGCTTTAAAAACTAATTCACATTCAAATATGACATTGACTTGTAGTGGAATAAGCCAGGTGAAACTAACTGCTCCAGCCAGACTTTGACAGATAGCTTCAATCAGCCTACTTATCCTCCATGTGGATGGTGTAATCCAGACTGCTGCCAACTGCTTCCCTAAAAGGTTTTCTTCTTCATTCTCTACATACACATTGCCAAGGAAACAACCCATTCAGTAGAAGTCCACTGTGAAACAAGATGCTGAAGACAGATAAGGATATGGGAAATGCATTTCTTGCTGGTATTTCTACAGCTGTGCTCCTTCCCTCAAGCCTGGTAGCTCAAGGATAACTGCTATTGTAGTTCTGAAGCTCAGGCAGAGGCAGCAGAGAACTGGTGCATGACTTTGGGTCACCGGCAAAATTCTACTGCAGCTTGCAACAGCGGGAGATGGCACAGATATAGCCTGCCTGGGAACACAGCACCATGCACAATTAAAAGGGACCACACTCCATTACCCCATTGATACCTGAGCTATACAGAACACAAAGAACTCTGCTTTCGGAAAACTGTCAGGAGTGTCCAGTATTTGTTCCACTGCATGCAAATGGTAAGGGAACTTGTTTTACTGGTTTTCCCTTGATATCCCACTGTATCTCTTCCAGGCATACATTTTCAGCTTTGATTTGTATTTTTTGTCTGAGTTTACCCTTGACTTAACTATACCATACATAGCTTCAGATTTTTCAGTCCACACTTAAAAATATAGTTAATATTTTATCAGCAAAAATGTAATCAGCATGTATTGTTCTAGAGGATTATCGAGTTATGGGAAAGAAAGCTACTACAAGCTTTTATGCCATCTACCCTAAGAGCGCTTGTCATTCAGTTATTCTAGAATTACAAATGCAAGCAAGTATTTTGGGTCATATTAATGTAACGCTACTCTTCAGATGACACTGCTGTAACCATAACTACACCACATTGTATAATATTTTTGCCTTCCTATATTTGTTTTTACTACAAACTTTATTTTTCCTGCAGACCAAAATTCTTCCCTAGCTGAATCCTCTATACTATGCCATAGCAAGACTGTTCACTACCCCATGAAACTATTTTTTTTAAAAGTAAACAGAACAAAATTACCTATGTCTATAGCCCTGTACTTTTTCTGCAGAGTTGCATAAAGGAAAGCATAACGCATGTCCTGGTCTCTCAAACCAAACTTCCTTCTCCCACACACCTTCCTTTTATTCCAGAGGCCTGAGCCTGATTTGGTCAACAAGACCCAGATGCAGTTGCTTTACCATCACTAATCATAGTGAGACTTCTGCAGATCTAACAGATGCAACAAATCCTCTGGGCTTGGCACTCCAAGACAATAGGAAAGTAAGGAAAAACAAGTCCTGGAGACACAAGCATCCTCTCCATCTTCTTGTGACAAACTGCTTCATGAATTCTCTATAGTACCTGGCATGATCAATTCTGTGTTGAGATCTCAAATCAGTTGGATCATAAGCTGTTGGTTTGTGCCTAATCAGTTAGCTCACAGAGGACTACACTTCTGTTCTATGTTGTAATTTATATATGTTAATGCATATGCATCAAGAAAGCTTTATGCACTTACCCACTGAACAAACCTATTAGTGAAACACTCTGGAAGCAAAGCAAGCGTGAGACCAGAACGTGAGTAGCAAAACTAGTTTGAACATTAAAATATCTATATTTTTACCTTGCAGTCATACAACTTTAATTGGTATGGGTTAGGTCTCATCTTTTTAGCCTGATTAGCTTTAGGAGGCTCCACTGTCCCAAGGCTGTTTGTGTTGAAGGTCTATTGTTTGATCCTCCTGCCCTTGATGATCTGATTACACCACTGACCTGCTCTCTTCTTTGCTCTGTCTTTACTTATTTCACCCTGCCTTAGCAGGGTCAGGCCACACAGGGACCTCTATTTACCAAGGTCAGCAAGGCTTCCCCTCTTGATGGAACAGAAGTCTGTTCCTACTAGTAAGGGAGATGTCAGAAGTCCCATAATGGTCCTAAAGAACATACAAGCCTTAATTTTTATTTTTGATATATTTATTTTACTGTATTACAGAACCATTTCTTGCCAAGATCTCTTCAGGAAAAACAACACAAACAAACCCTCCCTGACCAAGAAACAAACAAACAAAAAAACCCCAACAACAACAAAAAAGCTCCCAGCATATCAATTGTATACTGTATAAACTGTAATGCATGTAAATGTATGCTACAGCACAGCAGAGATCAAAGGCTGGTGCAAGGAAGTCTGGCAGAGCCTACCTAGAGTTCATTTCAGTGCTCAGAGTTACTCAGAGAAAGCCTAGACACTTTACACTGACACCTTTCCATTTTTGAATACTACTTTAAATATCTTTATTATTCTCCCTCCAACCATTCTCTGCCATGTTGCCTGCAGCTGTCTTCCCTCAAACACATGTGCACATGACATATATATAAAGCTATCAAAGGTTTAAGCACCAGTGAGCCATGGCATCCTATCATGGCTATCACTGTGACATACTGGGGGACATCCATCTCACCCAGCTCAAAGCAGTGTAGTTCCCATGGCAGAGCTCACTGCTGTAGAGTCCCTTCTGTGGGTAATGGGAAGAGGCTTTTTCATGTGATTCATTAAGGATTACATATCCTAAAATCACACATTTTTCTCCTCTCGCTACACAAATTGTAAACTTTGCAGGACAGATACCATCCCTTTCTCTTCCCCTTTGTACCATGCCAGGCACAACAGGGCTTTCTGACATGGTGGTAAGAAATAATGATGATGAACAGTGTCAGCTACAGTAGCAAGTAAACAGCAACTAGCCATACAAACAACCTGGGTAAAAATATCACTGTATCAGAACACCACTTCTTTGTGGCAATGATTCATAACTAACCAAGTGTCCTCTGCTGAACTTTTATTAAAAGATCAAACTGTGCTAAAAGACATCATGCTAGTCAGCCAGTAATTCCTCCAAATAGACCTTGTTTATTACCCTTGACTTCATAGGGATGCATGGCTAGTCCAAGTTCCTTATATTAACTGAACTATTTCCATTTTTTACTTGCGTTAAACTTTTTTTTCCTCCTCTTTGCAATGTGGCTTAAAAGGGTTTTTGTAAACTGCTACCATACTTGCTTTAATCTTTTCAGGATCTGTGTAACCTCCCTTGTTTTTCTTTGTATGCACAGTGCAGCTCTGGAGCTTTCTATTTCTTTTAACACTCTTACTAATAATTCCAGCATTTTATTTCTTCAATCATAATCTTTTTCTTCTCAAAGTAGTATGGATTGACTGTTTTTCCCCTGAATAATTTTTGCTTGTTTGTATTAATTTTTAGTCTATTTCAGCATTTGCTTCCCTTAGAGACAAAGAATTCTTGAAAACATAGTATTTTATTTTGTCTTTCATTCTTCTCCTTTTTTTCTGATAGTTTTTTTCTGGTTTTGGCAAAAATCTCTCAAAAATATTTCCCCCCTCCCTCAACATTATTAAGTCCTCACTGGTTACAAGTATCTGACACATTTAAAGAATTGAGAATTTTTAAGATGTAACAATTCTAAAGCAATGTAAAAAGCAGAACCTAAAATAACTGTCAGGGTGTTGCTTTTTTGCATTATTCATACCAATTTCAAAGGGTAGAGCATAAAAAAAAAACCCTAAATACTATCATTCTACAAGTGTGTCATGTACCCTGTTTCAGTGCTTTCCCCTTTTTCATGAAGGGAATGTCTCATAATTTTTCTAAATATGTCCAGGGAAATCACATAACATACATGAGTAATTTTCTGAGGCACACATTTAGTGGGTATACCTTGCCATAATCCCAAAGATTATAAGTGATTGGTCCTCAAGAAAACTAATTTCTTTCCAAGAAATTCTTACAATTGGCAAACCAGTGTTTTTTTCTAGCTCAGTTCTGAGGTTTCTTCTTGTTCCTTTTAATATTGTTGAAAATAAAAGGCAGTTTTTTTTGTTTTGGGGGTGGTGGTGTGTTAAACAGCAGGTAGTTTTCACTGCAGTCTGGAATGTCAATTGGTTCTAATTTTTACTCTCTTCAATAACCATGGAGCTTTGCTGTGTATCCCGTACGGAAATACACACTGTCAAGAGTCCCAATGGTATTCTGTCTCCCTTCTCTTCCTCACTTGTCAAGCTTTCACCAGTTTCCTGACTGTGCCACATCCTACAGTATAGCAGAGAAGCTCGCGCTCTGCTCTCTTCATTTCATGTCAGGCTTGTCTGTCACCAGCAGCTTTCTGTTCTTCCTATTTGCTCCAAGCCTTACTAATCACAGCCAGGACTGCTGTCATTTCACGAGATTCCCTCCTGCTCTCCAACTTGTCATCTGGACTAAGCACACATACAACAGACTCTTGACCAAACACGTTAAGTTTTTTCCTGGCTTCAGGTTATTGTCCACCTTATCTAACTTTTGCCTACATCTGTGCATCGGGGGCTATAACAAGTGTATGTAATGTCACACAGGAACCTACAACAGAGACATTTGGGTCAGGCTGGCAATGCCAAAAGGACAAGCAAACTTAGGAGAGGATGGAAGATTTGAGCATTTCTTATTGTACCTGCTTGCCTTGCCTCTTGTAACTGCATTTGCATCCATCTTCCAGGCAGTAATCTTTCCATCAAGGAATACTAGTCTGAGCTTGTTTTGTATATGGCTGCAGTTAGAGGGTTGAGTAATGAATCAAATCAAATACTATACATCAAGCTGTATCTGGCACATTTATAGCCTGTGACTGACAGCCAAGCAGGGAGGACTCCCGCATTGATACACTGAACCTATTAAAGTCTACTGTATCCTGTAACTTCTGTGCTACATTTTTGCCTTCACCTGACACTAAGGGCACAGTTTCATGCATATTTTTCTTGGCAGCAGGAATACCTTAAGATTTGCCCTTTCCCCTTACCCCTAGCAACTCATTCCCCCTCCCTGGACCACTTCTGCTTTTGGATTTTTTAACCTGAATGATTTTAAGGATGTACCTGATGAAAACCAAGCACCTACACTGGCATGGTTGAAGGAGCTCTGACTGGTGGTGCAGAAGGGCAGTGAGACCTCAAACTGGTGGAAAGTAGTACATTTTTATACTCACTTCAGTACCAGAGCAAGCGTAAGGTTAAAACACACACATCAAAACTCCAAGAGGGGCCAATGGAAGATAAAAACCACAAGGTGATTAAGCTGAAAGAATCTCTGAAATATACCAGGTGAGATACAGGGCAAAGAGGACAGAAAAGATGCAGCGAAGCTGCCCTTGGTAGCTTTCACCTACCAAAGCAGGACAACAAGGTTGGGCAGGAAGGTTTCTCAGGCTTCTGAAAGGGCCAGGTGCAGATTAATAGGGAATGACAGTTCAGTTTCACTGGAAACATCTGTGTGTTTCAAGTTGTCACCATTCTACACTTGAAAATAAACTGTGTAAATTATTACATTACAGATTCAGTTACAAACTACTCCTCTAGACTTGTTAGGAAGTGGGAAGGGGCAGGGTGGGGGGGATGTTTTAAAGAAATGTAATCACAGAAAGACCTGAACATGCTGCACATACTGACTCCCACACAGTCCCCTCCTTACTCGTCTGGTAAGGACATAGTCTCTGATGTTCTGATGAATTTTAAACCCACTAAAAGTTTCTGGCAAGCTTTAAGACTGACCAACACATGCTATTTGCATAAATTAAGACAGAAGGTTTTGCATACTTTAGTGTGTTACTAGAGATAGGACTGTACATACAGAAATCCCCAGGCAGAGCCTGTCTGGCTGGGCCTTGTTTATTTATCCATGTGCCAAATAGGAGAATTGTAAACTTCAAGGTTCCCTGAAAAGTATGCAGCCTCCCTAAGGAAACTTGGAAAAACATCACTAGTTTCAGGCATTGAGATGCTCAAGATACCCTATTGCCAAGATAAAACCTGAAGTGGTTTCCTATAGGCTTATAGCAGAGATTCTCCAAGTTCTGCTTAGGTTCCTCAAGCAGAGGTGAGTACTCTGAACTGCCAGGTGAGGCACCTCTCCAAGGCTGTAACATCTTTCACATCAAGAGGCACACCGATGAGCAGGTGGAGCAGAAGGCACAAAGCAGAATTCACTGTGTATCTCACCTAGCACTGCAGAATCTGAACCCCGTCCACCTTCCTACAAAACGGTATCTAATCCTAAATCACTGAAAGAGTATCAATGAATTTTAAATACTAGTGCTTTGCCAGCACAGAGCCGATGAGACGAGCACAAGCTTTGTATACATATTTTAACGAAATAGATGCTGCAGTCCTTACACATACAGGACCTGCTACTCCTATTTCTCAAGATTTTCCATAAAAATAATTTTAATAGATACACATAATGCCCTCCTTACCCAACTTCTAGCCAAAATGTACCTTGAAAAATTCAATGTATGTATTTTACTCAAGCGATCTAACCCAGATAACAGAACTGAAGCCAGGAATAGCCTAACTTCCAGTTGTAAAATGTTAGCATTTCTGAACTACTTCAGGAAAGACATTAAGCAACATTCTAAAACAATTCAGATGTAAAATTTGATCTGAAATATGCATACAACTGGGGTTTGGATGATAATTATTTTGAGTGAAGCAAGGAATTTTATCCATAGGAAGCGTGTGCATGGTATACCTGCCAGGAGCAAGGGTGTCATTAGTACAACAGCATATTGAACACTTTTGGAAGAAAAGAACTGTATCCCTTGGCTACAAAGGATAATTAGAAATGGTGACACTGACTAAATAAGGTTGTAGTCCTGTCCCATCACTTTGTCATGTATTATTACATGAGAGATCTGATAAATAGAAATTTTTTTGCACTGCTATGCGCAATACTCAAAGTGGCAGTGGCAGAAGACTGTTACAGAAACTAAACATGGGCAAAACATAGCTGAATAGTCACCTATTTCCTTACTACTTCAATACAGCGGTAAGGAAATGAGGAAAAAACATTTTTATTACATTGCTTTTCTAAGACAAAGTTGAATCTCAGAGAAATACAGAAAATATGGATTCCCAGCAACTTACAACAAAAATTATCAACCACTGCACAACTTGGTCACTGGAAATGTTCTGGTACTGGAAAGATGTTTAAATTTGGTGTCTCTGACTTTGCAAAGCCTCTTTGCACTAATGGTAGTGTAGCCCTTGAACATAGATGAGAAGTAGGTGGTACATGGTGAGATAGGGAAAGCTGAGTTAATAGTTTGCATTTTTAGTTTCTAGCTTTTTAGCCAGGAGAAATGCAGCAGATTTAATTTGAAGTGGAAGAAATAATAACTCGTTATTTTCTAAGTTGATATTAATTTGACCCTCTTTTCAGCAGTGAAGATGGAATATATTACCTCCGAGGTACCTTCCAACCTTAACTGTTCTGCAAGTGTATAATATACTGATTTTAACTAATATTGACATTTTTCTCCAGATCACTGTATTTAACCTAAATTCTTGGATTACACATTTTATACTCGAGATGGTTAAAAATAAAAAATGAGAGCAAAATTTTACACCCTATGTTCCTATATTCCATGCAATTTTCTCATTAATTCTTGGGAAATTATTTTCTACTTACTCTCATGACAGTTTTCCCCTGGCCTAGTACTGCTGTGGTTCTAATTACCTTCCCACATTTGTTTATGCTGTCTATCAAAACATTGGTGACACTTCGATTTTCACAGCTTACTCAGAGAAAAAGGAAGCTCTGGCACCACTTGACTGAAGTCTATTCAACTCCATATGAAGTATTACTTCATTTAAGAAGTAGTCTTCCTTTGTGGTTATTACTTTTATAAAGATTTAAAAACACAGATGAGCTTGAAATTACAAAGCAATAATTTCCAGGTCACATCAAAGATCCTGCAAAACATGCAGAGCAGGTTTTCTTCAGAGAGATAGAGCTTGTCCCACCAGTGAGTACCTCAAGGCCAAAATACCTGTCTTTAATTTTTAGTTCAGATAAACTTCTGTTTTATCTCATCTTACTTTTAATTACTAAGTGTTGTGGGTTGACCCTTGCTGGACGCCAGGTGACCATCAAGCCTCTCTGTCACTCCTTTCCTTAGCTGGGCAGGGGAGAAATTATAACAGAAGGCTTGTGGGTCAAGATAAGGACCGGGAGCGATCACTCACCAGTCACTATCACGGGCAAAACAGACTCAACTTGGAAAAATTAGTTTCATTTATTGCCAATCAAATCAGAGTAGGGTAATGAGAAATAAAAATCAAAACTTAAGACCACCTTCCCCTCACCCCTCCCTTCTTTCCAGGCTCAACTTCACTCCTTAATGTCTCCCCCTCCTCCTTCCCAGCAGCACAGATGACCAGCACCAGGCTGAACCACAGTTTCTTTGGTTTCAGCACAGAATGTTGAATCTAGCATGTTCCCATGCCAAATGGCAACACCTTCTTTTTCTGCACAGGCCAAGCACTGTATGTGTATCATGACATTCTCCCCTGAAAACAATCTGATACACCTTTACATTACTTAGAATCTTTTTTTAATGCTATTTAAAAGATCAAATCCCTTCAAGGTGCCTCATTCAGTAGCTTATTACTACAAGCTTCAAATTCAATCTCTTCTTATATCCTCACATTTACAGGTTGTAAGAAAGGAGGATGAGAGTCTGCATTTCAAAGGCTGAAAAACTTCTCCTTTGCTAAGACCTCTTTAGATTAACTGGCCACCTTGTGAGGACAAAGGAGAGAAAAACAGGCAATGTGAGATGCACATAACTCACTGGCACAGTAGAATTCAAGGACTTTGATGTCCATTTTAGTCTCTCCTGAAAATCCTAAACAATGTTGCTGATACTCACTGCTGGTCTTCTGACATCTAAAGTTAAGTTCCAGCCAGCCACATTTTCTGCCCAGGATAGCACTGGGATATGAGATGTGGTCAGAGGCCAGATATGTTGTCAGCTGCCTCTTCCTCTGATGGTACTCCTATCAGAACACGTGGTTAGCCATCTGGAGCCAGATGACTTGCTCCAGGAGCTTGGTATTAATCTTTAACTGGCTAGATCAAAGATTTTCAGAAAACGGCACTCTGAGCTGAACAGCACATCAGTGAGAGTGGTACAAGGCCAGAACTGTTGGGGAGGGGAATTTTGTTCAGACCAAATACTCCTCCAGTTGTCCAACTTCTATCCAGCCAATTTCCCTGTATAAGTAAGTACAAAGTAAGATGCTAGCCTTAACAGCTGCCTCGATGAGGGCTCTGCAAGCTCTCTCTGAGGAGTTTAGTTCAAGGTCACCTCTGCTATGGCACCAGCTGTGTAAGCTTGGATCAGACTGCTGCAAAAACCACCAAGTTCTGAGAAACATCTGTGCAAGAAGGAGCTCTAAGAAGCCCTATTTGTGGGGGTCTCTTCCCCTTGACTTTTTTGCTGCTGCAAGCAAATATTCCCATGGTCACGCCATGCAGCCTACAGTCATAAGGAAGAACTTCCAGACACACATGTACTTGGATCCAAATCACCTGCTTCAGGATGAAGTTAATTACATGAGACTTGAATAAGATGTTGTGAGGTGCACTTCTGTTTTTAACAGTTCCTTTTCTTCCTTTTAGAAATTCCATTCACTATCACTAAGTTTCACACAATGTTTTGCTATTCAACAGTGCTTTTTGTACTGCAAAGCACTGTACGTGGAACTAACTGTTTTGCAACCAGAAAGGTCAGCTAAGGACTGGGTTCCCAAAAGCAAGTTCATTTTATTTCTTTGAAAGGTAACTCATCTGAATGGAAATTATGCTTTGTAAATTTAATCTTAACAGAGCTCCTATAATATATTTCTCATGAATTAATATTAACTGTTCCTCTGAGTTGCTCCAGACATTAGACAAGCTGTTTTCATTCTGTCCCCAGTCTAATGGACTAGGGAAAAGCTGTGATTTACAGTGTTCAGCTGCACTGAAACCATTGCTTTGAAGCATTTACCCACCTACACTATTACTGCCATTATATGTTTGCATTGCAAAGGTAACAGAAACAAGTACTGTCCTCAGTGTGAGCCTCACTGTTGTCACCTCTGTCCTTCTCAGCTCTAGACACTACTGTCTTCAAACTTGCTTTGCATAACTGCTGCCATTTTTTACCTCATAACTGCTGGATGTGGCAGCACCAGTATGGGAAAATAACTACTAGCAGCAGCAGAGCTTACCTGCCTGAGCTCCTATACAAACTGTAACAACTGCAGTGAAGAACAAAAGTCCAGGAACACCGCGAAATTCTGATGTTAGCTCCTATGCAAACATATGCTAGGGAAGAATAAATTCCACAGCAAGAGTTAGGAATAGACTGAAGAATTAAATTATCCCTAGACTACCTGAACAAGTGAAGACTTTGTCGACCTAGACTTTAGTAAAGCCTTTAACACCGTCTCCCACAGCATCTCCTGGAGAAACCAGCTGCCCATGGCTGGGACAGGGGTGCTCTGCGCCAGGCTAAAAGCCGGCTGGTGGCCGAGCCCCAGGAGCAGTGGGGGATGGAGTCACTTCCCGCTGGTGGGGGGCACACAGGATGTCCCCAGGGCTCAGCACGGGGGCCGGCCATGTTTCATGTCCCCAT
>JAVJGJ010000062.1:41434402-41444652 GCA_035590215.1 Microhierax caerulescens
GGAAAATGTCTTCACCGAAAGGGTGGTCAAGCACTGGCACAGGCTGCCCGGGGAGGTGGTGGAGTCACCATCCCTGGGGGTGTTTGAAAAACATGTAGATGCCATGCTTAGGGACATGACTTGGTGACGGACGTGGCAATGCTGGGTTAGTGGTTGTTTTCATCATAAATTATTCTATGATTCCCTATTCAGATCTCAGATGAAGACTTTCATGAAAACGTGAACTGCAGGAGTAGTTCATATGATACTTTCTGTTGTGAGAAAATTATTCAGCAGAACTGGGAGCCAGTAGAAAATCAATAAATTTCTTTACATCAGCATTCAACCAGGTGAAGTGTGAAAATTCATTAATACCCTCCTCATACAATATTTGTGTTTTAAGACAAGTAGCTCAGTGACAGTTTCCCTTAGAGCCATGGAACTGCATGCATTATGCTGCATTACATAGAGCACTGAATTTGTCAGGATTTTCCATTATTTTTACCATTTTGCCAGCCATATCCCTTTGGTATACTACATCTTTAAGTATTCATGAAAATAACTTGCTGCATGAATTCTCCCTTTGCATGTAGAGTGTGTATAATATGAAAGAAAGGGAAGTTCCTCACAACAACATCATGTTTTGACTCTAGGTGCAACACTCCTGTTTTAACATGCTGTTTTCTCATAAGATGCTTAAACACATATGAGAAGTTTTCAATATTATTTCAGTCATGAACAGCTTCCACAGTATACTCATGCATACAAATTTTATAGAACTTGTGTGATGTGACTGCAGAATACATTTCTGATTAATCAGACCTAAGGTTTTAATAACGAAACAGCAGGTGGGGTAACCACAAAATTAAAACTCTTAACAGCCTCAGAGTAATACAGTCATAAATATAAAAGAGTTCAAAACACCTCGTTTGCATTTTTGAAAAAAAATCCTCAACTTACTCTGTATTTCTGTTCCCAGAAGAGGACAATGTTTCTGTAGTGTGACAAATACCTCTCTGGTCTTTCCTGCATTTCATATCTTTCCTGGGAAGGCATATACTGGCTCACATGACAAAGTCTTACCTTTCCCTTTGGAAGCAGCTGCTGCTCTTCTAGAAGCAATTTCTGGAATCTGTATGCTACAGGAGCAGCAGGATCTTGTTCAGAAACTGCACATCCACTTTGATCGGCTGTTAAACATCAGGCATTTCTCATATGAGGAGTATATGTGTAAGAAAATGGTAAGAGAAGCTTGTTGTAACCTTGCCATTTGAATGATCACCTTTTGTTCCCATGAACATTTCTGAGCCAGTTCTGTCCTTTCAATTAGTAGCACTTCAACAGTTTTTATCTAAAGTTGTCTTCCCTGCCTGCCCACCATCCCCCCCCCCTTTTTTTTTTTTTTAGTAAACCTCTCCACGTATTTTAAGGGTTTAAAAAAAACACCTTAAGAATCAAGTTTGCAAATTCTTCCTGTAATTTATACTACTCAGGCTTAAACTGCCAGTAGATTGGCACTGTATGACAGTAATCGAGGTTGATTAAGTTGAGGGCCTAAAAGCTGTGCTAATGAGAACAGAATCAGTCTAGGTATTGTATAAAAGCTTCAGATATTTTCAAAACAGTGACCCAATTTTTTTCCTTAGCTGAAGGCAAGGTTCTGCTTCAAAGCGTGGTTGCAGAAGCATCACCAGGCCTAAACTGCTGTATCACATACACAGGCATTGTGATGTACCCCTAGAATTCACTCTCTTTACCTTTTTTTGCGTTATAGTTAATGCCAACTGTGGGGTTTTATGCTCTGCTTAATACTTTTATAGAAAAATACATACTACATATATAAATACATACATGCACACAAACATACATACAAAGACCTACTTCTAAGATATCTCCTCGTGAAATATCCTTTTAATGGAAATTATTATCCAAAACCAAAATAACCTGTCTATGGAGTATATTTGTATATATAGAAAGGTTGATGTTTATACATATCAAATCTTCTTTGCTTTCCACTTTGTGTATTCAGGAAAATAAGCAAAAGCCCTTGCTTTTGTCAGTAAATTGCTTACAGCACTAGCATATATAGAAGTTAAAAAGCTGGTACACTAGACAGATAAGTTTCTTTCAAAAACAAGAAACAGTATAATTTCCTAAAAAAAAACAAAAAAAACCCAAACAAAAAAAAGCAGAGTAGTAAAAGGAAATTGTACTGAAGCAGAGACAGTAAATGGAAAAGCTAGGCAGGGTGAAATAACATTCTGAGGAGTCATGAGATTGCAGATGGGAAAGATTAGCTACTACTCTTCATAAGTATTCAAAACTGGGGCTGAAGTTAGTATGGATCAGCTGCTCCCAAATAGCAGAACAGCAGAGGGAAGGATCAGTTCTTTAGGATAGCTCAAGTACTCACTGCATGATCCACCAATCAAAGAAAACCAAAATGAAAACAAAACCAAGATAAACCCCAAAGAAAAAAAATAATTATGAAAACAGAGGGAGCTTCAAAGCAAAAGACGACAATAATTTCTCTCAAAAAATCCACAGAAGCAATACAACCCACAAACTTTCAGGAATCAAAGGTTAATGATTTAATGTGGTTACATGGTTTGCTGTACTAAGATCAAATCTCAAAGTTGATGATCAATGGTGGACAGTTTCCCAAGGGCCTAGACAGTCCCTGTCCTGACTGATGGAAAAGCATGGGAGCAGCTGTCATCATAGTATCATGTATCATAGTATCATGTCATCATAGTATATTTCATGGTATGAGAAGGTTTCTGCAATTGGCAGACAGTGAGTTTTTAAGGATTTTCTCTTGCAAGAAGGGAAGGGGCTGAATTCATTGCAGAGTTATCCTAAAATATTCTTAAAATTTGGAGAGGCTATGTGTATGATTGACCACACTACAAAACAAAACCACACCATGTCTTAAAAGACAAAACCACTGTACTTACCCCAACATCCTGCTGTAGGTAGACATCAACTCTGTTCAGAGCACACCTGTCTACAACGTGCCATCAGCATCCTGGTTTGTCTACTCTCTGCTGTTTTATCCCATGTCTACTAGTTTAATGCAATTAAACAGAGCACTTCAGCTTCTGTCATACAAGTACACTGGCCAACCACAATTACCCTGCCAAATCAGATCCAAGTCTGTACAATCCAGAATCTTAGATATAAGAGAAAACACTAGTAAGTCATGTTAAAATGGGAGGAGACAAATAAGCAGGGAAGGCTGGGTTACCTAATAAAACTTTGACTGCTTTCATTTAATCACAAAGCTCCCGCACAGGATACTCAACCCAAGAGTGCTCTCTAAAGATGTCTGCGTATAGGTATAGGTAGGCAGTTAACACCTGTAATACCAGCAGGTGACATTGAAAAGTATGTATTATTTAGACTTTGTTGAAGACCAATGTATTGTGTATATATTTTCCATGCAATGCAAGTATCTTCTAAAATACATATGTTTATCTCACTTTTTTTCATGTACTGAAAACATGTGTTGCTCAAACTAATAGTAATGTAAAACCAGGTGCAGACATCAAATATCTTCAGGTGGGACTCACAGGCCTGTGAAGGAGCTGCTTGTGGTTTGTCAGTGGAGCAGCCATGCAAAAGATAATCTGCCAACAGAGGTGAAGAACAGAAACGCACCCAATTTTCCTACTTCATTCATTTTTAAAGAACCAAGATGTTACATCTGAAGGATGTAAAAGGTGATGAATAAAGAGAGGAATGGGTCCAAATCACTGTCAAAGTAGAAAAGTTTATTTCATTTTGAGTAATTCTCTTTAGTTCAAATAAGTTTTGAATGTGGAGATGGGAGAAGTGACTGTCAGATTTGATTTATTTCACACTGTCTGAACTCTTTTCCCCAGAGGGCCACAGGATTCTGACTGCAAGGGGACAAAGTAATCAGAAATGAAAAGTGTCTAATCTGTCCATCGTATTATATAAATTCAGTGTAACTATTCTGTTTTACTTTGACTGAACCAAGATCAGAATTCTGAAGGGTTTTTTTGTTAAAAACATTTATTAAAAAAATGTATATTTATTCATAGAACAACCAAAATAGGAGATGTTTGAAGGTACAAGTCAACCAATGCCTGCCTAGGAATACCCATGTAATTCATCATTCAGCTTTTATCACCTCACCCATGTACTTTCAGTATTGTATTCTTGGCCTTCTCAGAGACTGCTAATAACCTCAACATTATTGATTAAAAGGAGGAGGTAACTGCAAGACAGAAAAAAATAGGATGAAAACACCAACTCATTTCACACAGATTATCCAGCTGCTGGTAGCTGCTAATCAATTCTGGTTATGAGAGAGCCACTGAGAACAAATGTAAAGGCCTCCTTGGATTTGTGTTACTGAAGAGTCCCTTAGAAATTCACCTTCAGTAGAAAAGGCAGTCTGCTTAAGTGTTTAATATCCTTTCTAAAATAACAATCAACCTTGACCTAATTTGGGAAGCTTCTGACCAGACCTTTCAGAAGGTACAAAAAGGTACAAACACCAGCAGTGCCAAAGGGGTTTCTGATTTAAAGAAAAGCACACAAAAAAAAAAATACTAGAGCAGACTACAAAATTGCAAGCAGCACTACAATGATTTTTGCCTCTTTACAGAAAGAGTGTTGTGGCATTGAAAAACAAAATTATTTCTTTGAAATAACTTAGGGAATATGTTATAGATCTGGAAATGAAATTCAGATCTCCTCGGGCTCAGCCCTGAATCAAACCCTCTGTTGATTCATATGTTTAGTGTCCTGCAGGACTGCACATTTCCAATTCCTCCAGTTTCCATATTAAAACAGAGATGTAGCTTAGAGTAAAATTTTTAATACCTTATGGTATCAGGAGGCCACTGTCACCACAGCTCCTTATGCATTTAGATGCATAAAAGTTCACGTGGGATACACAGAATACATTTGTGTCACTACACTTTTCGAAGACAAAATGTGTCCTTCTGACTTCTCCAGAACATAAAAAGGCATTTATCAAAATTACTTAAAACACAACTCAGCGTTCTGGCATTTCAGTGAATATTGGCAGGTTCACGTGTCCAAGTGTTACTCTGACAGGGTACTAATCAGTTGTAGCTGGGCCACAGGCCCAGAGAAAACAGCTATAGCATTCAAATATGCCACGCTTAATGTACTGTTAACCATGTTCTACTTGTACAAAGAGAGGGAAAAGATAAAGGGAACTACATATACTTCCCCATAAATAACTATAGCATTAAGTGTTCCGAATGCAACATGGGTATAAAGATCAAAACAGATAATTGACTCAAGACTAAAAGCATTTCAATGTTGAACATTGTCAAGGCAACACTACAGCCTCCCCAACAGGTTCACACTTTATCCTCTGGCTTGGCTAGATCTGGCACCATGACTTGTGACAAAGTAAGAAAAAAACCCAAAAAACAAAAAACATGCCTGTGACACTGGAGACCAGCTAGTGTCATTTTGCAAGCAGAAAAGCTTCTGTGTGTATCACATTACAGATGCTGTAAAAAGTCCTCTACATCCTGCAGCTGAATAGTCAAGCCTAATAACACATTTGACCTTTATGAATATACAAACAGGATGGCAGAAGAGATTATTTTAATCAGATCTGAATGCATATGAGAGGGCAACATGCAATTATATGGATTATGCAATTATGCTTCTATCTAACATTTCAGCAGAAATCAACTTAGGCAACCAAAGGAAATTCATGTTGCAATTGCCACAAAGCACAATAGCACTCAGATAATTTAAACTACATTTTATTAAATACACACATACTTCTATTGACTGAAAAAAAAAATTAGACTAGATTTTTAGCTATATGACAGCACATGTCCTACTGCTGTGTGTCAAAGGCAACTTCACAAGCTTACTGATCTCTTTGCTGCACAGATAAGACATTTTTGCAATTATTTTGGTTGTAAGATTTCTCCCCTCCTCCTGACAGGGCAGAGAGTAGGAGTTCAAAACGATGGTATAGAAAAAACCCAGACATTCTCATTCCAGTGGAGTACTACAAAGAGAGCATAAAAACCACTGTTGTGCTAGCCCTACCATCACAAACCAGGATCTCCTAGCCCCTCATAAGAGCATCCACATACATCTATTTTGATTCCTAACATATGGCTATTGCATATGCCCTGGCGTGAGCTTTGTACATGAAGGGCAACACTACAAGGAGAGGAAATTTAATGAAAAGAAAGATGGCAATGCCAGTCCAGAAACAACTAGTTAAATAGATAGTTGAACCAGGCAATGATCCTGTAGATTCTGTGGCCTTCAAAAGAACTGTAAGGAACAATTAACAGTGGGAAGTAGTTCTAAAGGGGACAGAGAAAATTATTAAGATCACAGAGTGGTATAATCCAAGAACAATACAGAATAGGACTAGATTCTAGTGTTTGTGCTGATCTCTTGGCTGTGGTGGGAACAGCAAAGTCCCATTTTGGGCAGAGCTGGTAAGGCAGCCATGGGCTAGCAGATCAGGTAAGTAGTAAACTTGAACTATGCTGCTAGAGGCTTTTACTTTCCTATTAAAAAAAAAAAAAGTGCCTTATAGGGACATGCCTATGTAAAATCTTCCACCTCGTTCCTAGAGTGCAAGGCATACCTACCAGATTTTGTCTATGGTTATCCTGAAGCGCAATATTGCCACAGGATCACAGAAGTTAGCATAAGACATACATTAGCTGTTGTTTCTGACCACAAATGCTGATTTTACCAATTTGCTTTTGATCAGGCTAAACCTAAGTTCTCTTTTGACCCCTGCCTTGTTTCAAATCCTTTTTAATGATCCAGTAGTACAAAGCACAGTAAAAAAAAAAAAAAGTATCTGACACAGAAATTAAATTGTTTTCTCTAGCAACACTACAGAAATGCTCTAATACTGTGGGAGGCAAGAACTGGCAATTAAATATAATTTTATAAGCCCTGCCATTTTGTTAGATGAAAACATGGTGGTAGAATAAGAAGGACATAATTAAAAATGCAGGTTAAGGGGAATGTAGCTCAAACAGCTCTTTGGTGGGGACTTGTTTTGTTTTTGTTTTAAACTTTCTACATTGAAATATCTACTTATTTCAATAAAAGAAGAGTACATGTATTAGCTATTCACTTTAGATACCATACACATTGGAACTGAAGTAAAACAAAAGGGTTTAAAAGGATAAAAAAGCAACCTACATTACTCAGGAAAAAAGCCACTGATGGATAACTGTTATTGAACCAGGAAGAACCAATGAGGCCATCACTAGGGTGATGGGGTTAAGAATGATCATTTAGAAGACAGTGACACATCAGGTGGGGATCCTTCCATTCTTTCTCTGAGAATGCAAGACACAATAATCAAGAAAGGGGGAACTCAAGTATGTGAATCTAAGAAGAAACATGAAGTAAATTGCAGCCTGCAAGACCTGGTCTAATCAGGAAACTGACAGAACTACTTACCTTCCAGAACAAAGTCTATAGAAAGAATGGATTCCTATAGACAAAAGAGGGTATAGAAATACATTCTGCAAGGAAGAGCAGCCCAAGGCAGAAGAAAAGAAAGATACGTGCATGCTGACTGCAGCTGCATTGCCAATTTGTACCGATTTGAAAGATATATGGTTGGAATATTGTGGGGAAATTGCAGTAGAGCTCCACGGCAAGGTAAGAAGCCAGACCTGGAAATCTTTAGAAGGAGAAAAAGAAAGGGTAAAAAAACATTAGAACAGTGACCAAGAAAAGTTTGTATGATTTACATCCTCGATAGGGTAAAAATTGCAGAGTGGTACTGAAAGGAAACATTCTCCCTGCGATGCTGTAAGACCGTGTTCACAGCCACTTCCTGCTTGACATTAAGAAATGAACAGATCATGTGCTTCAAAAAAGAGCAGGTAGCTGATCAAAATGTGATGAAAGCTAACAGGGTTTTAAGACTTATTTACAAGGGGGCACTGCAAATTATTTCACTCAAATATTTCAGGCATGTGTAGAATTGAGAGATCTGCCTGAATCAAATTCCTTTTAGAAAAAAAGGCTCAGATTGCATATACATTTCAATAAAACCATTACTCAGGAGTGAAACAAAAGCAAGCAAGCCCACCACAGCCTCAAGAAAGGAAAGAAGAATTGCAGGGAGTTTCTAGCTTTGAAGGAATAAATAAATAAATAAATAAATAAAATCTATATTCTGTCTGTTCTATCGGTCTTTATTGGGAAACAGGACCTCAGACACTGGAAATAGCAATGACAAAGACATGTGAGACCAAAGAACAATAATGCTACTCTGTATGAATGAGGGAGCAAGGTGGTGGTGTGGTGTGTTTTCAAAGATGAGATTTATTCTTTCTGCAAAAGGACCAAATTAATTCTGAATTAACTCACTCTGATACCAGAAATGTTAGCATCCACCAGAACAGGTGGTACCACCCCTTTTAGTAGTCCAATTAATATTTTTCCACTTCTTCTAGGTTCATCTATAACCACTGAAAAGTTATTTGAGGATGCCACGGGTTTTTTTCAGAAGTCAGGCTAACATTTCATTACTGAGTAGTTTGTCAAGCTCACAACTTGTTACTTTTTTTTTTTTTTTCTCCTTTCAACACATTCAACCAAAACAGGACAGCCTGGTAATAAAAACTATCAGACAGGGTAATTGCCAAAGAACAGAGTTTCCACATTTTATTTTATCTACCTCACATATGAATTTCCCAATTCATATGTGATAACAAGAATTAGAATACCTAATTTTCAGTTAATGACAAAAACATACAGTAGCCCATTAAGGCAGTCTTACTACTGTGGTAATATATTGCAATTTTAACTTTAGACTTTGCCATTGTTATTGCTTAATAGCAAATAAATATTTTAATTCAATAAAACCAGCATATATTTATTTTCCTCTCAAATGAAAAAATGAAAAGTCTTTTCTCATGAGAGATTTCTCCTTTACATTTTATAAAAGCTGACTTAATTTTCTCCTGCCTGTCTTCCTGCGTAGCTATTTAAAAAGCTGTAATCTGTGATCAGCATTCATGCTGGTTATATTCTCATGCCACACTTTAAAAAATGAAAAGCAAGCCCTCAGACTGGAGCAGTCCACCTACCAAGCTGCCTTGGAATCATGAGTCTTAAAAAGCCTGCAAGTTCCACCTACAAAGCAGTGATGAGCACAGGTGCCAGAACCCCCTAGTTTGTCAGGCTCTCTATTGCTTGTCAACCTGCCAGGCAGCTTGCCAGAGGCTGAGGCAGGAGAACCAGCTAGAAACCCAGCAGGAATCTGTCGGAGCACTACCTTAGCTTTGCTGAAATGAAAACAGTCTGTGCAAAATATTCTGATTTCAGCAAACCAGCAAGTTCCAATGAAGCTGTACAGTGATTTGTTACTCTGAAAGAGCAGGATACCACTGAGGTGGTCCTTTCCTATGTTCCTTATAGAAAGTATTTTATGAGACTTTTCCTGGTCAGCCTTACTCAGGCTAAGCCACAGATGTATCTTTGTTCCCAGGTCACCTTTGGATAAGGACACTTGCACTGAGCTGTATGAACAGATTCATCTCCAGTGTAAGCCAGACATCCTTTTCCCTCCCTCACATTTTCCATAAAAAAAGAGCATATTTATTTTGGTGCTAAACTGTTCTTTCAGTCTGGGTCAGTGTTATGTTCACAACACCAGTGAACCAGACTCATAGCTTTTCTGCCAGCCTTCCCTGGTGCTTTCTTTTGGGTTCTTGTCCAGACTATTCTTGGTTGGAAATTAACCTGAAAGTATCAGAAGAAAAAACATCAGAAAACCAGAACCAATTAGCTGGAAATTAAGCAGGTGTTTGATTTAATTCCTTTCCTTTCCTGACCAATACTTCTTTCCCTTCTGAGTTGCAATTAACTGGTTCGTGTCAGCTGTAAAGGGTTTTTTAAGCAGGAGGGAAGGAAAGTTGTGAATTAACAGTGGAAATGTTCTGGCCTTCTGAGGGCCAGAGGAAGCCAAAGAGCAGCCCTGATCTTTGGCATATCCAGATAGTCAGTTTTGTTAGTGAGAACAGTTCCTGTTCAACAAGAGCATAAAGCAGAAGAGTGGAAGAAGAAATGGTAACGTAACACAGAAATAAAGCTTTCAAATGTGCCTTTATCTCAATTTTTTCTTAATCCCAAGGGTCCATGATATAACTTTAAGGGTTTCCAGTCTTTTTTTTTTTTTTTTTTTTTTTTACCCTAGACAGTTTGAGTGTTTAGGAATGTCAAAATCTTTAAGGTGTAACCAGAATTTT
>JAVJGJ010000062.1:41452769-41482661 GCA_035590215.1 Microhierax caerulescens
AATCTCACAATCATTTGTTTCAGCACAGATTACTATTACTGCTATTACGAGATCTGGAAGCTCTGCCAGCTTGTGTGCTCAGCACCAATAAGCAACAGCCCATCATTATGTAAGCAGTAGAATTCACTTTCTGAAGTTATTTTAACAAAAGAAAGTTAAATATCTGCCAACGATACCAAGTTGGTTCTGGTGGAAGTTACAACAGGTTTTCATCTGTCCCATCTTAGACTTCTGTTAGTTTCAAAATCAGCACAGACACAGATTACTAACCTACTGGACTGTCACTGAACACCACTCAGTTCAGAGCAAGGCACTGTATACAAGCTCTCTTTCCTCCTTGGTGTCTCTATGTACTAGTTCTTTCTGATAAATAATGTTCCCTGCAAAACCACTAAAGAAAATGCCAATGATTAAAACCCAAACACTATAACAGTTATTGTTTGATCATTCCCTAGTTCACTGTCTCCTGGATACCTGTGTTCAGAATCATGTTCTACATTACTTTATAGCTTCTATGGACTGTTTGAAGTTATATTTGATCTTTTTATTCCATGATAAGATGCTTCTGTTTATAAAGTTTTGTATAAAATGCCAATTGTTACTCTACCTTTTGTCCTAAAGAAGTTCTCTTCAGTTTAGTTAGACCCAATAATTTCTGCTTAGCTGTGTATCTAATTAAGAGTATAAATAAACCATGTGTTATGTGACAAAGAATTAAAGTCATGAAAGCCAAATAACGCTTCCTAATCACAATGCAGAGCTGCTTATATGCTACTCTAAAGAGCATCTCTCAGAAGATACTAAACAGCCACTGTTTCTAAAAGTCAGTGGTAGTTCCGAGAATTCATGAAAACAGAGAATTCAGTTTACCCTGACTGATGGTTCTTACAGATTCCAACAATATGTTTCTTAAAAAAAAAAAATCCAGTCATTTTAATAAAGATCCAGTGAAACCTTTATTTTCTGTAGTATAAACTCAAAAAGTTTATAACAGAATAAAATACTGGTATGACCCTAAAGGAATATTACCAAAGACATTCTAATTTATTGCTTCTGTAGATGTCTTCTGAGGCATTCTTTGTGTAGAAGTACTTTCACATTCCAAAGGTCAGACTACTATGCTATGCCTTTTCAGCCTCCATAAAGGAGGCTTTGGAAAGCATTTACTAATGGATAAAGAGCATCAACATTACAGCATTTTTGTTTCCTTTGGACAGTTTGCATTTGCAGCATTATCTACACAAATACAGTTGAGAACAGCACTATGCAGGTTAACAGCAGTAAAAGTTAGCAAACATCTGCTGAGTCTGCATCACATATAGACTGTCATTGGTTAGCATTCAGCCAGTATTTTCCAGTAACATATTCTCCAAGCTGAAACACCTACTTATTTGGCCTCTATTCAGTTAATTGTGGAATGTAGTGTTTTAATGAAAGGGACTCAGAAATGAATGTGTGGCTTCCCAGTTCCCAACAGACCGAGTTGTCTAGTGCAGCCTCGATTAAAATTGTGTTAACTACACAGTTTTGGTTTGGCTTTACTTCTCATGCCACCATCAATGACATTTAACATTAACAACAAATGGAAAGAAGCTCTACTTTGATGTGTTCTCATGACAAGTAGCAGGTCAAAAAAATTGATGAAGAATAACCTAAAATAATTTGTTCAGACTGTGCAATACTTTCTGCATCCTAAATGCTTTATTTGCTGGTAAGGACAGATGCTCTGGAGACAGAATAATTTCAACACAAAAGAAACATGATTTACAGATAGTGTGCCTAAATGCCCGTTCCTTACTAGTCACCTTATCTCCATCCTCACCTTCAAGAACACAGTCACATGATCAGCAGACAAAAATCACTTCTTCAAAGTCAAAACAACCCTGCCCCCAAAAAGGCACACGAGCAAGGCCAAAAAAAACCCCTGAAAGAACAGTTTTCACTTGAGTATGTTTCCTTTTTGGCTACATTGACATGATAGTTTAGAAGCTTCATTACAGCCAGTCTCCTATATTATCTCTAACATTGGATTCTGAATGTAGGCAGTAGAGTTTTCATAAGAAACACCGGTAACTATTTACTGACTAGGTTGTTTTTAGGATTACAGTGACAGTTCTTTATTTTCTATGCAGATATTTCTACTATGCATAATATTTTACATATCAATTGCTTTACGTTTTTAATTTTCAGTATAACACTCAAGTTATATTATGTGAAATCCTTCTTACAGAACTGCTTCATTTCTTATATCTGCTCTCTACCCTTAAAAACTATTCAGCAAGTTGAGGTAAAGTTAGTATTTGAGACCCACTTCATTTTTCCTGAGAGACGACGTATTGATATTGTAGCAGAAAACTCTGCAGAAGAGGGAGATCTATCTCCCAAAAGCACTAAGAGTTCTTGAATTGTTCTTGTGTAACACTTGAAACTACTTCCCCTAAATACTAGTCTGGAAAACACATGAATTTATTAGTGCCATCTATTAAGCCTGTCCAGCACATCCATAGATTCCGAGACTTTTTTCCATGTGTACTCTGTAGATATAAATGTATTCCAATGAATACCTACATTTGTAAACACTATTCAACATCTGGACTTTTTCAGCACCCAAAGTCTCCATCAGGTATAAAAGTACCAATCACAAGATACTCTGAACTGAGTATTACATGCAGTATTACAGTAAATAGTGAGTAACATATGGATAATCTCACTTGGATATTATCTGTTTGATAGGATGCCACACAGGCACAGTGACAATTCATCTTCCCTAGAAGATGACAACCTAAGAAAAAGGATAAAAGGGCAGGGGATTAGTCTCCTTTCTGGTGAGAAAAAGGAAGGACCGCTGCTTTTCCATTAGAAAAAGAAACTCCAACCACTATGCAAATAAATCATCAGTAATTGGAAGAATCTGTCCAGGTATGAGTTCAGTGGAGTAAAATAATGAGTAAGACTGTTTGAAGGGGATTTTACTGTTCAGCTGTGGGAGGCAACACTACTGAAATGGTAAAGAAGAGTGACAGGTGAGACCTGTGAGAAGGATAAGAGTTGTCTATCCACCAGGAAGAATGAGAAGCGAACAATGACTTCTCTGCAGAGAGAAAAAAAATCCAGAAGTCCAGACCCTCGGTTTCTTTACTTTCCTAGAAGTCTTATAACAAAGGAATCACCAAAATTTGGCAAACCTTAACTATACTGGACTAGAACAACTACAAAGAAGTTGTGGCTTCTTTAAAAAGAGACAGAGAAATCAGCTGTTACAAAGCGGTAGATAAAAGGATTTTTGATGCACTGTTTGATCACTGAAAACATCAGGAAAACCCCATTCCGCATAACAGTGCGAGCAACACAGATTTACATAAGCTACAGAGCTAAGACTTTAGTGTTTTAACAAATTTACAGCAACTCCTATCAAGAAGGTTTATGTAACAGTAATTTTCTGAAAGGCAATCGAAAGAGTAGGTGACTTAGTAATAATTTATATCTCCTCATGCCAGTTTTGGTGGATCTGGTCCACCAGTACACTGACACTCACCAGGGTGCTGGAAGTTGTATCCTTTTGCATTTGAAAGCATGCTGTGTTAACATATTTAATTATCTGTGGGTTACAGTATCCTCTTATAACAAATATTTACTATACAATGACCAAGAACAGCCAGAGTTCAAGGGAACTTGCAGAAGGTGCTTTGTGAGAACAGGCACCAACAAACTAACTGTTCACATTTATCCGAGTGGTTTACTTCAGAATTAGCACATACTGGATAATAAGGCCCTCTTGCAGAGCAGGCCCATGCAACATATCAGTACTGCTCTGTCAGTTTTAAGTGGTGTAATAATGTAGCACTGGTATAACTACCTAGGATGAAAAGAAGTTATTTAAGGGTATGAAGCTGCTAGTAAGGAATTTTAATAGTTTCCTTCAGCAGCTACATAATTAAGATTAAAATATCCCTTTGAGGGAGTCCTAAAACTTTATAACATAAATAATTAAAATAATTTTATGTTTAAACATATCCTAAGAGCAGGAAGAACCGTAATTTGTTTTGATTACATGCCTGATCTTCACTACGGTTTTTCAAAATTACCAAATCTGGATCTGCTTTAGAGTCCAGCGTGATACACATGTTCTAAAGGACAGCGCTGCAGAGACAGGAGGCTGTACTGGCAGATGGCACTAACCAGGAACAGAAGCAAGCATACAGTATAAATCAGCATGTCCTCAGGCTGCTGCTTCTTCAGCGAATTAGAGGGAAACCTTTTTTATTTGTACATTTTTGGCTTTGGGCAGATTGCCATTAAAAATAGAACCGGTGAATCAGTAAAATTTATATCCCACAATCTGCATGATATTCATGATAAATCTGTCCTCTCTCATCCTGCCAGCTCCTTTAACACTGCTGCAGGTGTCAACTTTGTAGATGACTGACAAAACCAAAGAGAAATTAGAATTTTTTCTATTTGTGTTCTACACAAGATCTGGTGATCAAGTGCCTTTCTTGTCTAATAGTAATTAACTTCTGATGCCTGACTTGCACCAAAAAAAAATAAAATAAATAAACAGAAGCATAACTTAAAATGTCATGTTCCTTGTCTAACTAAAACTTTCACAAGCTATTTTCACAACAAACTATCCATGAGGGAGGAAATCTCTTCTGATCAAAACTTTATAAACTGAAACTAGGTCTTGGTCCTGTTGCCCCTTTCTCCCACAATTTATTTCAGTTATGAAGGATCTTCAGCAAGTCATTCACTCATTCTGCACTTCACATCTTGGTTTTGTTTTGGTTTTTTTTGTTTGGTTGGTTTTGTTGTGTTTTTTTTTTTTAACTCACAGAACATAGAAAGAAATATTTCAGAGCTGTCTTATCTGTGAGAAAATATACTAAATTTTTCTTGAGATATGCTGACTTCATCATAAATATCTAATTAATTATCCAATACCACCATCAACTGTCCATAGAAAAGAATGTGTTACTTCCAATTGTTAAGATTTTGGAAGGTCTCTAGTAGCTGGAAGCCATTTTTTTTTCATATTCCTTTTTGTTGCTTTTATGATTCAATCCAAGGGGACAGCACAGAAAGGGAGTGAAGTTCTACTAGAGTATTGCTATTCATCTACTGGCTGGAACTTTGTCCATCGATCAACATGTTAACAAATTTCCCCATCGTTGCACATACAGCCATTTAGAACAGAAGAACATTAGGCACCAGACCATATTTATTCATACAAAACTTGCCAGACTAAGATGCCATCTCCTGTTTGGGACCTCTACAGCCTGCTGTAATTTGTATTCAAATGAAAATTTTGATTTTTATTCAATCTACAAAGCACTTTTGATTGTTTCCTAAACAACACACTGTAGAATCAAAAGATTAAAGATTTTTTCTTTTTTTGAAGCTTGCATGTCATAATGACTAAAAGACACAAAACTGTAGGAAGGAAGTGTGCAGGAAGAGTAACAGAGCAGAGAACTATGCCGAGAATGTCAGTATGTATGTAATAAGTCTTCAAACATCAATAAACTTCAGAGTCAAATTCTTCTCCTAAGATTTGTTACCTATTCTTAAGTAATGAAAATACTCAGAAGTGACAAAGCTGGATAATACCTTTTTGTATCCCTGTGGGTTTTGTTTTTGTTTTTGTTTTTTTTTTTTGTTTAACTGAATTCTGTTATCAAACTGTATTCCCAGAAAATAAGATAGAAAGCAATTGGAAGAGATGCTCTCTTAGCCTGTTACATTTGTTTTAAATCCTGCTTTAGGCCTGATATAGCTTAGCAAAACAGACCCAAAAGTAAACACGTATTTTTTTATTTGTCAGATTTTTCTGCATCTGCCTTCCTCAGATGCAATGATCGCAGACAATTTAACCAGGGACAGCTATTTAACCTGGCTCTCAGCTCTGTACTAGCTTTAGAATGTACATAATGTAACAACATAAATTGCAAACATCCTCCCACAGCCCACATTAGAAAAGGGAAAATAAATACTTTCATCAGTATTGAACTATAGGAAGAAGAAGTTTTTTGAATCATTGCCTTTTGAGCTGTGTTTGTATTCCAAATGTTATCACAGTCTGAGAGAACAATAAGATAGGAGAGATCAAGCCTATGATAGATTTCAGTAAGACCAGGGATTGCTGTAGTCATTCTTACATAAGCTGGATCTAGAAATGCAGCCCATTCCATAAACTAGTTAAATCCTTGACATCAGTAGCTAGAAAAAGTAGATCAAAACCAAGGTCTCCAAACCATTTTCTAACACAAAGAAAGCAAAATGTCCCCAAAATACATGATAAATTTTTGATAATTAATATGCAAAAAACTCTAGATTTCTTAGCTTGCTGTCTATGCTAATATACCGTTGTCTGTTGCCAATGACCAAAAAAATACATTGGCAAGAAACTAAATATTGCAGAAAATGTCAAATAAAAACTGAAAATTAAACTGAATTAAAATGCTTCCATTAAAAAGTAATTTTGCAAAAAAGCACAGTAAAGTGATTTGTATGATTATGATCAAGATGGAAATCAGCCAAAATAGCTTGACTATGTGAGTCAATTTTATGAAATGTTATACTAAAGAACAATCTTGTAAATACTGTACTTACTGTTAGACTTTTTAAACAGCTGCAAGATGAAAGAACAGAACTACTATTTGAAGGAAAACTAGCATGTGTCAAGTGATTTAATATAATGTACATGTTAAATAAGCTCCTTTATTAAACTATGCTTCAAAATAAACTGGTTAACAAAAACCTACCAAAAAAATCTAACCACTTTGTCAAGTCAGTGTGATGATTTAAGAGATTATTCAAGAATTAGTGCAGTAAATCAATATTTAACGATATTCATTACTCCACAGACTCGTGAAATATTTCAGATCTAGGAATTAATGTCTAACAAATATACCATCAAAACAATGATGCACCACCAATGACGAATTAGAGCTAACCTGAAACATGGGACAGTTTTTTACAATCCTTTTCTGCAGCAGCAAGACATCAGACACAGTCAGCTCTTCTAAGACTGCTACTTAATAGTAACCTTTTAGGTGCAGATTGCTGTACAACGCAAAGTAGAAACGCAGTCAATCACTTCCTTTTCAGTATCCTGTCAACTATAAGAAATATGGGGTAGCTTTGGATGTGAATAACAAGGCTTAATGAATCAACCCTCCAAGTCCTCCATCTTGTGAGGTTTGGATTTTATTACATTCCCCCCCCAAAAAAAAAAAAACCAGATATGGAGTTAACAAATTCTCTTCAGTAACTCTGGTATTGGTAGGTACATACTAGGCAAGACACCCTGACACTGTATTTACTGGCTATCATTATTTCTTAATTGCAGCACTTCTGAAGTTGAAGGAGCTGTTAATTTATGGTCTCAGATGAAATTGCACTGTTGTACATTGCTAAATAATCACCCAATCTACAGCAGATAATTTCAACTGTGCAATCCAACACTAATTTTGAGACAGTAAGTACACAGAACTCCTTGGATCTTACAGACATGTAGTCTTACAGTATCCACTTTCATAAATCACAACCTTCACCCCCGGTCTGAAAACTAAATTCTTAATATTTGATCAGCAGTCAGAGCTTTTCCTACCCTAACACAATGACCTGTTCACATTCATATACACAGTTGCCAAGATATTTCTTTTTAATAAAATTCCCTAAGAAAATTAGCTCTATCTTAGCCAAAATCAGGACAAATAGAGATGTTAAACATTTTATTTGCAACAAAACCACTACACAACTTGGAACAATTTACCTCTGTGGTCACAAAAAATAACTCAAGACACTGCCTGAGACCTCTGGGCAGGTGATTAGCGATGCGCAGGACCCTCACTTAATTTCTACTAAACTCTGCCTGTCTGGTGGTAGTCACAGTTACAACTCCCTTAATAGAGTAATACGCTAAAATGTACTCACTTAACCAATAGCTTATAGTGATGAAAGGGATTGCATAAAAGTAGCAGCTATTCCCAGAGTTACTTTTTTACCACATTATATCAGGTTTATGACTATGTAGCATTCTTGACATCAAAATGGAGATTTAGACACTACCTTCTTGATCTCCCAATAGTTACTGTAATTAGAACTCGGTATACTAATAATAATTACCTGGTAATAACGTTCATCACCTATATGCCATAATTTTCAAAGCAGTGCATACATACCACATTAAGCAATTAATTCTCAGAACAACTTTGTGAATAAACAAATTTTATCTCCATTTTAAAGACAGGAGAGCTGTAGCTGTGAAGCTAAATAATACTCCCATGAAATATCATTTAGAAGTAAGATTAGACTGCAGCAAGTCATGAATATGACAGTATACTTGCACTTTCATCTTCTGCCAATACAACACAAAGCTTTCAAGGTAAGATTTATAATACAACTATGGCTAAAAGTGGTATAATTTGCAAGAAAAATAAAACATAAAATGAACAGATTGATTAGCTCAGCTTTTTATACTCTCATATCATGATAGAAACCTTGGGCTATGTTTCAGCCTTTTACATAGCAGAAATAAACTACTACCAAGATTTCCCAATATTTACTCCCAAAGTGACAACTTCCATGGAAACCACCACACTGCATTTAGTTTTCAGCTTCACTCCTTAGTCATTCCGGTATTAGAGATCTAATTACTAAGAATATAAGGATTCATAAGCTCTCTAAAAAGAACACCAAAATATCTTCACTACTACAAATATTAAACTTGCTCTGTGAATCTGTATTACCTGCGGGACATTTTGATGCTTTTTGGCTAGTTCAACGGGAAGAGGAACATTGATCTGAGTAAGGCTAAGATAACTTAGTTACCATAGTAATACCCTTCCAGGAGCAAGGCTTTGTTTGAAATTGTTCCAGGTTCTGCTCTTTTTTTACCAGATGCTCTTCCAGCAGTGCCAGGGTGAACAAAGTTTGGTTTCCTAAGTGTCAAATATTTGACAGATGCTTCAGTATTCCTATACCAGAATTGATGGTCAGTTTTAATCTCATCTTTTGCCTCTATTTACAGGAGGCAAACAGCTGGTGTTAGCTGTATTTTTTTTGTGTCTGTACCATGCAAAAATAATCAACTTGCTGCATTTTCTTGGTTCAGGGTTGCCAGTTTCCACCTGCTTCATTTGCAGATGGAGATCCACAGTCAGGCTAACTAACACAAGTGTATACAATCCAAGATATTTTGGTTTTGTTTCTTGTTTTTTCTTCTCTGATCCCAATATTATAAAACATGGTTTAAAGCTGAGCTCTACTATTTATGCATCTCAAGTCACCAAAAAGGAGTCCGGTGACTTTGAGCTTGACACCCGTCACGTGTTCAGGCTTCCATAACCACTGCCTCCAGTGATCTCCATTACTGGCTGTGACCATGACTACCTTGTTTAACTCTTTTGTAGGGTTCCTATAACTGAAGATCAGGACTACAATCTTCATTGAACACAGGAACAGAAAGAAGCTAAGGACTAATTCAAACAAATTTGAAAAGATAACACAAAACCTGAAACTGACAAGTTTGGTTCATCAGTGGTATGCAGAATCTAACATACAAATTTTGCAGTCTTTGAAAAGCAACCATCAGTTAAGGAATTTTGTGCTCCTAAGGTGCGTCTTCAGACAGATCTTAGTCTTATTGTATGTATAGGTAAATGTAATTGGGAAAAAAAAAAAAAAAAAGACATGGGGAATGTATGCATTGCATCAAAGAGACCCATACTGAAATGTAAAAGATAGCTGGCTGTCATAGCAAGATCTGTTCTGTGTACCATAGTGAGTAAAGACGGCTGACTAGAGGGCTCAGAGATTGTTCTTGAAGTAGGCTATTTACCACAGGAAAGAAGAAAATGCCCTATGAACGTTGGGGGCACACAACTCCACACACTCTAGGTAAGACCTCTTGAAACAAATAAGCTGTGATGTTTGGTTGGGGTTTAGAGAAGAAAGCAGCCACAAGCTCTGTACCATTCAAGTCAAGTTACCTCTTACTACTTTACCTGGCACATTATTTAAAGACAACAGCTCCAGTTAAATTAGCCAAACATAATGTAAGCCCATGCAGTTTCCCCATGCAGTTAAGTGTGCTGCTGGACAACCTTTTAACTGCTCTTGTCCATATGGACACTTTAATGTGACTGTGTGGAGCTAGGAGGTTAAAGGATTGGAATTGTACTGAAATCAGTTGCCTGTTCAAAGACCTTGTGGAGCTTAGGCAAAAGGGTATGCTTATGGCTCTCTTATTGCTTGCTTGAAGTCCCTGGCTGAAATAGCTGTATCTGTTGCAACTGAGGCTAAGCATAACTCTTAAGCCTTTGGAATGCTTTTGCATAATGATACCAGTTGTGTCCTCTCTACAGCGAGGTAAACTGTTCTGTAACAACATTTCAGTGATATGGCCCATATCCAAATATTGCATGATTGGGGCAACTGTAGTACTAATGTTCACATCAATGACATTAAATCAGAGATGCTACATAAAAAAATCACAATTAATTTGAAAAGTAGTTTTAAAACAAATGTTAATTTATAAATATAAATGCAGCTGTAGAAATGCAAAGATGCCCATCCTATAAAACTTAGTTCCTTACATAAATGTCCCACAGAATAGAAGATAGTTCAGAATATTGGGGAGAAAATTCTAGTTCCTAATTAACAAAGCAAACAAAACAGACTTGGAAATTTTAATGGATTAAGCAGGCATGTATCAGACAGGGTCAAGTATAGACATTACACAATGAGGTGGGTGTGGTTTTATTAATTATTATAATTTCCTCAGCTGATTTGCCTAAAACAACTTCAGTGTAGATTAGTGAAATGGAAGGAGGTCAAAAGACAGAGCCAGCAACCAGCTGATAACAAGCTTCAACAATAGCCAGAAGTGCCAGGTCAACTTTATTTTGATCCCAACACTTTGGTTCCTGAACTTACCTAGAAAGCTTTTTGTATTTTAAACTTGATTGTGCTCCAGTTCAATGACCATATCCCATTAAACTTCATAGAGGGGAAACTGATACAGAAATAAATATTAATCAATGTGTCAGCAAAGGAAAGCATAATCTGGAAAAAGAAGACTAGAAAGCATTCACCAATGCTCCATCAAATTGATCCTCCACCCTGCCTGTATACCAGCTACACTGCATCAGTATTTCCCTTCAAGGTTTTCCAGTGGAGTTGCTTTTCACAGTTCTTTCAGGAAAATTATTCATTCAGAGAAGAGAAATGAGCCAATGCCAGGTAGGTGATCGCTAAAAATAAACACTAAGTTGATGGAAGCATATCTATAACACCACCCACAAATACTCCAACACTTACTGCCATCACATTTCCCTCTCTGCAACTTGCTAAAGCAGTACTGTGATGCTACAACACACCAGAAAACCAATTGTTTAATAAGTCAGATTTATGGCAATAACATTGCCCTCCTGACCTCTTATTTTATCATCTTTCTTCAGATGAGTCAAAGTGCTAATGATTGCAAAAAGGGAGAAGGAGAAGTAAATTACTTGATTACTGAAGAACCAATTCCTTTGTCTTTACAATGAACAAAGGAAATATTTCATATACACATATATATACACACAGATGAAAACTTTACAGTGAACGCAGGTCTGGGTTTTTTTTCCCCCTCCTGTCAGCTAATCTGCACAATAGTTAGACACTGATAAACAAATTAGTTATCCAATGTAAAAGTTAAAAGAAAAATCCTTAGAAATTAAGTTTAGAACAGTTCGAGTTAACATACTCAACCAAACTGCAAACCTCCTTTCAACTTTTAAAGCAAGACCTCTCTTTGGCCTTGCTGCCCTACTTTGTTTTGCTTTTCAGGTTCCCCACTTAGAAACCAAATATTTTTTATTTTCTCTTATTTGTGAAAGAGACCTTATCCTACCTGTTAAGATATTTTAGATTTTTGTCAAAAACTCTGTAAAAAAGTTGAGCTTGAGGAAACAGAGTAAGTCAGTCTCTTTTGGGAAATTCTATATCTGCTTCAGAAACAGCAACTTATCCCACAAAACCAGTGTTCTAGAACTAACTTCTAGGTAGCAGTTTCTAAGTCACACTCATTGAGTTCAGCAGGTATTTTTAGGTGAGATGCTATGGCTTAATATGAAGGGTAGAAATAAAGGAACACAACCATATCAATACCTTACTGATATTTGCTAAAGTTACAATAAAGGGGCATTAACAAAAATAAATTTCCGTAATGCTTTATTCATCATTTTCTCACAGACATTGAACCAGGTTTATCACAGTGATATAGAACATCTGAGGAAAGACTTCATTAAATATTTTTAGTCATCAAGCAAATATTACAACAATGAGCAGAAACTTACAGAAAAGTCAACACCAAACCACAACAGGCATACAAATCAAATCCAAGAAGCAAAGCCAACAAGAAATGTTGGTTCAATTATTTGTTATCTGGGCTTCAAAGGAACCCTCTCCCAAGTTCACTATGCACCCCAATGAAATGCTAAACCTATGCCCAACACATCCAGGTCAGTATTTCCTTTCCATACCACTTTTATTTGGAGCTGTCTGGCCTATGTGTGAAGAGCTGGGTGTCACAGCATATCAATAATAGTCCACACCTGATACAATTGGCACAGAAGACTGATAAAGATACTTTATATATTGTCTGGAGACTTTAAGGTATGTTAAATAGAAAAACCTGCAAGTTACAGATTAGCTAGTGCTGTTAAAAAAAAAGGAAGTCATTCTGAGGGATAAGTTTTGCACTGAAATGTTTAGCAAGTTTCTTTTTCAGCTGAAGCAAGACCCACCAAATCACCGACATTAGGATAATTGGGATGTAGAAAACTTTCATTAGAATGATAATCCAAGAGAGCTTTGTTAAAATACAAAACTGTATTTGCATTTGCTTCTCAAAACAGTATTGAAAACAAACCAGATGTTACTTTCATATTCAAAATTTGAAGACTTTTTTGAAGTAGCCACACATTTGGATAAAAGCTCACAAAGAAAACAAGAAAAACAATGAAACATCCCTTCCACCACCTGACAAGACAAGAAAGTTCCTATTTGGAATTTATGCTAGACAACACTTACAATGCAACTATGCGGTATGGAAGGCTGCTGTTAGCCGGAGCATCCCAAACTATTGTGTGTGCTGCAGAGAGAACTGCACTGAGCAAACAGATTACAAGGGATCACCTGGCTACTGAAGTGCTCTGCTTTTCCTTCAGCCATTCTCGGCCATGTCCCTGTCCCACTCAATAAGGTCTGCCAGGCTTTGCTTTGTGCACTAGTACACGCAGCACCCCCCACAACAAGCTACGCGGAGCAAGCCGAGGAGACCTGCCCTACAGTTCTAACACAAGGCAGCAAACAAAACCAACACAACCGCCAGACTTTTCAGAGCCTCAGCCAAGGCATCTCAGAGGGGAGGGGGAAAAAAAAAAAATAAATCCACAGCAGCAAATTAGTTCAATCCATGCGCACAGGGCATTTTCCAGGCAACACCTCAGACATTACCAAGGTGTTATAAACGTCCAGCCCTCACGGAGCCATACTCACATGTCACCCTTATTCAGATGTTCATATCGCCGCCTCTAAAGCCCGCTCTTCGCCTTCACTGAGGCAGAAGCCCGCCACGGAGGGCACCCCCGCCCCCCCCGGCCCTTCCCGCCGCCCCGCCATTACCGAGAGGATCCGGCGGCCACAGCCCGCGCTGGTCCTGAGGGAGGGAAAGGGAACGGTTGCCCCGGGGGGCCTTAAATAGCCCTCTGGCCACCTGCTGCCCAAAAGGGGCACAGCGGCCGTTAGTCTCCATCGGAGACTCCAGGCCTCTCCTCAACAGGCTTCTGCCCTCGTCTAGAAGTACCTGAGGGTCTCTGATTTTTCTGTCACTGAGTGGCAAAAAAGACCCCCTGAAAAGACTGCAAGTTTCAAGCTGACCACGTTTGGGTTTCCAGTGTTATCAGAAATAAGGCTTTTTGGTCTCCATTGGCTCTTAAATACATGCTCACAGCAGAGCTCTGGTTTCATCGTGTTAGGTGGGGAAACGGTACTTTGTGAGGGGATCGTGGCAAGCTCTCTCTGGGGTTATGTGAGCAAGGTGAACTGGGTGACATTTTGAATGCATTTCAAAGCCAAGCCAGTCAGTATGCCAAAAGACAAAGTGCAGGCAAAAGCCTGACTAGCTGAACGATAACAAAAATAGTACATATAAAAGAGAGAAACCACAGGCACTCCAATAAAAACTTTCTGAAGTCAGAGGGCCTCACTCCCAAGCCTAACCCAAAGATTAAGCAGTGCTAGAAAAAGAGCAGAAATCGTTATGAATAAGCATCTGACCATAAAACCTGATAGCATTCACCCATTAAACTTTATGTTATAAAACAGGAAACAACAAAATACAGAGCTTACTTTCTCTGCCCGGCTCTGGTTCCCTGTGTCTTGTAGCCTGCTGCCGCCAGGCTGCACTCAAAGCAAAGGCTCCAACACCACAGGCATTCCTCACCTCTTACCTGCGCCTTCCTCACCACTTACCTTCTTGCTTGTTCTCACTTGCTATTTCTCTTGAAGTAGAAATCACTCACCACGGAAGTGTATGGTATTATCTAGATACTAAAAAGGCAAGACTTAAGGCTGTGTGCAAGAGGGGTTCTCCATTATGGCCTTTTCCCAATTTTTATGTATCACTCGCAGTCACAGAACTCCCTGTCTAACCTCACCGATGCTTAAATTTCCATACATATAATTGCACAGTCTCTTAAGTTTTGCTGCTCTACACACACTCCGTTATCAGTGGTGCGATGGCATAGATCTGCCTAGTGTCTAGCTTATGCTTAAAAGCCCTGCTAGCACTCATAAAAGAGGCTTTTGCCTGTTCCATTTGCTGGATGGATTCAGCAGTACATGGACTGTACTGGCTCAGGAGCACAGAGTTAAAAGGGGCTTCCTGACCCACAGGGTCCTGGCTCCAAAGCTATCAGTTAAAATTACCAGCGGTGTCTCTTCCAGAGAGGTCCAAGCACCATCTCACGGATGAGGAGACAGTGCTTCCTTGTGCCCATCCACACGGCCTACACAAACATGCTGCGATTTCACACAGGCGGAGCAGTAATAATTGAGTCATGGGGCTAATAACATCCTGATAAGAGCGGTGGCTTTCCTGTATAAAGCTCCCACATGAGTCTGGTGTAAGATTTTATGGCTCACTCTGTAGAGAAGGGTAGAAAACAAACCTTAATACCTGCTTGTGATCTGATGCAGAGAAAATTCCCCTTTGGCTCCATATCTGTGTGTGACTTTATGCTAAGTGGATTAGCAAAACATCAACCAAACACATCTGAATTTCATGCTCTTTGCTCTTTCTGTTGGCTTACTAACATGTTCTCCACAGAATTCAGATTTTCTCTTGTGTGAAAAACACAATACATCAAGTGCAGATTACTGTGCGTACCTTGCCAAAATCCTACCTGTAGCTGGAGCCAAACCTGGATGCTGCAGAGGTTAGCAGAAATAATACCCTAAAATAAAAAAAAAAATTCTTCCTGATCTCCCATGATGACATCAGAAGAAACCTGGAGGCCTGAGATTAACATGTTATAAACATAGTGCAAATAGACTGTGTGATCAAGCCTTCTACCATAGGTCTGTAGATGTGCAAGTACAGCAGAAAACTATATGTTACTAGGACAGACTAAGTTAACAAAGGTTGGTTTTTTTGGAGGGCAACATTCATTAGTAAAACTTACTAGCCCCACTTCTCCTATACTATCTTTTCCATGCCTTTATCTTTTAAGTCAAATGTCTTTAATTGTATGCATCTGTTGGATCTGAAAGCAGTTATTTAATTATCCAGAGGTCATGTTTCTAAATAAAAAAAACCATCAGGCTCATCTCTGGGGCCATGCTATCTCAAGATGTGTTTAGGATGGTTCAATCTGCCTAGCCGTGCAACCAGTCAGACCTTCCCCCTCAGAATAAAGGCAACAGGCCCTCCAGCCTCTTTCTACCCTATTACAATGAAAGGATGGATAAGGAGGTAGCAACCTGTGCTTGGATTTTGCACCCATGCTTTACCCCTACAGACCAACATGCAGGGAGCAGGTGATAGATGTGCCAGACACACAGCAAGAGCCATGGAGCCAGAATTGTGCACATCAAAACATGTCCCAGTCTCACACCCTAGCACTTGAGTGCCTTACAGAAACATTCAGTCTTATGAACTTGGTATTCCTAACCAAAACGTTTGCTATTCTACTGGTTTGGTTGACCACAGGTTAGGAAAGCATCCAGCGAGTTAGGACTTGGATGTCTGGGGTGACAGCCTTTTCCATGGTAGGCATATATTTCTCAGCTAGAAGAAGGGCTGTTGTGTCAAGAGTTTTTTAAATATTCCTAAACAATATATATGAAGTTTATCAGTATTTGTGCTGAAAGCCCTTAAAATTTCTTTATCTAGAAATAGTGTCTTCTTCCAGAGCTTTGAGTTCAAATTAAAGCTTACTGAGCTTAGGTTTGGTCAGCATATTCAGAAGAAAGACATTCAGTTACTACAGCTTTTACTAATAAGGAATGACCACCAGGCTAACATCTGAATGAATCAATGTATTACATGAGTTTGTTCAGCAGGTGTTTTACTGGAGAACTGTTAGTCAGAGGTTACTTCCTTCTAATTTTCTGGTATTCCTAGAGGAGGATTGATAGCTGGTGCCATCTCACATAAATTTCTGTTCTTTGTTCCTTGTGTTTGAGGGACTACATGTTGTGGACCACAACAAATCTCCTAATACCTGATTTTGGACCTATAGACCCCTTTTAATAAAATTACAAAAGCAAAACTAATTGTTGTAACTTGAAAGAAAAATTGTCCATGGCAACATGTGAAAAGTTTTGAGATATGCTTCTGCTGGGCAACATGCTATCTTTAGATGACTGCATTTTCTGGAGAGGAAGAACAGAGAGAACAGCCATCAGACTTCAAAGTATTTCTAATATTTGGGATGAAGCATTGAATTAGGAAGCCTGTTGATCATTTTTTTCATTAAATGCTTCATGAATATTGCTTCCTTTTCTCTTGTAATCCATGCTTGTTTCTTTCAGAAAGCCTTCCCTTCAGCTGTTTACAATAGCATAGTGGCACTGAAAAAAGGCTCAATTAGAGTTTTCCTATTCCAGAATAGTGGCTTTCATATATTTCTATTCTTCGTGGGAGTCACTAAACACCTGCTTCTTTTTTTTCTCCCTTGCCTCATTATTGTTATCTCTTCATTCTTCCTTCTGTTTTGTTTTTCTTCCTAATTAGACACCTTTCACCTCTCAAGTTACAGAACTAAAGTGATGTTTATCAGCATCTCATAATTCACTCTGGGTGCATTATATCCATAGCCATTCCATGCACTTTGTGTAGTACTTGAGACAAGCTACAGGGGCTCCCAGGCTCTGAAAGTGTCTGTGAATCTTGGCAGATGCTCCTTTGGCTCAGAAGGGGAAAATCAAAGGACACAACACTGGCAGCATGCAAAGGAGCCCATGCAGTAGGAGAGGCCAGGGACTGCCCTGTGTGCCAGGAAAGGGATTAAAACTCCCAATTGTGCTCTAACTCTAGTCTGTCAGGATTCAACTTTCGATCCGGCCAAATATATTGGGATAAGTGGGAGAGCTCAGTCACAGTTACTTCCTAGGCATTAGAGGGATTAATACTATCTTTAATAATCTTTGCAAAAATCAGGCTCTGAGGTTTTAACCAGCATACATACTCAGTGCTGAATCTGGATCAGGACTTGTACTTCAGAACTGTACATTAATCTGCTATTATGTATGGCCATCTTTTTTCAATACTTAAAGTGGTTTGGCTGCTCATTTAGCAAAAAACCCTGCCTTCAGCCATCACCTGCAGACCTTGTTTGCTATGTTCTTCTGCATTGCTTCTCTAATGCTGTGTTGTACCTCAGCATTTCAACCAAGTAGCCTGTAGGGCTGAGTTTTTGAATGGCAGCTGCATACTGGGTTTTCTTTACTCAGATTTCAGTGTGGCTTTGCAAACCCTTAATTGTAGCTGAAAGACAGAACTGGTACCTACGTGCTTCTTTAAGTTGTCATACAGGTTAAGGGTGGTTCTGGTTTTTCATTCACTTGCTTCCCATCAGAAGAGCCCGCAGAAATATTTTTTATTCCTTTACGCTGAGATAAAATCTATGAAAATAGGGGCACAATAATCAATTCACCCAATTTCAACTAACGTAGCTCCCCCCAGCATTTCACTAACTGCAGCCTCATGCACTTAGAAAACACTTTACAAGAGCAAGACAGAGGCATGCACATGCAAACATAAATATGCAAGAAATTTAAAGGATTTTATAGAACCTAATAAATAAGTGTAAATAGTACATCTTAAAATCTGAATTATTGTTATTATAGACTCATTGCTAGATGAGCAAACCAAACACAGAAAAAAAATGATCCCACAACACATATTGTACTGAGACGGTGTTAGGAAGAACAGAATTCTAGTTTCCTGACTCACTTCTCTAACTGAGAGATCAAGAAATCCCAGGGTTAGATGTGTATGAATCATTGTACAGACACAAGCCTTTTGAATTAAGTTTTCCTTAATTTATATGCACAAGTTCAACTTTGAATTGCTACCCTGAGGGATATAGATTTTGGTTTGGAAGTATCTGCTTGCATTAGTTCAAGTCAGTGCTGTCTGGGAAGCAACATGAAAAACCCAGAGAAAAAGCATCGTCTACTGATTAGTCCCAGCTGTAGTGCAGGTGTGGGAACTCACCTGGACTAGTGGGCTTCAAAGCCAGCACTTTCTTTCCATTCAGACTCCACCAGCTCACAGTCTCTCCATGACCACTTCTTTATGGTGGTGGACAAGAAGAGAAGAAGTGGGGTCAGATATGGCCCAGTTTCAATTCAAGACACAATAGGTCTCCTAGAGAACTGTATTACACTAGAATTAGCCAGTGTAAAATCTCAGGATCTTGCTCGCCTTCCCATCAAAATTAAAGCTCTTCATCCTGAATTCCTGTCTCGCACAACTTCCTCATCATTATTTTCACCATTTTTGCTTTGCAGTTCTTATGACATTGGCTTATTTTGCTGCCCATCATGCCCAGATGCAAGAGCCACTCTAGTGTAGTCATAAAATGTCACTGGTGGTAGCCTGCCAGTGAAGCAGAATAGAGTAAATCTTTAACATTCCTGGGACACTTCTAAGGACAAAATGGTACTTCATGGCTATTTTTCCTGACATTACCTACAAGCCTATAGATTGTCATGATTTTTCAGTAAAACCATTGTCCACTGGAAAATAAACTGAGACCCCAATTGCTCATCCCTCTAGGAAAATGAACAGTTCTACTCTAGCTGAGCTGTTTTGAGTTCAGACCAGTCACAGAGAGATGAAATGCTGGTATCCCTCTGCAAATTATTCTGTCCACCTCAGTCATCAATACCTTAATACCTCCTAAAGAAACAAAAACCTGCCTCTTACTTGTCTCAGGGATGGGAAAAAATTAAAAAGGCTAAGCGAGCAACAACTTAAAATGTAATTGTATTTATAATGAAAATAATTATATTAGTAATTGTACCTTGCACTGCTTTTTCACATTTCATATTATCAGCTTGTACCTACACTTTAATCAGCTTAATGATATCATCTACATATTTTAAATGCCAAAAAGACTTTGATAAAATAGTCCCAGAGGAACTAATTGGAAAATAATAATAAAAAAAAGATACACAGTTAATAGAACTACTGGAATACACTGAGGCACAAATGGAAATACACACTCAAGAGAGAAGCAAGGCAAATGAGTTGAGAAAATCGAATTTTTATAGGAGGAAATACATTTTTTTAATGAACTGCAAATCTAAGCATTTCTAATCTTCTGCAGCCTTTGATGTCAAAGAGATCAGGTTTTAAAATAATGTCTCCTTTGTGTTACAAAGACAAATGGTCCTCTCCAATGGAGATGGTGCCAGACAGCATAGCTTCTCCCCCGGTCCTTGAGTACTGTAAGTGGGAGAGAGAATTGGGTGATAAGCAAAGCAGAAATTGCACATCAGCAGCATGGCCTGAGGTAGGGCGGCAGTGTGCTACTTCACTGCGTCACAGGGAATGCCAGGCAGTTCTCCCACAGCAAACTTAATCTGAATAACTGAAGAGGCACTTTCTCGAAGGTAAAACCAAGTCTGAGTGAATTACACAAGCAGAATGAGGGAGCACTGATACAGGAATCAGCAGAAAGAGGGAGCAGTCCAATGTGTCCAGGGCTTGTGGTAGGGAGGTCTTCCACGCACAGCAAACATTGGATTTATTGACATGAATCCCAATCATTTGAGGGTGAAAGGGAGCTTTAAATTATCTCTTTAAATTATCTTTCTGTATCTTTCCCCAAAAGCTTCAAATGTTTTTTTCAAAGGAATTGGGTTGACTTTGAATTTTCTTCCTAAAGTCATTTGGTGTCAAATTTAGCTACTCACTCACATGGGAAACTCAAAATAAGGAGGTCAGCGTCTGGTGGATTCCTCTCAGTAGCAGCAAGTGGAATTCCTGGAAAGAAGTAGTACCTTTTTAGAATTATAGTGCTAGGAAATTTATTTTTTTTGCTGATGGAAGCAGAAAAATATGTTTGATGTCTCTAAACTTTAAAACAAAGAAGTTGTAAAGGTACTTCTGCCTTTGTTGTTAAAAAAATCATGTCAGATTCATAATAATCCATTTCAGTTTATGCTTCTTACATTACTAAAAGGAAATAATGCTTCCAAGCTTTATCACATGGGAGCCTGCATGAAAGAGAAATTTGACTTTGCCAGAACAGCATCTTCTGTCTTCTCTGCATAATGCATTCAGTTCAGATGCAAGTTGCTCTTTCTCCTGGCAGCTAACGTGTGCAACAGTGTTTATGCAAGTTTGACCTTCCTGTTCTTCCCTGTCTCATTTCTGTTTGCGTGAGCACTGTGAGCTGATAAAGTACATTTTTAAGGTCTCTGTACTTTGAAAAGCCTTGAAAAGAAGACACCTCTCTCTCTGACACAAAGCTGTTAAAAATAGACCAGACATATTTCTTCCCAGCACAGTCGTGAAACAACAGTTAAAGCCCTTCATTTGTTGAAGCAAGTAGATGAATAGTGTAAAATAGACTTGTGCTGTGCTTAGCAAACCATCCGTGAAACAAAATAAGTTAAGAAACCTGCACGCCCAGCCAGCTGGATAAGTGACTGGCTCCGTATGGACCCTAAACCTTGAATGTTTTAAAGACAACAGTTATCAAACACCATAAACCCTCATAAAATGGTAACCAAAGTTGCCTTTACCAGTTTTCCTTTTCCTTTTTTCCCCCCTCTCTTTAAAAAGAACAAAACAGTTGCCTTAGTCACAGGTGATGCCATGTTCCCACACAATTAACCACCCAAAAGGGAAAAGATTGGCATCTCACTTGATTTTATCAGGGTTCAAAATTATTTTTTTTCTTTAATGTACAGGTGAAAGTCCCTTTCTCCAAGAAGTGGTTACTCCCATTAATTAAATAGAAAATTGGACTTAATTAGTTTACACCAACTAACATTACTGTAATATTAGCGTCACAGTTATCTTTTAAAAAACACGCTAAGTGGTACTTTGCAACAAAATAAAACTAACTAAATAATGAGGATTTTTTTCTCACTTTTAAGCAAAATATCAGCTGATAATCACATCTGAAATAATCACATATGAAAGCAAAAGCCCAGATGTAGCTTTTTAAAAAATCAACAAGAAATCATGAGAAAGATTTGATTTCCAGGTTCACATATACATAATTAAATGTTAAGCTTTCCCACAGAAAAAAATACATTCAAAAAAGACCACATTCCTGCAGACACTCATAAGAATATAAGAATTGGCCTTTTTGATTAAATTAGCTGATCTTCAAATTATCTATCGTATCTTGGAAGCCTATTTCAAGGATAGATTTAATAGTCAATCCTACAAAAATATAGGAAATTAGCAATGCCAATGCTAGCTTTTCCTAACTGGAGGTGATTGAATTAAACCAGCAGGTTTCTAGTGATGGTCTCTAACTATGGGCTTTGCAATATTTTAACATCATATTTCCCATAAGCTTTACATAAATCAAGAAGAAGTCTGTCCTTTACCAGAAAGATTCTGGGGGAAAAGCTCATGGGTTAATCTGTAACACAAGTATTTTAAAACTGCTTAATTGGGAAAATTAATACCTCTGCAGTTTTGCAAATGAACTTAAAAAATTGTGACCCGTTGTGGGATTGAAGGGCTGTTTCCACCAGAAAACAAAACTAACCACCTCAGTTTCTGACCTGTGATGGTACGTGCTTTCATGAGAGTGTGTTTTATTCCCTACTCACATTTTGTTTGTCTGAGCTGTGGATTGTGGTCAGAGTGGTGTAATGGCACCTGTATCATTAATGTTGCATTTGTTGCAAAAAATGATAGTGTTTAAAGTGAGACAAGGAGCTGAAGAAAAGACAGTCTTATGATTTAAAAGGATAGAAGCTGCTGTGGAAAACTGCATTTTAACTCTGCCAAAAAAACCCACCCTTGTGTATTGTTGGGCAGCTACTGAAAACCAATAATTTTCAGAGGTGCATATTAAAGTGCATTTCATTCTTTGCATGAGGGATATCTGGGTCTGGTTTGCTGAATGGCTAGTTGAAAAGGGGCTAGTCAGAACTTATCACTGAATGAATACATTAGTTTAAAAGATTATCAGATTTCTATCTTATAAATTAGATATAAATCAAAGAAACAAACAACCTTTGCACCTTTTAGTATGAGCCTTTATCCTGTCCTTCAGTTCCTCATATGTAAAATGGGAAGAAGAATATCTCACACAGATATTGTGAAGATAAACACATCAGTTTATGTGCTCAGATTCCACAGTAAAAGAACACAAACAGAACCCTCTGAGGGCATTAGTAAAACTTTCCTTCCACAGACACAGCAGTGCAGTAAATAAGGCACTGAGGCCACACAAACAATGAGAAAGATATAAAATAATGTGTTAAATAGCTAGCCACAGAGTGAGTATAGGGCATGTGAAAAGAGGTCATGAGCCAAGAGCAGGGAATGAGGCAGGAATCTGGTGGAAGAATAAAGGAAATGGACTTAAATGGTGAATTAAATGGATACAGTGGTAATTTTGTTACTCCCTATCTTCTTAGCAAATTCATTTTACATTATTTGATTTGCTCTATCATCATAATGTCAGCAGAGCTATTTTATGATGGAGTTCCACAGATTTGCTTTGTGCAAGAAACACACTATATTCAAGCGGTTTTTAACAAATAGGTTAGAATCAACAAATACTGTAATTATATTGTACTTCAGGAATGATAAATGCCTTTTAGAAATGCTGCAGCACATATATTTTATTCTATCAACTCATGAATTTAGTGTTCTTGCAGTACTTAGCTCACCAGGTTTTCGTTATAAATGAAGAGTGCGAATAGGAAAAAAACAAGATAAAAACCACAGTTGAATTACTTATGGTAATGATTTCACATCTAAACACATGAAAACCACTAACTATGCTGTTAAAACAAAAGGTAGCTTGACTTACTAGATGTTTCACTTGTGAAAATGTATTCTGTACATGTTACTTGATGCAATACAACTTAATATTGCAATAGTTTAATTCCAAGGTCTTGGGTGTTGGAAAGCAGTGGCAGGCAGTGGGTTTGCATTTGTATTCCCTCAGAGACATGTGTACAACTGTATAGAGGTCCTTAAAAGAGAAGGCAGCCTACTGTCAGGTAATCTGAATCTCCTCTGGATAATTTTTGGAAAGTCACAAATCCAAGAAAAGAACTGGAATGCACTACTTGGGAAGATCTGGCACCAGGTAGTAATTTAAAGGGCCTGCACTTAAAATCCCGTGCAAGACCCAGCCTCACAGACACATGACGCACCTGAAAGTGCATGTTAATTTTAGCACAAGAATGTCAAATTTACATGAATAATCTCAAAAACATCTATGAAAATGTTAGTTCTAGTTCTCATTACAGCTGGGAGCTTAAAAGATGAATGGGCTTATAGCTTACAGCATGCTGTCACCTCTAGAGAGGCTGCCAATATACATGAGAACATTCTGTGCTTTTGTCATGTTTGTTCAGGCTTCTACGTTTCACTTAACACAGTATTTCCTATAGAAAAAGACTGCTCTGCTAGCGGTGGTGGTCAAAATGGTTTCCAGTTCTTGTGGAAGGGCAGGTACCATAGTATGAAGCTGAAATTATTGAGAGGGCCCCTCTAGGTGGGATTCTGGTGCCTGTATAGCACCATGGCCCTTCACTGTCTCTTTCAGACCATGTCAGTCAGGAGGCTAAAGTGTTGTCATCCTGAAGGCGTATGGGACCACGGCAAAACCACAGGTCTGGCATGAAAATGGATGCAATGCAGGTTCCATGGTCTCCTCTGTTTTGTCTTCTTTTTATTTGCTGGATGCTGGAAAAGAGCTTACAGTCTCTTCTGGCTTTCAGCAAAATTCTGTAGCTGAACTATATTCAGCTTCCAAAAAATTGTTTTCAATGACAAATTTCAACTAACTGCTGGTTTTGCTGTTACTTCAGTCTTGGGTTTTGCTTGATCAATTCTAATATTTATTTGTTGGGTGCCACTCAGGAAGCAATTTAGCCCATCATCACTTCTACAGTTAAGTGCCACAAACTTGGTTTTAAGCCAGAAGTTATCATGCACAGGGTAAATAACAAGCACAAGCAGTGATTTGGCTCATACCAAGCTCTTCCTGGGATGCTGGCTCTTGCAGAAGAAGCAGTACTTCTGCAACCCATGAAAAGGGCAGCATTAACTTACAACTGCAGGACAGCAACATCTGTTGTAGCTTTGCACTCTACTTCTTCTGTTTCAGGCCTGGAGACCGAACCTTCAGGTACATCCACAAAGCTGAGCTGACCCCAGACTTACTAGTTCTGTAGATAAAACTGAGTTTTGAAGTGCTGGTAGAACAGGAGAGAAAAGAAGTAAGGGCTGGAAGGGAGGAAAATTCAGATTTAAAATAGGGCTTTGATTAAAGGACCAGTGGAACAGGCAGCTGACTGTGATCCTTCCTCTGCCTCAACATTTGTCTCAGCTTCTGTTACAGACCATCCTTCCTGCCCCTTCCTATCCCAAACAACTGAGTGTGTCCTCCACTGCAGCTGTACTTCCCTCATTCTCAGATGCCTCTGCTGACATTAACGGGTGAAAGAAGGAAGCTGGTTTGGGTCAAAATATCAGAGGACACCTGCTGCTACTGGGAAGGTCCACCACATGTTAGAGCTGACACCCTCATCAGCATCCATCATAGGAACAGGTTAGAGGTGGGGGCAACTTTTTAGGTTAAAATAGTTGATTTCACATAGTTTGCAAGCTGCCACTCTTCTTTGCCTGTGCAACCTCCTGTACAATGAAGGCCACTCAGACCTTTCTGGGGACTTTGCTGGACATGTACGTGGTCCTCATACTCATGACATTTGGATCCACACTTAAAAGCAAGCCTTTTAAGCAATTAGACAAAGTTTATGTTCTTGTATGCTCAAATGTTAAGGCTGTACTCATTTAGTTGTTACACAGGCTGCCTCTCATAGCCCTGGGAGTTTGCCTTAGTGAAAAATATCTGAGGGGAAATAAAGTACTGTTGTTGGTACTTAGCTCACAGGCAGGACTGAAGGACAACAGAAGAATGATGCTTAGCCCACTCAATGGAGAAATAACTTAACACCATTTGAACAATAGCAATCTCTATAGGCTTTCCTAATTTATGGCAGATATATGTGCTATCTGGTTTTGGAAAAATTTCCTTCAGCCTGAAGTTGAAGGAATTTAGCACTTGCAGTGAAACATACCATCAATTTTGTTGTGATTGAAAATGAAAGAACATTTCCTTTTTATGTTTCTTTTATATCTTTCTTGTTATGATTTTTGTTTTTTTTGATAAAAAGTTCAACATGCAGGAAAGTGGGGGGAAAAAAGAAGAAAGACCCACATTTTAGTCTTTTTTTTTTTTCTGCTAGGTTTTAAATGAAAAAAATTAAGTTTCCTCAGACAAACTGCAGAACTGCAGTCATCTTTTTCTTTGCTTCATTGTATATAGTTTGTATACATGTAAAGGAAAAAGAAAACTTGCCTGAGATTTCCTAACTGAAAATTTAGGCACGTCATTGGAAAGCTGCAATATATTGCTTTATTTTTCACATTGGAAAAAAAATTTATACATTTGGTATCTGATATTAGAGATACTAAAATAATGCAAACCTCGTGGGCTTTCCATTCAACATTATAGGATGTGAAACAGTAGCTTCTGAGCTGTAAGTAATGTCACTCTGTAGAATAGCTATTACATGCCAGTAACTTAACTACATCTGTGACAAAATACAGACTGCAGGGTTGTTTGGCTAGAGGAGGGATCAATAACTCAGACTTTGATTATTTTAAAAGAATATAGGGGAAAAAAAGGTGAAAAAGCTAACAATTTGGAGAATTGCCTGCACCTCTATACCCTATAGCAGAACAGGAGACAAGTTAACCCAGTAACAGAGGCAGTGACTGCAGCCTTCTGCAAAAGCAGGGTGAGGCTCACGCAGTTGTCATGACTCAAATTTCTCCCTCAGAGCTTGGTATTCATACTCTCCCCAGACCTACCTTTAACATGCCAAATCAGCAAGTAGATTTATGCAACGAGTATCATCAGAAGGTACTACTGCTGCAGTCTCAGTACTGAGGAAACATCCTGGGGCCTGAGACAGTCTTGCTGCAGTGGTTGTGAAGCCGACAATGGACACATCAGAGACACTCAGTAAACATGTACTGAAGTAGCAAAGAAGGTCTTCCAGTTTTAGATCAAAAGCTTGAAAGCCTTTTGAACTCCAGGGTGGGGAGAGATGCTCTGTAAGGTTTGTGTCTCATGCTTTTCTGAAGAAACACAGATCTTGACACACGTTCAGCCAGAGCGATCTCCTGATATAAATGATCTACCTATGCAGGGCTCTGAGTGCAAGTCCAGATTCAGGAGGGACAGAGTGAGGCCCTTGGTTATTCATAAACTCCAAGGAAGCTTTATGGGCAGGACTGTCTGGAAGACTTTAGCCTAGGGATTGGCATCCTCAGAGTGTGTCTGTTCGGTCTCCCTGGAGCTGGGACTCAACTCTTCTTGGGGTGAATAGAAGGCAATTTGTATTCTCATGTCATCTTAAGTCAGGTACCCAAAACTGATGGATGCTTATTCAGGAGTCATATTCCTTGACAGAAGTTATTTTAACTGGGAAGAAAAAGGCATAGATTTGGTGAGGGTAGTTATTTGCAAAATAATTTGTTTACTTTCTGATGTGTGTGATAACCTTTGTGGTAGGTGCACATGAGAACATGACATTTTAGATTAAGAGGAGCGTCATTGTGTTTAGCTCAAATGCCTCTTGGCAGGCAGTGAAATGGCTGGCTGTATATTTACATGCAAAATGTCATTTATATAAATCAAATACTGAACACAAATACCTAGAGATACTGTTTTTCTGTATGCAAAAGTTCATCATGGTATTTTGTGTGTTCTTTAGCGTGAGGCATGAATTAATCATTTGAAACAGTGTTTAGGAGCTGCAGACAGTCACTGCCCCTATCTTGGGCAGCATGCAGAGAAACAGCAAAATCTGTTCCCCAGATGAAGGATTTTAAGATTTTATGGCAGAATGTCTACTGTGTGAGAATGTCTTGCAGAGTGGGAGCCTGTGTATTTAGGGAATCTAAGCTGGAAACAAGCTAGTTAACATCTTAAAAAAGTAGCTGGTCACTCTTGAGAGCTACAGCTCAGAAAAGACAGTATCTTCAGTGAACTGAAATGAGACAAAAAATAATGAATTACAACAGTACTTAAATTCTTCACCTGGGAATAGACCCTCTCCTATGACCTGCTCTGCACAATTATCTTAGATTTCAACACAAAGGAAGAGGAAGGATAGGAGAATTGGGTCAGAGGAAGACTAAAGGGGATATTTTTGAAAGGTATGTGGGTGCTTGAAGGTGAAGCTGTGGCTAAGGCCATTTACAAATTGCTAATTTTCAGTGAAGTGAGGCAGTTAGTTGACTCTGGACATTTCATTTGATGCCCATTTACTCTGAAAAAGGCTTATTGCTGTTCTTTGAGGAACATTTCACAGTGACACACAATGTATATGACAGTGTCTGCTCCTCAGTTCAGAAGAACTTGAAATTTAACAGCGTCTTCACATGGCACTTCAGGTTTTGTTTCTTCATTCATTGAAAATAGACTCCATCTAACTACTGTATGCTGCTGAGTGCTGCAAGGTACAGAACAGGATCTTTTTTGTCTTGTTTCTGTCTGTGATTCATAAAGTCACCTGCAGGTTTCAGAGACAAACCACGGTTGAAATTTGTAGTTATCCTTAATATAAAAATAAGCCCTTCCAGTCAACCACTGTAACACTTGCCCCTCCTGAATGGTTTGAAAGGGAGGAAAATAATCCTTTGGGATTCAGCGCGAATGGAACTGACTACTAATCTGTCAGCAGGAAAAAGAGAAATTAGCTTTTCCCTTGCCAAGAAACACCTCTTAACTGCCAAACAATAAGGTGGAATAATTTTGTTTCAAAGTCTTTACAAGTGACTGCAATAAATGTGGCTTGCTGTATGTCACTCTCGCCTTCTTTGGGTTTGAAATGCCACAGGCACTTACACAATTTCAGCCCAAGTTAGAGGCATGTTCCCCCTAAAAATTGCTTCCTATGAAATATTCAGCGGTTCTCAACTGGATCCAAAGGCAAAGGGAGAGGTCCACTCCCCGCCCCCCCCCGCCCTTAATGAGGAAAACTGGAGAACTGGAATACATTTGAAGAGGTAGAGAAAAGAGAAAAGTCACTGTGATCTTAATTTCCATTCTCTGAGAAAACCCAGAGGCCTGATACAAGTGAGGTTCAATCAGATTTCCAGAGAGAAGTCTGTTGTTATTTTATCCATTTGATACGCAGAGAAATTGTCTTGTCATGGTTGTTTCAGTCACGGACATCCACTCTTCTCTCTGCTCCCTTTGGTTTTACAGAATGTCTGGTTTCTGCAAGAAGACTGGTTTTGCTTTTATTTCTTCAGCTGAGTTGCCTTTTGCTGCCTTAAGCAATTTTTGTTGGAGAAGCTGAGCACAGAGGGATAAGGGATACTTATGGTAGCTCTGTTTGCAGGACAACTTCCTCACACCAAAGATTCAAAATCAGAGACTAGATTATTTTTATGACATTTTTACATACTATTTTTTGTGCTTGTGCTATTATCTACATTGTGACTGTTATCAACAGATTTAGTGCATTTTGGGGATCTCGCTGTGTTTTATGGACAGAACTAATAGCTTTCATTAGCCCATATGATACAGCTGGGCAAGAAAAAAGACACTTACTGAGGCCCACCACCTCTTTTCAGATCTGGAAATTAATTTGCATGCTTGCAGTAAGAGTCCTAGCTATGCAGCTGACTCTTATCACACACTGTTTCCAGCTTTAAAATGCATGAACAAATGTATTTGGAGTAATGAATAATAAATAAACTTTATCTCAACACACTCTTTTATACCACAAATTCTCAAGGTATTTCACAAAAAGTAATAAACTTTCTATAAAGAGTAAGGACCAACATGCTACCACCTCTACAAGAAGAAGAGGCAAGTCCTTAGACATACACAGCTATTCTGCACACACAGAGCCTATGCATATTGAAGCACACATAAAAGATAGAAAGAGTGCTCAGGGTTTTTCGTTATATCCACAAGCAGCTGTCTGTTCATGAAAAGTAAACAGGAAATTAAAGATAACAAAGGACAAATGTTGCATTGTCCTGATTTCTAAGCTGAAGTCTTAATTATTTAAATTTAAAATTAACATATT
>JAVJGJ010000062.1:41482684-41502555 GCA_035590215.1 Microhierax caerulescens
TTGTTAGGTGAACTTTAAAAATAGAGTAGGACTGACCAGCTTGGGATTTGCCCAGAACACCAAATTTGAGACACTTGCCCACTGGGAAACCACCCAGTCCTTGTCAAATATCTCAGGACCTCCAGCAGGACTATGTCCTCTACGGATTCTGGGCATTTTCTAAGTGCCAGCTCAGGAGCCTACACACAGAAACTTCCTGAAAATGTTACTGCACTGCAATGTGCAATTCTCTCGCCTTCTTTTTTTTTGAGTTTTATGCTGTAATTCTTTATGTCATTGAGGCAGCTAATGTGAACTGGGTTGGAAGATATAACCCTTTGTATCTAGTAGCTGAGGGCTTCAGCTGTCTATAAGCCCCAGCCTAGTTTTACGCAACACAATTGTTGCTGTGATAGAGTTTTATAGAATAATGCTGTTAAGGTGTGAGAAAGCCCATGAGCTAAAGCCATGCAGGATAAGAAAAGCAAAACAGTAGACTCAATAGTATTTGCTGAGATGGGGTTGCTTAAAGCTCAGGGATTCAAGATGAAAATACTGACATGAAAAGCCGTAAAATCCTAGGGAAAGGAAAGCAAAGAATAGGAAGACAGGAAATCAGCAACACCAAAAAGCAAGAGACAGACCCTTCTTCGCCTGACTGATGACTGCCTGTTCAGCAGAGAGTCATCCACACTCACAAGAATATCTGCATGCCCTGGTGACACGGTAGTCCTAGCTATCCATTGCGTGTATTCACCAATAAATAAATGTTATATACTCTAAAACTGTTTTTCTTGCTTGCACATTCAAGCACAGTAGAGGTACCCAACAAAAAGCAACCCAGAGGCAAGAGGCTAAGGAACAAATGAGCCTTTGCAAGAGGGACATCTGTTTCAATTCCTCTACCCCTCATTAATTCCCTACTATCCATTTTTGCTAGGACGCCCAAACTATCAACTAACTCCATGTTCATGGCAGCTGGTCATGGTAAGGGAAGAATGCTGCTGGCTGAAGAGAGCAAAGGAGATACATCAGTCAAGCATTTTCTCTCACCTTCCTCCCTGCTAAAGGAGAAGGGCACGATTAAGCGATAAAGGAAAAAGGAGCTGAGGTGGGCAGGGAATCCAGCCGGAAGAGGTGGTTCAGAGCAGAACTGAGTATTGCTGCCCTCGGTACGATGGCTGTGGAGACTCACGACATACGTAGTACTGATCTAACTAGTCTAGAGCCACATTTCTGTTTCTGAAAGGAAAAGCAGGAAACAACCTATATCTAGATGCTCCCTGAACAAGGGAAAACAATGCTTTTGTCCCCTTCTAGATGCTATTCCCACAAGAAATTCACTAGTGTGGTATGATTTCCATCTAGTCTGGGCAGTAAGATCACGGACTCTCATTGCCAGTCCCCACAGGCTTCCAGTAGCCCCAGTAGGAGTGAAATGCGTAAGCAGGGCTGGGGAGAAAACCTGTCTTTTAGAGAACTGCCACCACTTGTTTCTCTGTACAGGCCTATTTTGATCCACATTGGCTGTGAAACCTGACTTATAGCCCAAATCAGTAATCCTGCAAGCAATATACAAAAACTTTTCTAGTATAAAGAAAGTGTTCCTTTCTTCCCATTTTTTTTTTTAAAGAACTCTCTTTTTAAATCAGGGTTAGATCACAAACAAACAAACGTTAATAGAAAAGATCACATATATAACCCCTGTAGTCTATTTACCTATGTAAATAACATGTAATTTTCACTATCTAATTACTGTTTCATGTCCCATTTCCTGCTGTATTCTATATTTAAATTGCATATTTGCCTCTATCTACATTCTCATAATGTGTGTTGATATGAATATTCATACCACCATTGAGTGTTTGATTACTTCTGTGCTAACCTTGAAAATACTACCCTTGCAATACAGCAAACAGCCGGGTGCTGTGGTTGCATAACAGTGAAGAGAATAAAATAAAATAAATAATGCTCAGACTGATTTAACAGCACTGTTTGGTATCAGACCATGTTCTGCTTTGTTTTTTCCTCAGCAGTTTGTTTGGTTTTGGGTTTTGTTTTTTTTTTCCCCTCTAATAAATTAAGCAAAGCTAGTCCTTGCTATAGTTCTCTGAATTATAATTCTGGAGACTGGACTTCCACAGAAAAGGATTGGTGAAAGTAATAGGCAATGCAGAATTCCTGCATATTGTACAGCCTTTTCAGTTGGAAGAGAAAAACATTTTCTATTGCAGCTGGATGCACATTCCTTTTTCATCAAGTGACATTTGAAAGAGCATTTTCACTGTTCTAAATTTAGGAAAAAAAAGAAAAAGGCACAGTTTAGAGGACTGTCTCCATGAACAAAAAAACAGAAAGATCAACAGAAGTGTCCTGGAACCAGTATGAACTGGTTCACCTCCATTATGACTTTTATATCATGAAGTTTTGATTTTCAACCTGTATTTCAAAAGAAAGACTTTTCTTAAAAATTGAATTTTAAAACAGAACAATTTCATTTACAAACAGAATGAAAAGACTCCTTATTTTAAGATTTCTCTGTCTCATAATTCAAGATCTGGGAGGAGAAACAGGCTAATTCCCTGATTTCTTTTATAGTTTAATACCTAGGACTGAATCCATCATGCCCTGACAGTGACTGTTTCCCTACACTGACTATGGAGGAAACCTGGAGTCCCTCTGAGGCAGTCAAACACAGCAAAACGTGTCCTGGGCGGGGTGATGCCCCATCCCCAGGGCCATTAACACATGATAGACAGACAGGCTTGCAGGTGGTGAGGAAGGGGGTTATTTTATGACAGTGTCCTATTGACTCCTGGCCACATACAAAACAGTCTATTGCTCTTCTGGTCGTCTTTTACCCCCTTTCAAGAGACACCGCAGTTTCCCCACCCTGTACAGTTAAGTTACTTGAGGGTGCTTTAAAGATGCCGATGTACCAGCTGCCGTTCACCCTCAGGAGCACTGAAGCTTGCAGCTAGGTAACTTGTCCTGCTTTTTCTTTTTCTGAGAAGAACTTGTTATTTCAGTCTACACTGCTTATATGTTCACCTCTGGGGGTATCTTCTAAGTATCTTCACACTGAAGGCATCATTCCCCAACAACTTTGCAGTTATGACTCAGTGACTTCAGAGATTTTCAGCCTACAGAAGAGGAAAAGGCGGTCTGAGCTAGGAAGTTGTTTCTGTGACAGGCCATGGAGTGTCTCCTGCTGAGACACGATTTTATTTTGTGGCCTCCGCTGTTTTATCACGTGCTATGGAGCAGTTACGGAAGGGAGCTATAGCTGCTGAGAAAACACAGAAAGTTTTGGCTGATATGGATCTTGAGCTCATTAAGTTGTAGTGGCTGGGAGTTACCCAGCTCTGTTGTCTCCTCTGTTCGCTGCCTCCATTGCTGCCTGTAGAAGTAAGGCTTCTTGAATCTAGTGATACAGCTCTGACAGAGGCTGAATATATTCACTCACGTTCACGTTAGGAACAGCAATGGACATGATCAGCGTGGCAACCTTTCTCCTGGCTCCTAATTAGATTTGTTAGGGTACTGGCTAGGGACCAGGCTAGAACGTAGCCCCACTCTTCTGCACATCGGGGTTTCATAGAAGGAATAAATCTGGGGTTAGTTTAATGGCACTCCACAGATCCCTGTATGAATTTCATCATAGGACAGCGATGTTGAGAGCCAGCATTTGATAGGGGCCGAATTCCCAAAAGGTTTGAGGCGACTGCACCCTATATTGGGGTATGGCAAAGGTTGACTCACAGTCAGAGCCCATTACTGAAAATCAGACCTTAATCACTTTATTTTGTGGACAGATGAGAGCATTACCCAGTGAGGACTGCTTCTTTTCGACACCTTACATTTAAAGGACTTCTACTAGGATATAAAAATGTAAAAATGCAATTGCCAAAGTTATGAAAATCAGATCATTACTATGTAACATATTGCCATGTTTTTAACCTGTGCAGCCTGAATCTTACTTTTGAACACAGTTCAAAGCTGAAGTGGACAAACTTTAAGTAATTCTATAAGGAACAGCAGGAAACTATAAGATCCCAGAACTGTTCTGAGCTTTGACTAAGTTTCATCTTTAATGGTTCTGTTCTGCCTCCAAATAAACTGAATAATGACTAGAATCTAAAACTTATTTAGAAAGTTGCCATAGTAACAATTAACTACCTCTAAGCCTTTCAGCTTTATTTTATCTTTTTTTCACTGAGGTGCCCCAAATTACTTGAATCCTGAATAGCTACAGTAATATACCCATGTCTTTGAACTGAACGACATGGTTTTTCTAGAACCCTCATTATGTGAATATTGATTGAATTTCTAATTGGGACTAGCCATCATCTTGCTGACAGCATCCCTGAGAGAAGCCATGTAAGAGTGAGAAAGATTATTAGCAGAAAAAATAAGAATGCTGTTTCCACTAGGAAAGCAGATAGGCTGGTCAAGCTGAAGAAACAGTGAATGGACTAGAATTAGCTTAAATGATTAAGTTTATTTGGACTATGAACCTCTTCCAGATGCAGTGCTGTTTGTTTCTGCTATTGTCCTCTTACACTCTATTAAATATAAAAATAGCAGAGGAACGCAGACAGACTGATTCCAACTTGTGGATTCAATAATTATTCCTGCCAGTGCAAAGGGCATATTAACCCTAATTATTCTAATTTAGGTGCATTTTCCACTCACTTTGTCCTGACATGCACAATCCTGATATTAAAAATCGTTTCCTGAAATGTTGTGCCCTATATTTTCCTCTGCCACTTTGTCTGTTGTCATTTATCTTTGATGAAGCAGAGCTTCTGAAGTCGCAGTGCTTCTGATGTAATTAAAAATAATTGTCATACACTCAAAGCTTAAATTGTACCCAGGCACCCGTTCCTGGTGGTTTTCCTACACACTAGCTGTAATCTTCAGATGCATAAATCTGAACCGTAGAAGCAGCATCTAACCTGATGCGTGGGGATTGTCCTTGGACTGAAAATCTCTGAAAGGACCACACCAGTGTTTGGTTTCCTTCAAAGACTTCAGGTGTTGCTGAGGGCAGACTGCAGGAAAGCGTGCCATGCAGAATGCCCTCACCTGTGTCTTCAACCACCGTGTGCTGGTGCTAATCAGTATGCTCCACGCACATTCAGCTTTCTGCTTATATTTTCAATTATTTCTGTGGATTGGCTTCTCAGAGTCACTCATAGCTGTAGGTGGTTGGGTTTTCTAAGTTCTCTCTTCTGGGTGTGGCCTGATTACCACTGAGTTCTTCAGGGCCTCAGGAAGAGCAAAGAACAGCCCCTCTCAGTAATGTGGATGCTTGTTCTTCTTGTTAAGGCAAAGAGGGGCAATTGAGGTGCCCCAGTGATTGTAATAGCTCCAAAGCTTAATTTGGCTCTGCAGGGTGCTCAGGCTAACTGTCTCAATCTCCCAATTCCTTCTCATGCTACTTCTACTGTCAACTTTTATTGCACACTTCCAGAGGTGGCTGTGCAGGGCCAGCATCGTGCCTCCAGTAGCAGCCAGTAGCTTTGAGGAATTTAAAGGACACAGTGTCTGTAGTATCTCACTCCTGCATCGTAGCAATTGCCAATTTGCTTTCAGCCTGTAAGGTCTTCTGGGATTAGAGTTAGCACCTGGACCATTACATTGAACAGTCAGTAATGGCCAGAAGTAGCCACAAAAGATGAGCATTTACCCACATCTCTTAGATAAGACTGAAGTCTGTAGCATTAATACATGCTGCTATTTTCATATCTTTTCTGAATTCACAGTATTTTGGTCACCCATCTTTCAAATCAATTCCACTTGTATTGTGCATGGTCCTTTTTTGTTTATTGCACTAGAAAAGGGAGTGCATTTTTGTCTTGTGGGTTGGTTTTTTTTTACTATAAAGACAGTACATTTCTAACTTCGCAAGTGAATGTGGGGAAAAAAAAAACATATCAGTGGCACCATTCAGAAAGCAAGCAGTCTTTCTTCCATCAGATAACTACAAGCAGTAACTGATAACAATTGAACTCTAAAGGAATTGGAGCAAAATAATTCCAATTTCACTTGGTATGCCTTTGCTAAAGTCCGTCCTAAGGCAAGAGGGGAAAAGCAGATGAGTTCACTACTGCTGTGATGAAAACAATATTCATCTGGATTACCCTTAAACCTGTCCTGGGGTTTAATAATCACTTTAACTGCAGATAGCTTAACAAAAACAGCTCAGTACTGGTTTTATATTATTTTTCCCACATCTCAAAAAGAATCTTTGCAAGTGGGGTGAACGCCTTTTTTTTTTTTTTTTTTTTTTAAATAAAAGAACAATATCCTAAAGCAAAGATGTTAGCTCCATCCCTAGATCTGACAGAAGGAAACACAATCATTCAATGCAAATAAAATCTGGAATAAAAGGATAAGATATGGTCATTTTCGAACCAGATAAAATGATTCAGCAGCTGTAGATTTCTTGTCTGCACTGCAGTTCTCAGAATTTTCATAATTTACATGACTAAGAGATGTTTGGCTGCTCAACCTTGTAATTCACAGGGAAATAGCATCTGGCTATTTACACTGTTATATTGACCTTGGAGAGCTTCCTGTACATATTTTTCTCTTTACAAAAGTGCCTATTGCTATCACATAAAGCAAAATAGCAGTGACACCAGCCTTCAAAACATTATATAGCATGAAGTAGATAACTTTTGGGCCATACACTGTTTACACTCAGCATAGGACGGGACAGTCATATGGAATGAAGGAATTAATAGACACAGACACATCAGCCACCACTGTACTCTATAGTACAAGGTACAGCTTTGACAGTACAAAAAAGAATCAATCACCTGTGCGCATTCCAGCCAAACCACCCTTCTCCCTTACAAGCCAGCTACTGGTTTCTATCTCCTCTTACTCTTTTGCTGACATTCTCCTAACAGACTATGCCTGTTAGGACAGGACAGCTGGAGGTGGCTGACTGTGAAACGCCTGACTTGCATTACAGGGAAGATGGATGAGCAGAGGAGGGAGAGCCACTGGGGCTGGGGGCAGTGTCAATGCTGGCGCTGGCTGTGGCTATTACTCACTGACTAGCAGCAGCCTGCCTTCTTGACAAGGGGATAAACTGGGCTGGGAAGGCTAATGAGTAAAAGCATTGTCCCTGCAGTGGGTGCAGGCATGCTCAAGCAAACACAGGGCTGGAAGCTGCTCCAAACAAGCTGATCACATGTCAGCCAGCAGGTAACTGCCCACCCACTCTCAGCAGTACTGGAACAAACACCACTTCCATACACAACTTCTGCCAGGGCCGCTTGCAAGACAAATGTGAACAACTAGAAAGACAGTTGCAACATATACAATGCCTATTCAGCAACAGTTTTCAGAAATGGCTTCTGAAAGTACCTATACATTCTCCCAAGTTTTCTTCCCAAGATGGACATGCTGCATTTTTTGAAGACATCTTGCTTTGGGCACTAACCTCACAGCTATCATGTCTTCAGGTGTTTTGTCCTGCCTCCTGACACCCTCTGATGCTCTGTCCTCCACCTCCTCCCTCCTCCTGCTTCACTCGTGCAGGCCTCTGGCTTGGTGGGGCAGCTGTTTGCCAGTCCATTCCTCTGAGACCTATGTGGTAGAGCGGACAAACATCACAGCCCCAGAGCGTGCACCCCTCCACTTCATTTTCAAGGAAGGCTGTGAAACCTCTCACGTGGGGGTCTCCCCAACTCTTCCTCTGGCCAGTCTGCTTTTCTTTGTCAAGCTGGCTGTGGTCTCCGTGCCATGTCCCACAGCTCCTGTGATGCTCAGCATGGTACCTGAATGTACAAACACAACATGCGCTCTTTCATACATATACTTCATTCGTTCAGCCCTATTTAATTCAGACACAGTGATTCATGCATTTACTTTCCTTGGAAATATTAATACCAGCTCATACATACAGAATGAGAAGAGAAGTAGCAATAGCATCGAAATTGGCCTGTAACTGATGTTAACATAGATAGTTACAATGTCTGCCTGGCATACATCTTTGTTTCTTGGGTGATGTGAGTGACAGAGAAATAGAGGGGAAAGAGAGAGAAGGGTTGTAAACCTTAGGTGTATGTCTGGAAATGAAACAATTTGGTACACTCATTGCTTCTGTCTGGAGAGAAAACATCTTTAAACTCTATGAATTACACTCTGAACCCAAAGAGAAAAAGCTATACCTTTGATTTCTTGCAGAAATGTGCTGTGGTTTTTCTTTAGCGAGCAGAAAAAGGAGTGCACTTTCAAAAGTGGTAACTGGAGGCAGTTACAAAAGAAACCAGCTGTTTGAGTACAGGTGTCCTAAGACTGGAGCCTGGTGCTGAAAGGCAAAATGCTCAGTTAAAACCTGGTTTGTGTCTTCAATTAGAATAGTCAACTTTAAACAAATGCACAGATATTTTCCTGTGATATTTGTGAAAGCACATTTGCTTTATACCAAGGAAAACATTTATTAGACAAAAAAGATGCAGTAAATAAATTATTTGTTGTCAAACATCTCAAGTGGTAGTCGTGATCACAGAATTATGGGGTTTCTCTTTTTTTTTTCTTCCTACCCTCACGTTATTTTTACAGTTCTCAAATCCCCAAATAATCTTTAATGATTAACATAGTTTCTAGACTGGGCTGCTAATTTACTTCTCATTACCCAAAAACACATACTGACACTGGTGATATTCAACATAACATACAAAGGTGGATGACTTTTCACAATGGTTTTAACGGGGTCTTATTTTGTGATGCGTGGTGTAGCTTGTGGGGTCCAGTGTTTGTATCACATTCATGAAAAGGCAGAGTCTATAAGCATTGTGATGTCCCTTGTAAAGTTCTTGAACTTAAGAAAGACATAATTGTTTTGTTTTACTGATTCACATTAAATATTGGCTTTGGGTTTGCCCTCTGCTCTACACCGGCCACTGGAATAAATTGACATACAGTATAAAAAGCAGGCACAAGGCAATGAAAGATGTACTGGAATATCACAATGCTTATAGTTGTCACATATCTTAAATCCACGTAATTATACTTTTCTTCAGACGCTCAGATCCACCATTAAACCTACACCTACCTTAAGCACATTTGTATTAAAAGTACTTATTCAATAAATTTCAGGTTCTGTTCACTAAATATTAAAGAAAAAAATGCAGAAATATACCAATTTCTTTATGAACTTTTTCAGAAGGACAGTACATATCTTATAAGCAGATAGTTGAAAGCAACCTTGCTTTATTTTTTATTATTCACAGTGTGTTATCTTGGTATTTAATAATATGATTTACCATTTTCCCTTGACTGATTCCCATAATTAATTATTCTAAATAATTATTTCTTTACATTGTGAAATTTTCACTGGTGTTTTTGAGTTACAGCTTTACCGATTTTCACTAATTGTTAAAGCTCAGGTTTTCCCTACGTATGTAACCCTGTATATTGCTACTGGTTGACAAAGCTGTTTTGCATGTCCACTATTGGAAAAAAAAATAAAAAATGTCCTGAGTCTGTGTAGTGGTTCACCTATTTCATGATGTTTGTTTTATCTTCTGATTTGATAATGTAGCTCATATGGGCAGAAAGTATCTGATTTAAAAAAATAATCTCTTCCTGTAGTTGGTGGTGTTTTCATAACAGCAGCATAGTCTAAGGATATAAGGAAAATAAAAGAGGTCAGCAAGGCAGGCTGAGCTCAAAATCCTGTTTGTTTTTCACCTGTATAAATTGATCTAATAAAAGATATTACTTTTCCACTAAATTTGATGAACTCTTAAGAAAGGGCTGGGTGACGCTTTGAAAGGAAATGGATAGGGAAAGACAAATAGTCCAGTGAAGCTCAGCAAATGCCCCAGAGCCCTCTGCCTACCTTAATTTCATACTGTACAATGAGTCCAGCATATGTTTATCTTTCTGTGTTTTCTGTCCCAGTCACAGGAAGAGAAGCACACTTTGAAAGGCACATGTTCATATGTACCATGTCGTAAAAACAGAGACCTCCTCCTACAAAATCTAAGACATCCTTGAAAACTGGATGATTTACACTAAGGCAGGCTGAGTCCTGAGCTCTGTCACTGCTACACTGACAAGCTCTCAGGAGTCAAATTCTCAAACTGGACACTGCCATCAAAACTTCAGGCAGTTTTATTGGAAAGGCAATTGTTAAAAAGTCAAAACCAGAAGTCCATACACTAAAAAAATCCTCAACTCTGTACACTATGCAAACAGAAATCAGCATTTTTATAAGACTCAGAAGGTTTTGTGTGGTTTGTTGGTTTTGTTTTTTGTTGGGGTGGGAAGGGGAAAGAAAAAAGCAAAATTTTATTAGCTAAAGAAAAATTATACATGCCTTCTGTACCCTTCAATACACTAATCACTACTCAATTCTTCTTTATACTAATATTAGATCTCATTTTTCTTAGTAAAAATACAGATCAACTTCACATTAGAAATCCCCTAGTAAAACCCTTTACCCATTAAAATGACTTACACTCTTCTTATTGCTAAGATACTTCACCTGTTTTTATTGACCAGTATTCCTCTGGTCAATATTCATTGAGGAATCTCATTCTTTTAGTAAGGTCAAAGCAAAGCCCTCATCTCAACGTGCTTGGACTTATTAAACTTTTTAGATTTTACCTTTGGTTGGCTTATTTGCATTTCCATCTGGATCTCTGACCTTCACCCAAGTGGACTTCAGTTATCTTTTGTGTTGTATCTAAGCTCTAGTCTTTGGTTGCATCCTTTGCAGACAATTTACAAATTAATAACATTCTTTCAATAAATTACTTAAAAAAATATTATTTATGTGTCAGTAGATGCCATTACAGCCACTTTATTTGTCTTACATTCTCTAGTGATTTAGAAGAAAGAAAGAAGCGGCTGGTCAAGCTAACCACAATGGACTACAATGCTAAGGTCATGTTTCATCAAGTTGGTATTTCACTTCTGAAATTCTAACTTTTGGGGTTTGGCAAGAATTGAGCATACAGCTCTGCAAAGCAACAAAATCCATTATAAAGGTTTTTCAGCAGAACGCTCCTATTGAGAAATTTAGGAAAGGCAATGCTATCATTTTCAATGGCAGCAGTTCTCCAGAGGTACCTATTGAACAGCTATAACAGTCGATAAAATCATGCAAGACAGATTATTTGCTCTGTTTAATAAAGTGGGATTGAAGACAAGGTTTTTGTGCATTAATTACTAAAAATTATTGTTAAAGGTCCTGTTCACATTTCAGAGGGTTTTTAACAACAGAAACTATCTAGAGACAATAGCTAGTTCAATGCAGATGATATCATAAAATATCATTGGTAGGGATAAAAGCTTATGCTGATTTCTTACTCTGTAAGTTCAAGGACAAGTTCTGAAGGATGTCACCTGAGACAACTAAGTTTAGAGAAGTTGAAGTTAGAAGTTTAACAGAATACAAGCAAGCCTGTTCCAGAAAGCATGCAGAGAAATGGAACTTCCCCCCCTCAAGATTTCCTGGTAAATTTAATGTCTGTAAAAGTAGCTCTTCACTATTTAATGTGATAGGCTTATAGCAACTAGGTGAACGGTTTTGAAAGTAGACAGTTTTTATTCTCCATACATAAGAACAATGTAATTCCAGCGTGTCCTGCCCTCAAAATGAGCTAAGGAAATAGCTGGGACATTACTGCAGTAGTCTTCAGACTCCCTACCCATCAATGGATGCTTGGTATCTGCACTGTAAAGATTTTTCTGCTCTTTAAGTTTAATTACGAAGGGCTAATATATACAAGGCTTGCTGGCAAGTTTCTCTTTTATATCATCTTGCAACCTTATTTAGAAAATGAAGTATTCCAGAGGGAACAGAAGCATTCATGATTCATTAAATGCTCTGGGTAGACTCAGAATGACAGTTATCATATCTGTGCTGTATGCCACTCCCTATTCAAAATGCATCAGTTCAGACATGTGCTCCAAGATCATAAAATCCAATAGGAATTAATAGCATGCTGAAATACCTTCCTAAGTAGGAAGGCATTCTTTGGAAGTACTGGGCTGCAAACTATAACTTCTTAAAATAAAAACACCTAGCTATCATTTAGTGTGTTATCTATAGTTTGGGATCCTTCAAAACAATCTGCAACTCTTCCCACTAAGGTCCACAGTTTTTGGAGCAGAACGTTAGTGCTCAAGTGTTTAAGAACATTTTTAGCATTAATGGCAGGTCTCACAGAAGTCAAAGCATCACCAAATATTCAAAATTGATGACTCTGAATAAACATTACCAGGTGCTTAAGACTTTTTCTTTGTCCACATCTGAGTGTGTTAGAAACTGTGGCACTAACAGGGCCATGATGCAGAGGAAGCTTGATTTCACAGCAATTAATTTGCTTGAAGATTGTTTTTTAAATAGAGTTCCCTGGCTGATACGGTAAATATTTGGTTTGGTATCTAAAACTGTGTATCTTAAGATGTTACTCTGTAATTTGCCTTTGAGTACCTAGGAATTTCAGTATTTGAACAGCCGTTATGCCCTACTCTCAGAGCTTGCAGTTAAATGCACCAAAATGGAAATAACATGTTGTATATATGTCTATTTCCATAATTTACCCTAATTTCCAAAGGCATTGCCAACTGAAGTACATGTTGTGCTCATGAGTTAATGACCAAAGCTAGATATGAAAGAGTCAAGCGAGTCCTCCATTTGATACTTACTCTGTACCAACTTTTGTCTCACTTGTACTCTCTGCAGCTGTGGCAAGATATTTTTCTTTTGCTAATTGCTTTCATTGTTTACCTCTTTTTTTGGGGCGTACATTCCACAGGTGCTTTAGAGGGCTTCTTTACCTCCACAGTGAAAATATCTGAAAGCAATGAGAGGCTTATAAAATGATGAATTACAAACCTTCAGCAGTTGTGGGGTGTTATTTGCATTGCATTTCACTTTGTGTGAGTGTGCATTCAATAGCACTAGAGAAGGCTGTCAGTGCCAGTGCACTGCTTGGACTTACCAAGGCTTGAACACAAGGCCACAGCAAAGCACTTCAGTGGCTTGTCAGGTCTCACCAGTGCCACAGTGCATTCCCAGTTTGGCACAGCATAGGACATTTCTTCAAAAAGTCATTGTAATGATCTGCATGCCATTTTCCATATGCTTTGAATCAAGGGTTAAATACATCTGCTGAGCTCATCCTAGATGGAATTCAAATCATCTTGAAACTGAGCTCATAAACCTGACATCAGATCACTATGCATCTTGCACAAGTTGCTCAGCAATTTCTTGTTCATATTTTCACAGATATAGATGCATATTCACATCCCTAATGGCTATATACACGTATATACACACACGTACATGAGCTACATAGATTAGCAGCCTCACTTGGGAGAGTATGTTTTATGTTCATAGGAATAGCCTTCCTCCAAGGCAACAATAGCTCCCAAAATGTTAAGGATATTCATCTCAAAAACACCTTGCTCCTCTCTCTGAAGAATCCCGTCTTCCATGCAGCTTTGCATAGCAAACCCCTCTATCTGTTACCAGCAGGGGAGAAGCACATGCAAAAGAGTGAAAATTGATCCATGATGGACTTTCTGTGGTGGTGTTTTTTTTTAATGATGAGCCTCTGCAGTGGATGCTACCAACTTCAAGTTAGTTTACTATTCTAATTTTCATGCTCCTTAGTTACCCATAGATGGTAAATAAATGCTTCACAGCAAGTCGACTGGGACTTAACTACAACTGCTGCAGCTGTGGGATACTGAAATACGGATAAATAACAAGTCAGTAGGACAAATATAGTGGCAAGATACCGGTTTTAACTACGTAACAAAACCCAGATCCTAAATCACACTGTATCTTTAGTTGCTTGTCTTGGACTGCACTAGGGGAGCAGCTTGCAGACAGAAACTTACTCTTTTCCTGTTCTACCTCCCACAACTCTCTGGAATTGTTGGTGAATGACTGTTCATAACTTGAAATTTATGCTAACAGATGTGTGACGGATAGTCACTTAGTTGAAGAGAAAATGGAGGCTGGTAAATTATCCTGAAATTGTTTGATTTATCCTGGAGCAGCAGAGGCAAAAACCTTTCCCAGCTCAGCATACTTGTGAGACACTTGTGTTGTAACTGGGAATCTTGGAAAAGACAAAACAAAATCCAAAGCAGAGAACCACTGCTGGTTTTGCTGAGATGCAATTAATTTTAAAATAATTAATGTAGAGTTTACCTTTTGCATTGCTTACCTACGAACTGCTTTATGAGCACTCCTTTCTGGTATTGCTTTGCAAGGATATTATGGTTGCCATTAGGAGAAGTAAAGCTAAAATTCCACTGTTAAACGTACTGCAGTTTGACAGTGGCTCCTTTTTTATAACTGCTAGTTATCTTAATATGCAAATGTATGGATCACAGACCTCTCTCACCCTTCCTATTTGTATTCCTTAGCATCTACTGCAGCTTACAATTCTGTTTCTAACTCTCCTTATTATAAAACTCTCCAGTTGCCTCATTGTAAATTTGATTTTGGAAAGCTGACTGTACTTCAAAATCATATTCCCATTGATGTGCACTGTCCAAAATGGACCATTTGATGTCATTTTGGTTTAGAAGGAATCACAATTTGCATGAAGTAATCCAAACCGGACAAAGAAGTAGCCATCCAGACACTTACTGCACACTTGTGAATGAGTTTTCCACTGTGGAGAGGTTCATATCTCATCCAAATTCAGAGGTCCCAGTAGTATTCAAGCTATCAGTAAATCAGAACTATGCCAGAAGTCAATTAGTATTTTCACTGTGAGTAACAGCAGAACTGGAAGTAGCTCCCATGAAAGCACAGAAATTAAAGAAAAAAAAAAAAAAAGAAAAAAAGAAAGAGGGAATGAGAGAATAGTAATTGGTTCCTCAGCACATTACCATTTCCTACTGAGCCAAGTTTTAGATAAGAAATTTGAATGTGAATAAAATGTGGTAAGCTACTTTTGGACATGTTATACAGAAAATGTTTCTTCATTTACCTGTGCAAGGTTACATTTTACCATTAAAAACACTCAGTCTAGATGTATATACAATTTAAGTATCTGAGAGTTTACTGCAGATTGAAGTGTTCTATAGCCTCAAATTTCTCACCTCTGCCATAAGCTTCTCGAGGAACCTGAAGAAGGAGCTGTCAAATGCTACAGTGAGTTGTGTCAGTATGTGCAGATATCTATGTACAAGATTTAATGCATCTTTGAAGTACATCTTCTCCTGCCTAGAGAAATTCTGTGGCAAGAGGGAGGGGAACCTCATGAGAAATCACTACAGAGGATCTGATGATGGATGAGAATCAAAGGAATCAGTCTGGAGCTTGGTGCAATCATTTATAAAAGCTAACCACTTTCTGTGAATACTGACAACTTTGGAGAAATGCTGCATGGATTACAGATGAACAAGAACTTCTCTTCTGAATAGTAAAAACAATGTTTAGAGCAATAATGAAGGTCAGGACATGCCTGCTTTGTAACTCACCTTAGCCTGTAAACAACAGGCACGTGGGGCTCTTATACTCAAATTCTTTGAAAATGGGTCCATGGATTCATTAGGGCATGCATTTAGACTGAGCAAGCATTTTGGCGGAACGCTTTTACCATATATAAGTGTGAACATCCAGTGAATATGACTTGTATGTTACACTGACTGTTTTTAATATAGCAGACTAGAAAAAACAGAATTTTGAGGGCATCGAGGGCAAAAGTGAGATCATGACCTACTATATATTAAGTGATATCATCTTGTATTAAATAACAGGCTCCTTTAACCTCTCAAAACAAAGAAGCCAAAGTAAACTGCCTTGTTTGACACATCCTGTGTCTTTTCTCCCCCAACTCCATAATCCCTATTCTCCTTAGATGGCCCACTAGCAGGATAAAATAAAACAGTACAAGGACTGGAAGACTGGTCCTGACAAGTGAAAGATCAAACAGAAAGCACTGCTTTTAGAATGTGAAAGCAGTTAACCATTTGCTACAAGAAGGTGCAAGAGATTCTTTTGTTCTTGAACGGTTTCAAACACGACCAGATTGAGTATCATCCTCAAAACTTTGCCCCAACTCAGCCAGAGTTCATGAACTTATCAGAGCACTGGCAGCTGAAATCAAATCCTCTTGCCTTTCTGAAGTAGGAAGTCTGAACTGATATCACAGTAGTCCCTTTTGGTCTTAAAATCTATGAATCTGCTTTCAACCGTATTGAGTGCAATAGCTCTTCATACAAAATGGAATCTCTGTTTACCTTTATTCTCTTGGCAATGGATCCTGCTAGCTACAATTAGGTTTGGCAAATGAAGAATCTAGAAGACTGACATAGTACTGTTTTTAAACTGTCTGCTGAGGCTTTGGCTCTGTGTTAATTCCAAGAGACTGCCCTCTAGCCAGCCTTTGCTTTTTTTTTTTTTTTTTCTCCATCTTGCAAATAAATATTTTACTGTGCTCTGATATAAAAATTTGATAGAATTTGAACTGAGGAAGCACAGATGAGAAAAGGATATTCAAGCTTATCTTTACAAAGTAAAAATGGTTGTTTTTTTTTTTTTAATCTTAGCTCTCTTGCTAAAGCAATTGAGAAGAAAGTGTATTTGTTGGTCTACATCTTGGAGGGAAAGATAGTTTATATTCTTATATTAATCAGGAAATGTGTTTAGCTATCATGATATATATCTACTTTATAATGACAAACGACTGACCTCAGTGGATAGTCACACAAGCAATGCAATTTTTCCAATGCTATAAGAGAGATTGTTAATCTGTTCTGAGACGTAACTACTTTAGAAAGTCACACCCAAAGAGAATCTTTTCACTAAGAATAAGGTGTAAAGAGGCCAGGCTTTTGTATAAAATTACCCTGATTTGCTAAATATCTCTGTGATAAGATTTTTATCATTTCCCAGTGAGCGGAACAGTGGAAGAAGATAGTAAAGACACTTTACAAGTAAATTGGTTATGAAATTTAGGGTATTTTGTTGATGGAAAGGAAAGAAATTATGACCTAGTAGGTAGATAAACATACTCCAAGCTTGCAAGTATGGATTACTGAACTGAAAAATTATATCTTCTTGACTGTAATTGCATAGCCTCTAAAAATAGCGGAAAGTGTATGTGGAGTGTTGGGTTCCAAGAATTTGAAAATTATTGATGAAGTGATATAATTTGGGGCCAATATGTTTCAAATTACCAAAATGTGAGACATGTCAGGATTTTTCTAAATAGGAACTGAAAAATGCTACCCGCCTTGCAGTTACCAACTCCAGAATAGCCAATGCTATAAATAGAAATATGAGTTTATGTGCTATTTTCCCTTTTAGTAGAAGTTTTAAATACATTGGCCTTGACAACATACCCTTGCTTCTGTCACTTAACTTTATTTTTCCATTTCCAAAACCAAGATTCCTGTGCTGCAAAATTTGCCCATAATAATCCCTTAAAATATGGTTTATTTTTATCCTAAAAAATAATTTAAAAAATCAAGTAAATATATTTCCCAAAATGCTTGGTGCTGTTAACATTCTCCTTTTAGCTTTGCATCATATACAACGAGCATTTCATTTGCCTAATGAAAAACATATTTAAACTAATGAGTACACAGTGTTTTTATTTACATATGCAATTAAAATTTATCACTATTAATAGCTGACAGAGGGGAAGAGAAAGTGTGATCATTCCAGTAAATGCACACTCTTTCAAGAGGATAACACTTCACAGACAGCACTAAAGACAGAGATTAAAAATCAGCATCAGTGTAGAAAAAAATAAAACAATGATGTGTTCTAATGCCTGTGGTTCATTTCTGTAGACAAAGCAATTAACACTTTTCCCCCTCCCTGGGTGCACCAGAATTTATCATCACTTTATAGAGCCCCAGCTTGCATACCTACCGCTTCCTGGAGAAGTGTGGGTGGGTTCTCCCAGCAGAACCCATTCCGTATTTTATTCTGCAAGAACAGAGCTGCGGGGACCTGCCAGACCATGTGCTTCTGCGGGTCTAGTAGAAGGTCAGTTAAGTAAAAGAATATGCTGCTCTGCAGATATGCAGAAGAGGAAAACAACAATAAGTATACACAGAGTGAAGAAGGAGAGCCAGGGTTACTTGCTTCAAATTGCACAGGAGTGAAAAACCTGAAGATGGGGCTGCCTTCAGCAGACAACGGCTATCTGGCATTGGCATACAGACGGGGCATGCTGAAATCAGATTCATCAAAGAGTCAGTGATACAGAGATCTTTAGCCTCATTCTTCTCAGAAACAGAATTCAAAGACATGCATCGGACACCAGCTATCACCACATGGACAAACATGGCAAAGAACACTAAATCTTCCACCTTCCTGCTGTTATCTTTCACCGATGTTACAGAACCTGCCAGGGGAAAGCAGATTTCTGCTTAAAGCCGCACCATGTGCAAACTGAACTGTGCCTTACTACAGCACGCTCTGTTCCAGCAAGTGAGATTTTTATAAGCAACACTACAAAGGCACTCAAATCTATGGTATACATCAGAAATCTTTGATTATTGATATGCACAAATATGAATTTTTCTAAACATTTTGTGAATGGTGCAACCATAGCTAGGACATAAAAAATGCTAGTAATATACATTAAAACAATCCTACTGCAGTTTTACAAGCATTAATAATTTTGCTTTGATTTTGAAACTTCGGGTGAGTTACCCGTTTTTTAGGTTTAAAGGAGGCCTTACAAAGAGAGCATGAACAAAGACAAAGATTCCATAATGATACATGTACTGGACAGTGGGATTTATTTTTTTTTTAAAAAAAACAGGCACGCTTGATCAAAACCTTTTCAAGTGGAGAGAGAAACCACAGCTGAAATACCCTGACTATCAAAGCAGTACCTGTTTACCACAGCTGAAGGTTAGTTACCACACAGATTCCTGGCTTCAGTCTCTCTGTGCTTAGGTGAAATCTTCCTGTTTGCAGTGGGAGAAGAGTCAGCAGCACCGGTACCAAGGCTGAGGGAAGTAATCATCGCGAGTTTGCTTATATAGGCAGACACCCACATGTTGCGAGGCAAGAACGGTTTGAGAAGCTGAAAGCATGTGAAAACTCCAACTCATAGTGTCTAAAGATTACCTGTTGCTGCAATAACCTTTTGTAGGGTAGCCAGTTTTTTAAAAACAGGTAGTACACAAAGATGCATATAGGGTTCTGAGGTAGTAGTTAGGGATGGTTTTGCATCTGCAAATATCTGGACATAACCATGGCTAACCACTACAGATCCATAGTTGGGTAATGAAGTACAGCAGTTGCATGCTCAAACGTGTGGGTGCAGATTTAGAGGCTGTAACATTACTGTGGCTCCAGATGGTGCTGTTACAAATTGAGTTTTACATTCTGTTTATGTGAAAATGCAGGATTTAGTTATCTCTTAGAGAAACTTGTCAGTTGTGAAGTTCATTGCAAGAGCTGAACCAGTTACTTACTACCTATACAGTGCTAATGCTCAACACCTAGGTGCTGTTGCTCTTTACAGCGTGAACCATACAGGGAAACAAAAGCACTATCCAATGCCAAAAGGCTAGAGAGATTACTTTTGAGTTGAACAGTCTTTAAGGAAATAGGCAAATGCTAGAAAACAGGCAAGCAAATCTGTAAACACAGCCCAGGGGAATCACCAAGTGCTATATGTACATTATAAAATCAATCCTCTTATTCACAATGCCAGAAGACAGATACAGAATCCTGCACTTAGATAACCATTTCTTCCTTTCTTCCTCTTCTCTTTTTATTCATGACCATAATGCCTGTTTTGGGGGGAGAATAATCAAGAGGATGGCTATATATAAAGTAAAAAAATATATATATTATATATTATATATATTATATATATAATATAATATATATATAATATATATTATATATTATACAT
>JAVJGJ010000062.1:41510249-41529932 GCA_035590215.1 Microhierax caerulescens
GCAGAGCGGCTGGGAAGGGCCCGGCGGGAAAGGGCCTGGGGGGGCTGGCTGGCGGCCGGCTGGGCAGGAGCCCCCCGTGTGCCCAGGTGGCACCAGGGGAGGGTCAAATTGGGTGTGAGGGAAAATGTCTTCACTGAAAGGGTGGTCAAGCACTGGCACAGGCTGCCCAGGGAGGTGGTGGAGTCACCATCCCTGGCGGTGTTAGATGCAGTGCTTAGGGACATGGTTTAGTGGTGGGCTCGGCTGTGCCAGGTTAACAGTTGGACTCAATGACCTCAAAGATCTTTTCCAACCTAAATGATTCAATCATGAAGGCAGAAATAAATTCTAAATAAATGTGGCTTTGAAACCTGAGAATTGGGTATCTATAAAAAGCAACTGTTTAGGGGCAATTTCTTTTTCAGTGTCTCAGCATGTTAATCTCTTTCTGCTCCATTAGTGGAGATTACCATGAATTTTCAAGAGAGTTATGCTTTGATCTCCTCTTTCCTTTAAGTTTGAGATATCTTCCTCAGTCTTTCCTGCAAACCCACACTGCTCTGCTACATTGCTTGCAAAAAAGCTGATGAAGCAGGCACATGATGCCAGGTGTGTTAAAGCCAGTAGAATGACAATAAAATTATTTTTCTTATTTTTTAAATGAAAAAGATCTGCACTACCCTATTGCACATGAGGCTTTAATGAATGTCTCTATTCCCCTCAATTCCCACTGTGCTGTCCCAATTCCTCCTACACTACCTTCCAGCTAACTTGCATCAATGGTTGTGTCCATAAAACACACTACCTTGGCTCTCTCAATTCCTGAAGTACTTCACACACCCTCTTGTTAAACGCTTGAGCCCAATATTTAACCTCTTATCCTCTGCAACGTTGGAGATCAGCATTCAAAAATCATCATCCTAGTGTTCTGCAGAGACATTTCGAAATTTCATGATGTGACACGTCCTGATGAGAAACATTTAGATCTTAGTCTTATCATGTGAAAGTCAAAAGCCATCGCAACTGTGTGTCCCCACGGGCAGCAAGCTAAGCTTTTAAGTAGCACTAATTCCATCTCTTCAGATTTGTTACAGCAGTGTACAAAGAGGAGGAAAGCAGGTACCCTGTGACTGCTGGGTGACCAAGATTTGACTGATGTGAGACTTTACTAAGCATTATGCTGTAGGTCTTTATTGTGGTCTTTTTTCCATTTCTGAGACTGCCAGAAAGAATTTACAGCAATTTAGTAAGGAAATTAAGTGAGAAGGAGGCAAGGGGATGGCTGAAGCCATTCCCTGAGGGTGTTTTTTTTTGTAGTGAGCACATAAGATTTTGACTGGCATTTTGATGCCTGACCTCAGAGACTGAACATTACCAAAGGTGTGTTTTCATGGGAAAAGCCAACAGCCTGTGTTGGTCCTTACATTCTTCAATTCAGGGAAGTTTTGCCTCCACATCTGACACATGATACCTGTTTTTCTTTGGGCTATGGCAATCAAGTAGATTCTGTCCTATCATCTAAATACCACACCTCCACTACTAGCATAATAGCATGCTTAATTCTGAAATATGCTGTTCATCTTAATTCCTCTCAGACTTGAGAGTTATTGGATTGTGTCTACCAATGACAATATTTTCTTTTAAAATCCTAATTTACTGTGATCTTCAGTTGTTACAAAAAGCTGAACTGAGATCAAATGAAAGTACTTTAACATGAAGAACAGATAATGAATTGTAATTGTGCCTTAGCTATGCAACCAACAAAAAAAATGGGGTAGTGCTTACAGTAGAAATTGAGAAATAACCGTTTTAATTTTGTTATGACACCAGCAGAGAAAGAAACCCAGGTGAAACATCCAGAACACAACTGTGGCAAATTGCTACACTAAGTCCTGTTGACAAGTAAAGAAGGGAAAGGGAAAGGATTACAGGGGAAAAAGTGGGCAGCAATTCAATTATCCTGAATCCTGATAGCATGACAGAGTCTTCAGTAAGAACAAATGAAGCAGAGTTTTGTGGTTCATGGGTAGAATGAGGCAGCAGCCAGTGCTGCTTTCTGCAGAGTCCTTCCACAAAAAGGAGGGAGAAATTTGGGGTTAACCGAGTCCTTCAGTGAGAAAATGACAAAGCCAAAATAAAACTTAACAGGAAGGACTGAAAACAGAAATGCTGCAGGAGTAAAAAGTACATTTCACAAATCAAGAAATCAAATAATGAGCTAAAATTCCTCTTAGAAAAAAAGATAACAAAGCAGAAGCAAAGGCAAAGGACTATTGGGAAAGTTCTTGATTAATTTACGTTTTAACTAAAAATGAAAAACATGTCAAGCAAGGGTAAATACCTTAAGCACTTTATAATATAAGCTCTATAATAAGCTACAATAAATGAAAAAAATCATCCAGCAATGTAGCTGATGTTAAACAAAAATGTTTGGGCTCATGTTAGTACTTTCTGCAGAGATCCAGTACAATGAAGGAAGCGTTAGATGATATTTTAGTGTATAATAAGAACAATTTATCTGGCAACTAACCCCCACTCTAGCTAAAGCTCTCCTAACATCAAAAATAGATGCCCAAAGTTTTGGTTATATGTTTTTCTAAGTCACTTTCCCAAAAACTAAGATTCGCTCATAACTAGTAACCAAACCACATTTTTTGGAACTGCTTTGTAACAGAATGCAAATACAAGCAAATTAAAGCATACTCTGCATCAACCTTGTAGTTACTAAATGTCTCCTCCTTTTTCTTTGAATTTAAGGAGACGTTTCTTGCCTGTTTTCAGACATGTAAGATTTGTGTGTTTATATTACACATTATTTCCTCAATTAAGCCAATTCCTGTGAATGCTTTCCTTTCTCCAAGAAAGTAACAGAGAAGTCTCTTTAAAAATAATCTCCTCCTCAGATATATAACATCATTTTCATTCCTCTGCCTTTTTTCAAATACTGGAATTCAAGCATAACAAATTCTATTTTGATACAGTAGTCTTATTTGCATGTAATATGGGACAGAGTACACATTAAATGTTGATTAGAATAACTGTGCTTTCAAAGGGAGCTTGAAAGTCTAAACTTGCAGATAAGGATGTCATCTCAAAAGAAGAGCACCGAGCCCCTCTAGGAGTGCTGAAGATATTTGAGCACTCCTAGAGATGACATTTGAATGCCTGGATTATCCAGGCCTCAAAAACTGAACTAAGAACCCCTTGCTCTGTTGCATACTCATCTTTTCACCACAAGGAAAACTGATATATCTGCAAAAATAAATCTGAACATACGCATTTAGAAATTGTTTTACTTTACAAATATTATACATTTTCCCCATAAAAGACAATAAACCTTCTAGAACTATTAACAGCACCTAAATAATCCCCTCACCACTAGCCCATACCTATTAAGCAGGAGACAAAAATTTGCAATGCTACTATGCCCCTTAGGGCTTGCATGTTAGGCACTGGAGCAATGTCCTCACTGTCAGATTACTTGTAAAATGTCGATGCTGAAACCTACTCTGCACTTAATTTTAAAGGGCTTTTAGAAGGGCTTTATTCAGAAGACCAGAGAGCCTCATGTTGGGTCCCCCATTCACAAGCAAAATACTTGCATTGCATGCAGTCATTTCATGGTATTTTCACCTAGCTTTTATTGCCTGTCTGCCTTTATTACCAAATTATTAGAAAATAAACTTTAATTCAAGATAAAGGAAGGAAAACTAAACCGATCAGCTAGCCAATCCAGCTTGAAATAGGTTGATTAATCAAGGCATTTCCACACAGAGGAGGAAAATCAACTTGTTAACCCGGTCCTTTCTTAAGGCAGGGATAATAAATAAGGGAAATTTCATTGTATTTGTAAGGTTCCAATCTTCAATAATGTCAGTAAGACTGGGCATTGAACTACCCATAGAAAATACTGAAACCTTCAGTCCAACAGAGTGATAAACTGTTGTCTAATTTGATCACATAAAACTTCAGTTAGTTATTAAAATGGGTCAAGTTAGCTAGATACATTTTTAAGAACAGAAACCTTATTTACTGTTGCTTAAAAGATGATCACAGAAACATCCAGCGTCTTGCAAAACAGTTGTAACATAACTAAATAAAAGTTTGGGGCATGTATTTGTATTTTTTAGGTAAACAGCATGTCCTAGCATTGTGCTAACAATTCTGAAATAAACTTGCTGTTTGTAGGGAGCATTTCAAAATTCCAGGTTTTCAGACTGACCAGATATGCCTGTTTTTCGGAAGTTCAGAAGACCTTCTGTGAGTATTTTTCAAAGATTTCACATGTGACATTCAAATTGCATGCTCTTCCTCTCACGAAAGAATAAACTTAAGTTAGCAGATGTGTATTATCTGCAAAAGTCCTATGGATAATAATTTCTAAAAAAGACAGGGCAAAAATTGTTTTAAATAGTTTGAGAGTTATTTCTGCAGCATAACAATGTTGATGCATAGATTGGAAGGGCAATGACTTGAAGCCCCATTATTTCAGACATGGGTAACAGGACCAAATAAAGCTGGAAAATCACATGCAAATATCTTCCTCTCCTGGAGGAGGAAAGGTTAGATTTGTCAATATCCTTCCCTATCTTTCTCTGCTTTGCCCCTGCTTCTGGAACCAAACATATCCTCCTGCAACAGATTCTCTTAGCTTACCTGCCCCAGAGGACACTTGGCACAAAAAAAAAAAAAAAAAAAAAAAAAAAAAAAAAAATCAGTTTATGAGACTGTTACAGTAACAACCAACCACACAATCCCAGATTTGCTTTGCCTTGATTTTTTTTTTTTTTTTTGATTTGTGGCATACTGAAATGTGTGAATCAAAAAAAAAAGGTAATTATACTTCTGAAAGTGCTCATTTGAAGATGATCATAGTAATGTTATACATTTTTCTTTTGTAACTGCTTTTTCTATACATATTTGTCAGAAGCCACTATGTTTGTGAAAACCTTATCACCTACTAAAAACACAGAGACATTTCAGACCCAACAGGAAGTAAAAAAAACCATCTCTATTATTTATAACATTACCACGGTGAAACAGCACACACATTGCAATAAAGAATGTACATTTCCCTGATGCTAAAAACATATACAGTGGGTAAGTCCTGCATAACCAGTTCCCCACACGAACATCCTTTATGATTCATTAATCCAAGGATTGAGTCAGCTCAAAAGAAAAAGGGACTTCATCACAGAAAATTTCCAATTGTGGAGTGCAATTTTTCAGCCAAATCACTGAAGCTCAGCGATTTTCTAATAACAAGACTTTTCTTTTAAGGAAAATATTAACTTCCTTAAAAAAAAAAATAGATACTGAAGTATCAACAACCTCTTGTGAGCACTGTTCAGTTAATTATATCAGTGTGATATACAGTGACAAAACATAAGGCTTTCCTATTATCATTTCCTCAAAAGATCACTAAACTCAGACTGATATTTTCAGTGGCAACAGCTTGGTCCAGATCATCTCAGGCAGGTAAGTTAATGAACTTCAGGAAAACAAAACAGAATGATTGAATTAGACAGTAAACCCAGTAAGGAGTATTTTGTCAAAACTAAGGATTTTTTTTTAATGTTTTCAAGTTCATTAGTGCACAGTTTTGAACAAAAGACCAAAACAAGCAGTACCTTAAAGACAAAAAATACACTCATTAACCCTCGGCCAGGTTCTCTGTGAATTTCAAAGAGAATAGCTCATCAGGAGAAAAATGTTCAAACTTCCACAGTTTTCACATTTTCATTTCTCTTGGTGTCTCAGAGACACCCTCCCCTTTTTTTTTCCCTCATGGCCAAAGAATCCCTGCAACCCACCGGCACACAAAGTTTAGCGGAGCTCTGGAAGAGACTCAAGGTGGCGTGAGGCCATGACATCTTGGGCACTGAACTGTGACATCTCTGGCAGCCACTCACCACGTGGGTGGGATCCTTCCCAAATAGATTTGTCCACCAACCACATCAAAAATCCTTGATCTCTTGTGGGAAAGTAGCTTTTTCAGAAATTCGGGAGTCCTTACAGGGTGCGAGCCTGGACATGCTCACTTTTTGTGGCTTATGCTTTTGTCTAAAATTGAGTTCAAAAACATCAGAGATGTCATGGCCAGGGTCCCAATATCTAGATACTGTCTGTGATTAGATTTTAGTCTTCACCACTTCTTTATTAAAAAAGCAGAAGGATAATATGCTTAAAAGTAATGAAAGAGAAGATTAAGAGACTGAACAAATATAAAGAAAACAAAATTGTTTTTCTAATTTGTAAAGCGTGCCAGACTATTACACTAGCAGGCAGTTTAGAAATGCTTATTAACACAGGCAGAGAGAGACAGGAGGAAAAGGATAGATCTAGAAAGACTATGGATATAATTATGAGTGTCCTCAGAGTCTGAAATATTAGCAAATTTTGAAACTCATTCCTAATGAAAAGCCTCTTGATGAAACATATTCATGAAATCTGCATTGATATTATTGCAGGGATCTAAGCAGAAATTCACTTAGAAGAATTATTTCCATGCCAGTCAGTTTTTCCAATTTAATTTGGTGCAGCCTGAATTTACTGAAAAATACAAACCTGATTGATTTCTGAGGATCACATCTTGTAGTAAATGGCACTGTTCTGTCTGGGGGAGGAATTTGCCAGCATTTCTCTCATGTACTTGGTGGAGTGGGATCAATGCAGCTTCAAGCAAGAGCCTTGACTCCGGACTTTCTCCTCGCTGGAGACAGGGCGCTGTGCCCACTGCAAGGGGCTGGGGGGCAATGCTTGCTCTCCGGCTGGTAACACAAAGCGCGGTCTGTAAGCAGGAGCACGCTGTTCCTTCACAGCCATGGACAATATAACTAGATTTAAGCTTTCCATAATTAATCTGACCCTTTAGATTACTTTCTAAAGTGGTTTTAGGTAAAGTAAATGCAAAAGAGGAAAAAAGAAAGTGTTAAGTTTCAGGTTGGGGAAATGATCCTGTTCTTTGTAGCCAGATCATCATCACTATGAAACTTGAACGCTAAGCCACTTCTCATTGATACAAAATAGATGGTAACTGCTAATAACTGTCCAAAATCTGAAGGAAGCCCATTAACCCTTCTCCCATCTCACATCTAATAGGAAGAAATAGTACTGGGAAGCCCTTCACAGATCAACGATGCCACAATAGGTTCAGGAAGCCCCATCACTCAAAACCCGAGTCATGTAAATGCCATGAAGTGAAGCTGACAGCCTTCAGAAGTGGCTGAGTGATGAACAACCCTCAGGCTGTCCAATACCTCACTGATGACAACACCCAGATATAGGCTATTTATGGCCTCCCTCAAGTCTCCAGCAAGGCAATGGTAAGCTATCATCACGTCCCTGCATTACACCCGCTGCACTGTCAGAAGTACACTCCTGAGAAGCACAAGAGAAAGAACGTCTAGGTTTTTTTCATCTTTAAAATGCAAACCAAAACTAGAAACCAAACTGTGTACTCTTCTCACCTATAGGTCTGCTACAGAATTCATACAGGTACCATTAGCTAAAGGAATAGAAATCTCTCTAAAAAGAATCCATCTGTATATTGAAAAAAATTTTTTTGCAGATGACTTAGATCCTGAAAGCAGTTAAAAAGCATGTACTAGAACATACTAATTTACAAACTATTTCCTAAGTTTCAGAAATATTCTTGACTATGGTTCTACCCTCTGTAGTAGGAGGCAGGTGTGTTATCAGTTATTGGGGTAGGGTTATAAATACTATGTTTCACTTATTGAATACAATTCACTTCTATTTCGGACTGCATACACACGCATTCATTTGTAGCCTGCAAGAGTCATCCCGAGACACCCCTCCGCCTCAGCTAATCAGCAGTGGTTGATGTTTGATTCACTTCCCAGTGCCCTACTGCCGCTTCTGTTTCTTCAGTTATTACAGCAGGCTTTCCATTTCCCATGAAGAAAAAAAAGTCATCCTGAAAATACACAGACCTTCCAAGAGAAAAAGCACATATTTTTCTATTTTTTACCGTAAGAAATACAAAAATCTCCTCTACTTCAGACACATAAACCGGGTCCCTATTAAAACATTTCCTTCACCTGACATTGGGAACTGTGGCCAGAAGGGGTATCGATTGCCCTGTACAAATGCTCCACTGTTGGTTTTCACAGCACCATCAGCCTGCTTCACCTATCAAGCTGGTATATTTAGCAATACCCAGTGTGTAGTCTCATTTACACAACCACTGCATACTCACTATTTTAAATTCTCATTGCATCACCTATACATGGCTACCTACATAATCGCCCTTACAGCACACAGATTGGTGTACCTCTTTGAATTTCTGAAGCAGGGAGAAAAAGCCTGAGGCAAGGATTTGAACAGAACCACACACACTTTCCCTAGTTCCTTTCCTTTTTCTGGAAACCCAGCTTCATCCCTCTATCTACAGCACGCCTTTAGATGCCAGGTTTGCCAAGCATCAGAGCTCTGTAATGAAGCATCACTCCACCATTCCTGCTTTAAAACAGAAGAGCTCATCGATTGCACCGAGATAAAGTGTGTTCAAAGCTGCTCGGTTGGCAGGGCTGTGGTGTGCGGGGCCAGCCCCGCTGTCCTGTGGCCTGCTGCTTCCCACAGCCCCACAGCTTTTTCTTCCTGTGCCATATGACAGAAACAGTGACGGCTTCAGAGAATTATTTCCTTTGCACGATTGTTTTAGGAAGTGTATGTGATCAATTTTCAAAGCAGGGAATTATCTACAAAACAACCATTGTGAGGGTTGAGGAGTCAGTAATTAGTCTGCACAATTAGTCCCCAAAGTAGCATGAGACTGTGATCCCAGGTGATCCAAGCTACAGAAATGTGATGAGTTCCTGAAAGAAAATAGTTTTCTCTCAAAGAGTTTGACTACTGAAAATGATCTCCTTTGGGAAAGGGGGAAAAATAAAACCAAAAAGACCCCAAAAAAACCCTGAAGAGCAGACAAAGGGAATTTGAAATTATTTTCTTATGTCTCTTTGAGTCCCCTGTCCCCCCTAGGAGAAGCAGACACCTGCCATAAGGTGAAGCGAGTGCTTTTGCTGCAGCGGCAGTTGAATAAGAGCACAGAAACTGATAATAAAGTTAGACATTATCAAAGCAGAATAGAATGGTTTTATGCCTCCGAATACTACTGCCATCTCTTCAGTGGGCAGCCACCAGCTCACAGATTATTTTTAAAGTTTTTCCACATGAAAGCTTTGTTCCAAACATCTCAGCAAAGAAAGGATTAATTTTGGAAAAGACTGCCCAAAATTATATATATATATATTTTTTTTTTTTTTTTAATTAAAATGTGCTCCCCTGCTGTAGCTCAGTATTTATGACAAAAACAGCATCAGACACTGCACTTTTTCCCTAACAGATGAAGACAACAAACGGTAAATCTTCCTTGCCCCATCACTGAAGAAATATGGCAAGTGGAATTTATGAGTGTCATGAGGGCCACTAGCTCCGTACCCTGTAGGATGGTTGCTCTGTTCAGGGTAATGCCTGCCAGGAGGGCTCCTGAGGGCAGGCCAAGCAGAGCACTTTTAATCCCTCATTCCTTCTCAAATCAATTTCTGGTCTCCTGTTTGCTCAGATTTAAATCGGCAGCAGCAATGAAGCATCTCCCCCATGGTACCTAGCCCCTCCCAGATTGCATCTACCCCATCAGATACCCAAGTTCAGGGCTCAGTGAACAAAAATGCTGTCAACAGGCAAGGGAGAGGTAGCACATTCCGCAGCTGGGATGGTGGAATTCACTCAGATGAATCAGAGTGAAATGTGGGTGGCTGTTTGGGAAAACACATTTCACCTTAAGTGTGGATACCTGCACTTAGATAAGTCACACCCCGTTGTTTTCAAATCAGTAATATGAACTAGTTACCCACAGGATAGACAACGTTGGCTCCTGAAGCCTGAACCCAGTGTGGGACTTGCTATTATCTGTGCATTTTTTGATCACCACCTCAGGGAGCTCACCCCCCACCAAGGGCCAAAGCAGATCAGGCGAGAGGGCTGCAAGAGGCAGGCTCCCACAGCAGGAGCCTCTGCACCACGACAGAGGGAGACGAGAGAGGTTCAGGGGCTTTTTAAACCATACTGGCCACCAGAAGGGGACAACTGTGTTTCCTGGGAAAATGCCTCACTTGAATACCCCAAGAATATCTAATGCAACTTGAGGAGAAACAATACTAGGGTCACTTTGGATTGTATTAAAGCTTAAACCTTGATTACTTGGTCTGTTGCTTGACCTGTCAAGTTTTGTGTCTGGATTTACTTAGAGAAGCCTGCAGGTGATAGGTCTGTACTTTGTCACAGTTCACAAGCTAGGTAGAAACTCAAACACGTCCTTGCAGGAATATTATTTCATCTGGAGTGCAACTAATAGAAAGGTCGTATTCTACCTCTTTTCCTCCCCCCTTTCCCTTCCGCACCTTATTTGCTATAGCCACAGAGTTAGAAAGAAAAATCAGGGCATCGTATAATGATTCATAGCCAAGCACAGCAGAAGCATTAATCATTCACATCTTTAACTCTAAAAGCATATAAACTTCCAAGGATGATCAGTCAATGAGACACATTTATATTTTAGCTGGAAATAAAATTTAGAAATGGAACATCCTGAACTTCTGACCAAAGTACATGAAATGCCACAGAGCCTTTTTCAAGGAGTCCAAGTGCATGGCTTCTACTCATGTGAGGAGGTATCCTTTCATATAAGCAAACCCATTATTTGTAATTCAAGTCGTGATTCAAGAAAATATCAGGAAAGATGAACTGGGAGAACAGAACAGAGCCAAACATGCTGGGTCTGCCTGTCTCTTAACAACAAGACTAAAGGAAGAATGCTGATGCTTGATAGCAGAGCTGAAAACCAGAGACCTAGCATGATTCATCCTTCTGTCTCAATAGTCCTTGGTGATCTTTCTAATGATTCTCACACAAGTTTCTAGTGGGCCTTCTGGAGTTGGAAATGATCAAAGTAAAGACACTGAATATAAGCTCTGTCCAATGATATATCTGACAAAAAGAAAAGGCATTGAAAATATCCCCAGGAAAAAAATAAATAAATCCAGCAGACAAGTGGCCAGAAGTAACAAAAATCACATGCAAGCAACGAGCACAGAATGAGGCACACACTGTGATATTTTTAGTTGTGTAGTAGCATTTCATAAAAGAGTCCGTAGTCTGGAAACTAAAGAAAACACACTTCACCGCTTGGAGTCAGGGTTTCATTGTCTGTAACCGTGATGCAGCAATAAAGGTAGGTGCCCACACTGCCAGGACTTTTGCTGGCAATTCAGTGTGTCCTTTTTGCCATTCTGTATCTCCCTTTGTATTCTTTACCAGAAAAAGAAGTGTCATCATATTTATTTTTTTTTTTAAATATCTTTTTATCTCACAAAAGAAAAAGTTTTCCCACAACACTGGCTGAACTTCTGTGTAAATTAGAAACATGTTAAATTAGAAAATGAAAACAGTTAAACTTTTACAGATTTCCCAATTCAGTAATAAATATTAGGGGAGAAGGATACAGAAAAGGTGATGATGAGACCCTCTCACAAAAAAAAAAAAAAAAAAAAAGATACTGGATTTTGATAAAAGAGTTTAAATTTACTTTATACGGGTAGTTTTGTGATAAAATTTGAAATTATGTGTGTTTGCATTTAACTTCAAGAAATCTGAAAAGAACCACCCCTATTAAAAAAGGAAACTATTATATTTTCCTTTCTTCACTTTTAGATTTACTGTATCAGTAAGTTAACATGCCATGAGTTATATTTTAACTCTAAGGCTGTTCTATATATTTAGTTGTCACGACAGCACAGGCAGTAGGAAAAGAATTCTAGTGATAAGAAAAGATTTATTACACTGTTGATGTGACTGTTTCAGATTAGACACTAGAAACTGAACCAAGACCAATGAAACTAAGCACAAGTCTGAGAAGTAGTAGCAGAGAAGTGGCAACAAGCTCAAGTTTTGTGGCTCAGAAGCCTTGGGAGCATATTTCATTTTGGAAAGTGTTTGGGTTTGCTCACGAAGCAAATATTTCCTCAGAGCTTTGGAAATGGGGGGCAGGTAGGGTTTGCTTCTTTTTTTAAGAGCTCTCCACTAGCTAGAAATCTTGCTTTTTGACTGCTCTTCTGCATAGTGGCAAACATGCAAAGCGCATCCCAATAAAATCGCATCTTACATCCCCCCAAAGAGAGAACCATTGCTCGGCATTCAGAGGATGGGCACCTCCCACCCACAGATGCATTACCCACATCAACATTATCTATGGAAAGTCAGCTTGCCTCTGTTACGGAGGAGAAACACTTACAGGAAAATAAAAGCCACTAACACAAGATAAGAACTGTTAGCGGGAAATCATTTGTTAAGGCTAACAACCGTCTTGGCAGCCCTGTCCTGCCAACGTGGTCGCTGGGGAGAGGTACTGCTTTACATAGCAGATAGCGCTCATCCTGACAGATATATCTTTCTGCCCATTTCCTGCAAGTTATCACCCACTGTTTTCCAAGTACAAGTTTTAGCTGTACACTTGGTGATGTTTCTTGTCACCACAGTCCACAAATAGCCCACAGCAGATGCTACGTACAAGGAATTGAGAGTCGCTGACTTCCTGCAGCCTCTGCCTGCCTCAGCTACCGCCAGTCCTGACCTGCCTACCACCACAGCCACCCTCGCAGGGCACACACAGCTAAGGGACTACCCTGCACACAGACCCACACGCCGTGATGTGCCAGGGCAGCACCAGGGCTGTCTGGAGCAGTCCCCTCAGCCTCCTGCACAGGGCACCTGCGACAGGAAAACTTGCTGTATCAGCCACCCATAGTGCAATGCCTGCTCCAGGTGGGACTGGCAGAGGCCCATGTTCCCCCATCCACTGCCATCCCGGCAGCGATGAGAAGGAGGTTGCTACAACTTATGATTTTTCCTCCGAGTTGTAGTTCATTTGTCTGTGCAAAGTAACTTGTGATCTACATTGCTTTCTCATTTATAAGGAATAAGAATACAGTAAGATGGTAAACATACTATCTTCTAGGATGTCACTCCATATTCATTAATAATGCATGAGCAAATTAAAGAATTGTTTAAAGGAAAATCAGAAATTTCTCATTACTTTTACTATAAAACTTGATAGAAATAAAGCCAGGGTGGTTCTCGTGATTGCCAGGAACATCCAGGCACCAAAGGGGTCTAGGACAAACTGTGACATTTCTAGGGCTGGAAAACAGCCGAAACAGAAAAGCAAGCTCTAACAGCATGTTACTGCCAACAAAATCTCTTTTGTTACAAGTAGGTTTTGTGGTACAGGGTACAAACGTGCATCAGGCTAAGGATATGTTGAAGAAGAGTTCTGGATCCTTTACAGCGGCAGAACAAGAGACTGAACTGTAGATTAATGTTAACTTGTAGTACAGGGAACTTTAAACATCTCTGTTTTAGGCATTTAGGTTGCCAAGATATAGCTTGCTAGCACTTAAACCCAAGGACCTACGTAAGTGCCATTGGTAGTCACTAATTCCAGTTAAAATTGTCCCTGCTCAAACATCACTGTAGCAAGACAGAGTGGCAAGAATACTGGAGAGAATTCCATTTGTAAAATAACTAAACCAAAATAAAGTAAGCAATATAAAAATTACCATTAGTGTTTTACATGCCTGAAAGGTGCACAGTCAGATGTAATTCACTGCATTTATATGGAAATCAAGATAGTCTACCAACTGGATGTATGATTGCATCCTTCTTTAATATACTGACCCTTGGCTTTCTGCTGCTATGAGCTTCGTCCCAGACGAGCGTGTGGTAATGGAAATCTGCTTTTGAGGCAGCAAATTCTTTTTAAATATCTTCACTCAGATCACAAGCAGTCACCTAACTGAAAAAAAAAAAAAAGCTCCAGAAACTTGCAAAACAGTGGTTCTCCATCAGAGGAGAAAGCGGCTCAGGTGCCTGTGTGTGGGAGGGGAGGGATGGGAAAGAACTTTGAGAACACGTGGGACAGCAAGGAGCCTGGCGAGGGGGGGGCCAGCAGCGCAGCAGCATCCCCCTTGCTTATCAGGCAGGGCTGCAGGCGAGCAGCAGCCGGGGCTCGGCTGACCAGCGGTCTCCTCTGCATGACCGTCCCTCTGCTGTGATTTAAAGCAAAAGTCCTTTTTGTGCCTGCCAAAAGAAATCTCTTCCGATTGCTCAAAACTCAGATGAGCTCAAAAGAAAATAAGCATTTGTTGTTTCCTCTCTAGCAACAACATACCCTAGAGCCCCAGATTTATTATAGACTCCTACATTTTTGCTCCAGCTCCTAATAATGCCCATGGTGAATGAACATTAAACAAGGAAAAAGCAGAACAGACAAAAACCCCTGAGCAGTAGGCTCATTAACAGTGTAATCAAGAGCTTCCTGCTATCAGCAGGTATCTTTTGAGTGATTTTGCTGGATTCTTACTTGGATTTCATCAGTCTTTGACACCCAAATGAGTACACTTGCAAAGAGAGCTGAGTACACGCTTGCCAGCGTGACAGTGGAGGGCAGGGACCCCGCACCCGACCCCCTCCCCAGCTCAGCTGGTGCAAAGAGCAACAGCAGCTGCCAGGAGAACAAGACTGAGCTCTGACAGCTCTCTTCTTTAACCTCACCCACGAGCGTAGCAGGTAAACAGTGCAAAGTCTCAGAGGCAAGGCCTGGCTGGTTGAAAGTTTTAAGTATCTAGTCCCAGATTCTCTTAATTCACCATTCCTTAAGCTTCTTATTGTGATGCTGAACACCTCTATGACTTGACAGCTTGCACCTTTCTCCTTCCTAATCCAACCACAAAACACAACTCAGTGCCATATGATGGAGTCACCCTCTCCGGGGTGTAACTGCTCACACAGAGGGAACAATTCCTGTGCTCAAATACACCTGGAGGGCTGCAGCACAGGGAAACTATGCCAGCACCGAAGGATGTGCTTAACTTTCCAAGTGCAGAAGTCCTATTAACTGTAGAGTTAAGCAGGTTTTGAATATCCTGTTTGGATATAGATTATGAAGCTCTTACTGCAGTTACAGATCAAGGATCTTTAACACAATCTCCGACTTTTTCCCAAAACCAGTTTACAAAGGAAACAGTGCTGTTTGTGGCCCACCAGCAGGGATTTTATCAGCTTCAGTAAAAGGCATTGAATATCTCCCCACACCTACACTGGCTGTTTCCCCACCCCCACTGCCATGCCTTTGGGAGATCCCTACATGATTAAGTCAGAGGCGAGTCAGCATGCTGCTGACTATTCAAGTTGGATATACAGAAAGCTGCCGGACAAAAATAACCCAAGATGTACAAGGCATTTGGGAATGAAGTGACATGTTGATTAGTAAATCCTGCAGTCTGTGCCTTTTTTTTTTTTTTTAAGAACATCTACAGTATTAATGAACAAAAATAGCAATTTCTTCCATTGTTAACTTTCTCCTTGCAGCTAAACAGCACTGTGAATAAATATCTCATCATGAAGTCACAGTTTATGGCTTGTCAGTACACAGTACAACAGTTACAGCAGCTTTCAGAAACCCTGTTGCGTCCCAGAAGGGCTTGAGCGTTTCAGCAGCAACCACATCACCTCAGGCTGTACACTTGTTAGTTCTACCCATGGCCAAACTGGGGGAGTAAGAGGTCAGAAGATCTCCACAAAAGCCCCTCCAGTCTGTTAATCCCTAGCTCCCATCATGGGCTGAGGAACCTGAAAGAGCAAGGCTGCAGCTTCTCAGGCTACAAAATTGTGAAGACCCTTTCCAGAGCCTGCTATTATTCTTGCCAGAGTTTCACTTGGTACCGCAGGAATTTCACACACAGAAGGAAGTTATTTTTACTACCATGTGTGGTGTCAAAATGTTTAATGGTTGCATGAGTTCACCTGCCTCCACAGCTATGGTTCAAACCAGCAAGATTTAGCCCAATTATTTTATTTTTGTGTGTCCCTCCTATCCTGTTCCCTCAGCCTTAAAAGAGCCGAGTACAAAAGGGAAATAAGCCTGTAAGATTTTTTAATTTCTTTTCTTTTTAAGTCTGAACAAGGTAATAGAATTAAAACCATAAATTACTACAGAAGCACATAGTTTATTATAAAGTTGTTTTGGGACACTGAAATTAAATTGTCTTTGTATTCTCTTTACAAGCTACCTGCAGGAGCAGCAGCACGCAACTCACAACAGATACTTGGCCTTTGCTTGGCTTTCCAGGGCACGTTTCATCTCGTGCCTGGAAGCACAAGGGGCAAGTGCCTCCTCATCTAGGCTGCACTGGAGGGAGCGAGGGCAGGCTGTGCTGGAGCCATATCAATTTTAAATTAATCGATGTAAAAGCCTGCTTTCTCATGAGGTGATCATCTTGGCTTGAAAGGAAAACAACACAAACTACATTTTAGTATAGCCTCCTATACAAGCACTGACAATTTGTGCTGCTGTAATTAGAGGCTTCTAATGTTTCTCACCCTCTTAAAACAGCAGTTCCTCCTGTGAGGCATGCACGATTTTGCATATAGCTTACACAGCCTCCAGAACGCTGTTCTGTCAAAGCCTAAAAAACAAGCCGGAGAGATCTGTTTGTAAGTGTGTGGCTGTACTACCTAAGAAGTTAAGCAACCTGAACTCAGCTCTAACTTCAGCTGTCCTTATCATATTTACCATGTTAATGGCCTGTGAGGAAAGATGAATTTGCTCTTCCTACAAAATAATCTCTTGAAATTTCAGGTTGTGCAAAACGCTGCTCGGTGGCTGCCCAGCGTGCCATTTGATAGAGCTGTTCTAACAGCCACAGCATCCTCTGCAGACTTTTAAAGTGAATTTGTACTTGGAAAAAAATCTTGGGAGAGGGGAATCCTCATCTGTGATCGAGATTGTGGATGTGTGTACTGTGGGTAGAATAAACTGATAAATGCACACTGGTATATAGAAAAAACACAATAGTCAATATTGCTGCATGAGAGGGAGTTAGAGTCCTCATAAATTTATAGCTAGGCATTAAATACATAGAGAAGAGGTTTCTTTCTTACCTGAAGTTATCTTTGACTGATTTATGTCTTGAAGTATGAGCAATAGATCCTGCCTCCTGCTCTGTCATGTATCGTCTTCACTTACATCACCGCACTGACACTACAAAATACATGGTGGCAGTTTTGCCTGGTGGAGGAACGAGTCATCCAACTGCAGCTTTGAAGCTCAGCAAATCGCACTTTTTAGAGGAGACCAGGATTTGATGCCTGTGCAAGGTGATGCTTGCAGACATTTAGGGACTGAATCACATTTTTTCCCCCAAAGATTATAAATCATAAACTCTTGAATACATCAGCAGGTTTTTAGCTGCTCTGTTCAGGCTTTAAATTAATGCAGTATAAAGTTGTGGGTAGAGAAATCTGCTCTCTGCTTTGGTTATGGAGGAGCCCCCTGCGCTGGGGAGGTCCATCCCCCTCCTCTGCACATTCATAGCCCCAGCCAGGTCCCACTGCAGTCTACACCAGTACACAGGGGAGCTGGTGGCACCCCAGCAGCACAGGAGAACTGGGTAAGGGCACAACAGCAGCATGACTGGCTCCTTCCAGTGGGGAAATTTTACATAAAGACTATAATAGAAATAGCTCAAAGCTCCTGCTTCCAGCCCTTAAAGCAAGCATGATACGGTGCCCAGGTTTTGGCTGGAATACTGTTCATTTTCTTAGTATCTGGTACAATGCTGTGTTTTGGGTTTGGTGTGAGAACAATGTTGATAACACACTGATGTTTTTAGCTGTTGCTAAATAATGTTTTATTTACAAGGACTTCTCAGTTTCTCAGGCACTGCCAGCAAAAAGGATGGAGGAGTGCAAGGAACTGGGAAGGGACAACAGCCAGGACAACAGAAGACATCATGCTCAGTGTATAAACTGGGGTGGGGGAGCGGAAGGGTGGCTGGGACTGCCGATCACTGGTGGGGGCCTGGCCAAGCATCAGTCAGCAGGTGGCAAGCAATTGTGTTGCGCATCACTTGGTTTTGTTTATTTTTTCCCCTTCCCTTTGTATTTTATTCCTCTCCCCTTTTCATTACAGTTATTATTTATATTTTATTTCAATTACTAAATAGTTCTTATCTCAACCCTCAAATTTTACCTTTTTCCTCAATTCTCCTCCCCATCCCACTGTGGGAGGGGGGAGTTGGATTGAGCGAGTAGCTGTGTGGTACTTAGTTGCTGGCTGGGTTAAACCACAACACATGGTTTCTCCGAAATAATCTGAACAGCACTTTCCTTGGCACAGCAGTGATGGAGACATTCTGGCTGCAGCTCTAAAACACAAGACACCAAGTACCCCCTCTTAATTAACACCTGATTTCCTGCAAACACAATCCACCTTTTCTCCTCATGCTCTGCCAACATACCTGGACACTTGATTCATCATTAGGAATAGCAACCACCTGCAAGGACAGCTGAAAGCAATTCAGGGTTCCTTATAATTTGAATTCAGTGGATCATTCCTCTTACACTCAAACAATGACATTTAATTCTCACTAGATTATGTGGTGCATGTTTGAATTGTGGACTACTTGAAAAATGGGAAATAAATCTATTTCATCTCTTTTCCCTCCCTGTGCTTAAAATAATGCTCAGTCCATCAGCCAGGAGTCATTGTTGTAATGAGGTAAGAACAGATACATGTATAGAGTGGGTACCAATACTCGGTAACACCAAAGTCCTTAGAGACTCAAACAGAAAAGATGCCTTCAACATGTGATATATATGCCATGCAAAAAGGTAAATTAGCAATTAACATACATTTCTTGATACTATCCAGGTCTTATACTGAATATAAATGAGTCTTCACATAATTGGAAGAGATCCATTTGCTTTTCTAACCACATTCCATATAGTTATCATGTTTCCAAACCTGATTGCCTGTTAATACAGATATGATATTGTTAAAACGAAAGCAGCGAGAAAAAAAATTTCCTTGAATTTAGACAACAGTCTTAAGTGAGAACAGTTGAAAACATGAAAAACAAGAGTATCAAAGAGAATTACCTAGTCAATAAAGTTGATTATTTACATGTAAGAGGTTTTCAGCATGACAGACTGCTTCATTTCTGTGCTTTGTTTCACTTCCCTGTCTTTCTTTTCAACCAAAGGCAGAGAGAAAAAAACTAAGTAAATACAATGCAGCTGCCAGAGACTTTAAGAAAACTGCTGGAGTATTCTTGTCTTTAAACAGACAGCATGTACCACAGCTGGAAGACTCATAAAGAAGAGAAACATGAAATGACATGTAAAGAAACTCAACAAACAACTTCCATCTGTAAGTACTCTGAAGGCTGATTTCTGCAAACATAGCTTTTATACCTTTGCAGTTGTAGTCTTCCCTGATAATTTTATTTGACAGAAATTCCTTTAGAAATCAACATGAATCTATCACTAAGCACATTTGCTGCAAGCAGGCCCAAAAAAAAAAAAAAAAAAAAAAGGAGCTTTTACCAAGCTATTTTTCCTTGCATATTTCTTCTCAAGTTCCCCCCTCTGTCTCTACATTTATGCAAACGTCTGGAGCCCAGCTTTTGTTGTGCAGTTCAATCCCCCTGCCTGCTGTGGAAGGGAGGATTCTGCATTTCCCACCACCAGAGTTGCTCCAGATTTAAGTACTCTGAGAACAAGCTTCAGCACTGCCACACCTCCCCCCCCCCCCTTTTCAAATGCTAGCTTCATTATTAGTCA
>JAVJGJ010000062.1:41548375-41613178 GCA_035590215.1 Microhierax caerulescens
GGCTTTGGGCAAACTGGGCTGGTGGTTGGTGACCCTGCCCGTGGCAGGGGGCTTGGAGCCAGGTGATCTTTAAGGTTCCTTCCAGACCAAACCATTATGTGATTCTGACATATGCATGATTTTGGACTCTAGGACTCAGCTCTGGCCTGTAGAGTTAGTGGACCTTACACCACTGGAGCTCAGCGAGCACAACCAGTTACTCCAGCAAAGACAGGTCAGTGCTGACAACTTCTAAGATGACTTTGGAAGCAGCTTCAGCTCTGCAATAATCAAGGAGAATATGCAATGAAGAACAGAAAATGAGGTTAGTTGGAATTGTGCTGCTTCAGTGGTGTTCCAGAGTTACCCTGATGGGCAGAGAGATTCCTGCTCAGATTGCTCCTCCTCAGGTGGTGGGAACTAACGGGTCAGGTCCAACCATGAGCCACAGCCTCAGAAACTGTAAAGCAGCACCACTGCTGGCAGTCCCCACAACCTGACAGCAGCTGAGAGTCAGTTCCATCAATTTTTAGTTCATATTATTTCGTTTCGATTTAATGAGAGGGGCCTTCACGGAAGTCAGAGCTGGCACCTGTACAGTCACCAGCAGGGGAGCTGAGACACCCTGGTGCTCAGGGTGGGCCGTTTTTAGGAAGGAGCATAGGTTGGCACCACAGAGATGGAAACTTGGCTTTTATGTGGTCAGCTCAGCTGCTGAGTCAACGTAAATATCTTCTTCTGGGGGCCCCATTCCCTCCACACCAACTGTGCTTTCAGTGAAACAGCTCCCACTTGTACAACACCAGAGTCTGACCTGGAAGTTTTGTGTAGTCCCTTTTTGCTTTGCAAACATGTTAGTTTCATTTACCTTTCCATGTAAAACCCAAAGTTGCCATTGATGTGCACAGAGATCTCCAGCATTTTATGGGCAATTCAGTGCATAAAAGAACTAACTTCACCACACTTCTCAGAAAATGGTTAGAATGATTTGGGTTGGAAGGGACCTTGAAAGCTCATTTAGCCTGACCCCCCTGCACCAACATCTTCAACTAGATCAGGAGAGAAGAAACATGAAACAGATCTCACCCACGCCCTATTGTTGTGATGTAAATCTAAATGCTTGTAATTTAGGCTTGTAACATCTAATTTTTTTTTTTTAAATAATATAGTTTATCTAATACAAGCATTTCAAGTAAAGATGTTTTAAAAAAGTCACAGAAGAAATTTTGCCTTTTCAACACTATATAAAGGGTCCTAGAATTTGGAAAACACTGATTTACAAAACAAACTAGTCCTGATGACCACAGTTTCACTGGCATGAGAGACATCTGAGAAAGAAATAAAAGTAAGGCAATTTTTCCAGATGGCATGACCTGGCCCAACTCAAAATCCATCCCTCCTCACCCACAGGAAAAGCTGTGCCATAGCCAGGAGAAGCTCTCTACCCTCTTCTCCAGAAGAAGTTAATCTCACTGCTCACTGGCAGTGTGGTGGGGGGCAGGTAATACTTCTACAAGCTGCTGTTTGCCCCATCAAGAAAAGTCAAATCTCTGCTATTTCTAGGACATTCAAGTTCAGCAGATGGGTTCAATCTTAGTATCAATTAGTAGATTTTTGAATAAAAATAATAATAAAAAAACCCCACTGAGTATTCATACCTCTTTTCTTTCTGTGCGATACTCATTTTCTCCTGGAAGAGATCAGAGATAATCTAAAGCAAGTGAGCTTAACTCGAGTCAGAAAGCCATAGTGAAACCTATAGCATATTTCCGTCCTGCTTATGCTGAGGTAAGCGATACTGGCCTCCTTGTATAGGAGTGGGCTTTACGTTATGAAAGAAACATCATCTTAACGTATTGTCAAGCAAGGGAAATGCTAAGCCTGAATTCCTTAAAAAAAAAAAAAAAAAAAGGTCTTAGACATATTACTGGCATGACTTATAGACTAGCTTCAGTGAAACTTTCATTTTCCTGATGAATCTCGATAACCTTCAGCTACTACTGTTTATTTCAGAAAAAGCAAGGAACTATCTCCTTATTTTAGAATATTAATTATACTTTGTATTCTTTTCTATTATTCTATTCTTATTTGTGTCTTCAGTTTCCAAATATTTACATAACTGAGAGCTCTTGTTCCATATTCCTTCAAAGCAAGACGTACTCTAAACTAATATTTGCCATAAAACTCTCAATTTTATGAACTTTGGCATGATTCATATTACATAACTGAATGCAACACATGAGAGTTCTTAACCTTTGGAGATATTTTTGTATTAAGAGGCAGAAAGTCGCGCCTGAAGCTATGGCTCAGGACACTTCAGGTGACTTCTGGTCTTTGGTACTCTGAAAGAAGTCCAAGGCTTCAGGTCTGAAAGCTGACAGCACTTCCCAGTGCCGGCCAGGAGAGAGCAGCTGACTCTGAGAGTGGAAATGTTGATACCAGCCCATGTGTAGGAATGGCAGGAGAATGCCTTACAGCCCAGGCCACGTAAATCCTTCTTCAAGGGAAACATTCCGTTAGGTCTACCCAAAGCAGAGAAATGTAAGTGTATAGAAGTTTGAATGGTTTAGGCCTTACATTTACTCTGTGGACATCGTCAGTGTCCCAAAAGTTAGGCTGTAAATCATATGCTTGATTCTGAGGGCAAGGTAAAATTGAATGTGAACAAAGATGCTGAAGCATCATCAATTCAGTGATTTCAGTAAAACCACAGTGGGAATAGGAAAGCACAGAAGTGGACCTTGCAATGCAAGAGCAAGGAATAAGGGCAAGAGTACATCAGTGACCAGCCACTATAGTGAAGTGGTACAGACCATGGTCACTGGTAAGGAAACAAGAAATATCAATTTCATGTAGGTCTCCTCCTGATAGTGTTAGAGGATATATTACTAAAAGCTACAGTACAGGTATAGGATTTCCATGCCCCTTACATATGTTATATCCTATACTTTCTTGATGTTCTTCAGTTGTCAATAATTAACACCTCTCCATCAGAGCTACAAAATATTGTAGTTTCTCATAGCAAAAAGAAAAAATAATAAAAAAAATCTAAAAATTAAGAGGTTGTCTTGCTCTGTTTTTACTTTATTATTTATCTGGGAAAAGTCACACAAGAATAGCCTTGTGGGGTATTAGCAAACCACTCCTTGTTTACAGGACTGTTGACCAAAGAGGAGATTAATAAATCTTTTCCAGAAATTAAGGGCCAGTGCAGCCTGTCAGTGTCTTGTGATCGCTCTGTCTCTGCAGCAGACATTAAAAACTGTGCTGTAGTAATAAAGACTCAAAACATAATTATCTTTGTTTCTAGCAATAGTACAAGCATTATGAGTTTAGGAATTTCTGCCCCTTTTCCTTTTCTCAAATACTACCAACTTGGTCATTAATAAATTCATGTAGTTTAACGTTTTGGCAATTTCAACAGAAAAACATCTGTATTGGTTTTTACCATTAAGATGAAAGCATATTTGCCCCTGCCAGCGTACACTGGATGTCTGTTTCCCCCTCCACTGTGGCTTTCCCCAGTTCCAGGCTTTCCTGGCTGTGATGGCTTTCCACTACCATAACATATTCTGTGACTGCATTTCTTGCAAGAGACTACCAATTCCTACAGCCCAATCCTCTAATCGCCATGTAATAAAAATGAAAAAACCCCAAGCAAACAAACAAACAAAGTCCCCAGCCCACTTATTAATAAGTTTACTGCTCTTGTAGCTATTTCATTTATATATCATGTTTGAATTTTGCTATTTACAATAAAAAAATCCTGTTTGGTAATGATGATTTAGAAGCACCAAGCCTAAAACCTGAAGACTGGGTGTTGCAGTCGTTTTCATGTGGGTAGACATCAAACCAAAGGGAGCACAGTCTTGCTATGAACCTACTGTAATAATGAGGTACAAAAAGAACACCAGTTTGCATCGCCTTATATTTTCAGCAAGATAAAGTACTATATTATTCTATGAATATTTTTTTAATATAATTTAGATACAATCTTGTTCTCTCTGTGGAAATCTAACAGTCCAGCATCTGGACCACAAAAAGGGACAGAAATGGCTTTTAAGACTGTGTGTCAGACAATACAGATAATAGGATCATTGACCTGTTGGGCTACTGAAATAAAATTTATAAAAAAATAAATCACAAAAGCTGAAAAAACTGTACTAAATATTTGCATTTTCCCAATCTGCTTGAAGATGAGCATTTTAAAATTATGCCAAGATAATAAATCATTTTGTATGCTCACTCTTTTCCCAAGTAAAAAACAGTTCGTAGGGAAATTCCATTTTATTGAAAGGCAAATGATATTAATGCCATTTTCAAAGCCAGTTTTTGTTCCAGGTCTGCTCCTTCAAGCTTTAATTTTATTTGCTGAAGCTAGGACTCTGAAAGAGGAGTTCTTTGGTATTCATTTTCACAATCTCTTATAAGAGTAAGAAAAGTTCAAGTAATGTTCAACTTTAGACTAAATGAAGCTGGGGATGAATTGGGAGGAGGAATGCAGATTTTCTCCCTACTTACATGAGACGCAGGTATGAGTTATCCAACTGAACATTTTGATTCAGGACCGTATCTAGCACATGCCTGGTCATAAGCACATGCCATCGTCTCATTGTTTTTTCAGAATTTAAACCTGAATCTGTAAGATTTTGATGAATACCATTGCAATCAGCCACATGGTGGTAAGTTCATTGCTGTTAGAGTCTTGTCAGTGAAACTCAGCCCTTGTAAAAGATAGACTTGACAAGCCAATCACTCGTCCGAAGAACCTTGCACTGTATTCCAGTGATGGTGTTCACACACTGGTATGAGTACGATTTTCATAAGCAAAATGAAAGAAGCTCCATCAATCAGTGTAGGATTCCTTTATCATGTGGTAGGCTACTCAGCTTTGTGACACTGGACACCGGACATCGAGCAGAGTTGGGACATGATCCTCTATTAATATAAACTGTCGTTAATGCATTGACTACACCACTGAGAGCATGGCTAGGTGGCTAGATACCAAACGCATGCTGAGGAGCTCTTTTTCCATGGATTCATTCCTGATCTAAATGTGATCCTGCAAGAATTAGAACATGTCAGCTTTGGGTCATGGGTGTACTGAAGAGTTTTTCAGTGGTTAATGCTACGAAATGTGCCCATACTCACCTACATTTCCTATTTCAAATGCTGGGATGATTCTACTGGGTTTTTTAGGGTTATTTTGGGTTGCTTTGAAGAAATTCTATACAGAAGGGAAAAAAACCCAACCAACCAAAGATCAGGGTAAACACCTCTCTCATAATTCTGCTCCACAGCATTATGCTGAAGAGACACAGGCTTTCTCTGCTCAGTTCAGAGAACGTTCCATTTCTTTAGGTAGTTGCTCTCCCCGTTCACTCGAGCGCAATGCTGCGTGCGTGGGTTTGCACACCAGACCACACTCGGAACTTCAAAGCTCAGATACAATTGTTAATTACGTTACAGGCAAACGGCTGAGTTCAGAGCCTCTTTCAGAGGGATTACAGTCTGTTTCCAAGCCTGGGAACAGATGTAATTGTAGGAGTGAACCGCGTTTCTCACTGACTCGCATCCCTTCCGATCCACCGAGTTCAATGGGATCTTAGGGGTCAGAAGCAAAGCAAAATTTGGCCTACCAGTTCAGCCGTTCAGTACAACTCTCTTTTGTGTCCTCTATGTAATTAATTGCCAGACCTCAGAGAAAATGTTGTTCCATTCACTGTAAAATAGGAGGGTCCACAGAGGAAAATAGTTGCATTAGAGAAACACACAAACGACATTAAGGCTACCTAGTTTGATGTTTTCAAACCTTTTTCTTTTCCTCTGCAAACAATGTCAGTTTCAATAGGATCTGAACCGATACTCTTAACAAATAATACACTAGTCTGTCATATGGTTAATATTAATGTCTCTCTATTCAAACATGCTGAAAACTGAATAGAACAGTTAACATATAACAGTCACACATCCTTTGCTGAGTACAAGATTGCATCTCTAACATGAACTGAAGATAGCCTCACTATTTCAGATCTCCATCCGTCATTCAGTCAAACATTCCATTCTCTTAAATACATTGCTTTTCCCCTCTTTCTGGCTCTTTTGGGGGTGCTGAGTGAACACATTCTCTCCATAAAGGCATCGCTTATGATATGGTTCTTTCTTCAACAGAAATCTTGCCGTGTGTTTCCCATATGCAATACGTTGGCAACGGTGAATTTACAAAGTTTGGTAGGATTTGGCCTTACATCTGGATTGAAAAGATTGAATTGTGAAAAGCCTGTTTGGGCAGGATTCTGCACTTTATTGCAGAGAGACCATCTCTTGATGAAATTAACGGTGAGCAACGAATGAATTGGGATCGCACTTCACATTATTGAGTCAGAGCTTCATGTGGTAGCCGGTTTTCCTATTACAGCTATGTTCGTAGGGCTGACGGGCAGAGGCAAGCTCACTCTGCTCATGTCCCGAGCTGGTGGGATGTAAATGGCGATGGCAGAAAAGCCACACGACTGTAGGGGTATGAAGCTGAGCCCCACCTAACACACCTCCTCTTTCAGAGCGTTTCTTTGGGGTGGGCTTGGGGCAATAGCCACTGCAGTCAGCTCAGCTCAGGCAGGGTGAGGTTGTGCCCAGCCACAAGGTATTGCAGAAACACATCGGGGTGAGACCACTCCTCACCGTGATCCCACCTCACTGCTACAACAAAAGCTCTGTGTCTTTGAAGGGAGTCTGAACCAGGCACGCTCCATCCTGGGGCATCAAGCATAGTTTGCCCTCAAATATATTTTTAGTGAAAACACACAGCAAAGATTACAGCCATAGAAAGTTCCGAAAACAAGACAATTCCGTCAACTTCATCTTAAAGAAAAAAACCAAAAGCCAAAACCACAAAAGAAACTCAAAATAAGACTTGCTGAATGAAGACTGTGAATAGCAATTATTTTTACTGCCTTAACAAAAAAAAATGACATACACCTTAAGCGTTTCTTTTCCAAATTTACTTGACAGAGGTTAAAATATTGCTTTATTCTGACTCAACATACAACAGCACTGAGTGATCGATTGTGCTATTTTGGGAAGTCTTGAGACTTGTGAACTGGAAAGTCTGGGGCACATTAATAAATTTAACAATTAACTGGCTGCAAAGGAGTATTTTAATACATTCTGTATATATTGTAATTTTTTTTTAATCAATCTTTGGACATTAACCAGGGAATGCTATTTAGAAATTATTTATTATAGTTGATTTTCTTTTTCCCCATGAATAAGCAAATATTTTAAAACCAATTAAAGCTGTGATGTTTGTGTCACTGAACCCAATTCATTGCATTATTGGCATATTGTCTTAAAATTTATGGGGGGAAGAGGGACTTGAAAGAAAGCAGATGTAAAAAATGTTTATAATGTGATTGGGATATAGCACACAGGAAATTACATTTCTTCTCTAAGGTCTTGGTCCCCTGCGGGGAGTGATTTGGTGGAAACCATCTGCTCTTATATAGCCCCATTAGAATCATTTGCATGCTTGTGGGTCTGCCCATACCGAACCATCTGCAGGGCTGAAGCTTCAAAGTTCACAAGCCTAAGCCACGATTAATTGAAGTGACCAGAGAAACAAAAGTGGGAACAAATTAGGGCAGCGTGGACACTTATCAGCTGGATTTTGATCATATTGGATCTCCCTGACTCTTCTCTGAATATTAACCCATAATAAAAAAATAAGTTAAAAAAAATACACACGCACACACACACTCAGAAGTGCTTCTGAGAGCTTACAAATGCCTTCAAAGTATTAACAGTTTAGAAATGTTGAGGGGTGGGTAACGAACAACAGACTCTATGATCCCACTGGAAAAAAACCCACCAAACCCCAAATGCAAACCTGTTGTAATGCACGCTTTTGCACTTTCTCTTGTTTCTCACTCTCCACCAAGGCAGCTGTGACAGGCAAAGTTCAGAAGATGGAGCAGCTGCAGGCTTCTGACCTCTGCATCTCTATGGACCCCAATCCCACTCCGCACTTGGCCAAACCCAAAGCTCCTAAATGTTTCCACGGACTTTCTTGGGCTGACACATTAACATCAAGTTAAGAGTTAAGCATCTGGCTCAATTTAGGGATTTACTGTCACTCCATAGTAGGCACCAGACCTCAGAAGTAGATGTCTGCGTGGCTCTTTCCATGGTGTGAACCTGGAACCAAGAGGAGAGGGGGAGAGGGGACCGGGTCTGTGCTGGGGTCACGGGACTTGCTCCCCAAGGTCTGAATCCTGGCCAGCAGCTCACTGCAGTGCTGCTCTGAAACTAGAAATGGATCTAAGAATGGTCTTGGTCTTTACTGAACAGAAAGATGCATAGCCTAAACCTTCGGACAGCTGAACGGGACTGTGGTACAACGCTCTGTAACTGAAACTGTACGTGTAATCCTGCCTAGAAAGCACCTGATGCACGCTTCACCCCTCCTGGAACTTTTCCCTTAAAAAAATATTTTGTTAAAAAACACTATGATATGAGGGCGATTGACTATTTGGTTTCTTCTAAGTAGATGCTCTTAAATTAATGCATATAAATAATTTGTATTTAATTTCCTCCCTTCCTGTTTAGCAAAGCATCGAATGCACAGATCTCGTTTCCCCTCCCGCAACCCCCACACAAAGTCACTTGGTCAATACCGAGTCTCTTTGCGTTTCACTTTTTAAGACAAATTGTGCCTCTCGCTCTGACTTGGCCATGGGGCTCATGGGCAGAAAGGCCGTGTTCTCGCTCGCGCTGCTCTCTGCTTCTACGCTCGCCAGTTCATAGTCCTCCGACCGCCTCGCGTCTGTCAGAATCCGGATCTGCTCCTGCACACTTTCTAGCAATATTTTCACTTCGTGTTGTTCTGCTATAAGACAATTACTGACTGGGGAACTCACATTGACAAGTTCGGCTGAATAGGAGTTTTTGCACCATTTGATGCCTGTTACTTCAGAAACATTTTGCATTTGCATGCAGGCTTCGTCCAAGCCCACAGATGGGATGATGGGAACAGAGTTGGCCCTTGAAGATGAATAGCCGACCAAGTCCTTCTGATCCACGTTATTAAAATAAGGGGTTGTCTCTCTTGAAGGCAGTTGCATATTTATTGAAGTATTCTGAGGACTTTTTAAACCACTGGACGAATACCTGGAAAGAGTAAAAAAGAAGTTTTTGTTGTACATCAAGTGGTCAGATGCGATCGGCAGCAGGATGGCTGTATGAGATTCAGTGAACTGTGCTCAAAAGGTACATGTCATTCTTCCCTCACACTAGGAGCGCTTGGTAATAGCGTGGCCCTGGGGAAAACAACAGACTCTGGAGACCTGGTTTTGATTCCCTCAGATCTGCCAGCAGCAAACCACTGCTTTCCTCTCAGTGTCATTTTGCCCACCAGCATATGAGACTAACGACAATTCCTTGTGAAAAGATCGCAGGAACTATACTGTATTACTCTCTCTATTTTTTTTTTTTTTTTTAAATTAGATTTGAAATTCCATTCCAACATTCCTATATTTGAAATTCCTTTCCTACATTCCTAACTGGGAAAATGGACTGATGCTTTCTTCAGTATCAGAACTCTCAATGTCAACTGTCTATTTAAGGAAAATGCTTAAAAAACATGCAGAAAAAACCCCACAACTTCAACCAAAACATGGTTGCATAGTCTTTATTTACATGGAAATGATTGTCTGTGCTCCCCTTTGAACAAGCACAGCATCTAAGTGCAGTATGCCTCTGAAAAATGTGTCTTCTATTCGACAGCCCTTAATCCTAATGCCAGCCTAATTTTTTTTCTTAGATCTCATCTGGAAATAGAGCTGATATATTGGGCTTGAGCAAATGTCTGTGTTTTCCTGATATCATAATCCTGTGTTTAAAAAAAATAGAAAATCTTTATCTTCCAATAATACATATCATAGCATGATTTTATTTATTGTGAGGCAACTGTGGTGAATTTTCATCAACATTTCCATTTTGTTCCAAAGCCAAATTAATTATTTTGATCAGAAAGTGTTTTCATTTACAGGAAATAATTCAAAAGCAGAAATGGAAAGTATACTAAATATAAAATAAAGGAAACAATGGGAAAAAAAAAAAAAAAAAAAAAAGATGTTTCCCATCTGAGAAGTAGTTTTACTAGGAATACTAGTGGTCTAAGAGTTACTATATCTGGTAGTCATGATTGCCAAGGACCACAGACATCCCTCAGTAATGGAACATGTGTTATTTATAATCAGCTTCGTGATCATAACACTATTTAATAAGGCAAGCTAATGGTGAAGTCTAATATGTTTTATCTGTGGATGAGGAAAGCAACGTTTAGACCTGGCGTGGAAGCAGGTGTTTTCAGCTCTGACTTGAAGGGTATTTTTCTGAAAGCTGCTGAAGCCTGCTGGACTTCACTAGGGATACCCTTCTAGTCATACGGGCCTTGCTGCTTTTTGGCATTAGCAGAAAGAGAACTAAGGTAAAGAAAGTGAATGGCATGAAACCGCCATAGTCCGATATTAGCACACAACGCTAATTAACTGGAAAGGCTTCCTTTGGCCCCATCCTCCTGGCGAGCTGTCAGACAAGAGAAAGGAGGAGATATCTTTAGGCTTGTTTCCAGCAGAGTGCCGCTGAATTGTAATTATCTTGTCTACGGTGGCACTGTGTTTGTACAACTGCTTGACACATTAACTTGTACATGTGCCCACACGCAGTTCTGCACAGCCCCTGTACAAAAACTCTCCAGGCATCCCCAAAAGACCAGAAAACGCAGCTGGGAGCTCTGCGATGAGGAGGCGGTGTTGTGATCTTTGCCGCTATCTGATGGAAAGACACACCGCTTTGGGAAGTGGGACCCAGGGGAATAATAGAGCAAGCGGCTGCTTTGGATACGTGCTAGAACTTCTTGTACATGCTATACCCCTGCACTTATGTTTTAAGTCTGACACAGCTGAGACTCACTTTTGGTTAATTACATTTGCACAACGCTTAGACACACTCGTAGCCATTTCTGGAGGGCCTTTTTAGAACAGTTTCCAAGAAGCAGCATGACTGAAATACTGAGCAGGGACATTATTCCTGAGGGAGGACAATTAAAAAAAATAAATGAAAACAAAACAGTGCAGACCTTTGGGTTGTGCCCATTCTTGTTTCCTTTGCTTATTATATAATTGTTCAAACGACTATAGCTGGAGAGATCGCATCAGTTGCATTATCCCCTTTTTTGGTAATTCGGGCCCTAAATATATTCTGGGTTGCACCCTGAAAACAAAGGGAGTGAATGTTTTTAATGAATTTCACATGCAATGGATGTATTATATGGATGATATATAAGCAAAACCAAGAAAAGACTGAATTAAAATGGGTTTGGTGAGAAAACAGCAACATTTGCCAATTCCATAATATAGATTCAATCATTCTTGGTATTTTGAAAACTAATTGGCAGGAACAATAACATGTAACGCAATGCCTGGCATATTTCAATAATATTTTTTTAAAGTACAGATAGACACAACCATTTTATGTCAGAATTACATGTTGCTGCCTTATGCTTTGAAAGGAGGACTGAGGTGGAATTAAAACCCATACACACTGCGTGCAATAGGCAAGGTATTAAACTGGTAGGGATATTACATCTAAACCATGTGAGACTCAGCTTTTGGTTAATTACAAACTGATCCATACTTCTGCTTCTGACACAAGACTACTGCTGTTTTCAATAGACTGAGATTCAGACCTATAATTGCAGAATCTTAATTACATTTTCCTATAATTAACTTTCCCAGAACTAAAGTTCCTCCTAAAAAAGGTATGGTTTTTGATCAGAAAAATTGTTTTCTCTGAATAAATTAATTCACGTGCGTGTATTTCAAAGCGCAGCTCGCTCTCCAGCCTTTTCCTAAACCCAAGCAAAACAACAAACTAAAACATTTATAAATATGCAACAGTAATTATATTATACTCATACAGTGTTTAAGAGTCTAAATTAAGGAATGAAACTGAAAGAAGCATAATAATTTTACTGCCCTGTCATGGTGAAAATTAATTCTATCCCAGCCAAAACCAGCACATGCCCCCTTAAAATGGATATTAAAGAGCAACAGAAGGGATTGGAATTTAAAATACAAAATGGTTTTAATTCAGCATAGTACCCATAGCTTTGCTATATGCCCTATTGCTATGTCACTCCATATGATGATGGATGTCACTCCAGTGGCACTGCCAGGCTTTGGTTCAGCCTCGTCACACGTGTACCTAAGTATACACCCCCCATTTTCTACTTGTAGGTATGACACGTTGGGTCTTGTACAGACAGACACATTTCTATCTGTGCACGTACACATTTGCAGGCTACAGGGCACTGCTTTGAACACTTCATAGCGTGTGACACAAAGAGCTGCCACTGAAAGCATGCGGTCAAACTGCTGTCCACTGAACCACACATAAACTCACGACACCCCCAGGGACTTGAATCATTCTTTGAGATGTGACCGGCATGGAGATGGTTTGTTTTCTTTAAGCCCCTCATTTCAAGCAGGTTCTTCTACTCCTTTAAGTAGCATACTCGTTAAATAACTGATATTAGCTGTATTTGACTCAAACTCCGCAAACGTTGCAAAGAACAAGATCTGGTGCTTCTTGAAGGCAGCAAAAGCTTTCTTCTCAACGTGGGATGGGAAAAGGAGCATTTTTACAGGACTAGACAAAAACTAATCAGGCAAATTAGCCTCTTTTCTACCAAATATAAATATATACAATCTGACTAATCTTCAGCCAGAGCTGCTGATGGATGAACTTCAGAAGGCTTGCAGAATTAGGAAGATAAGCCACTTTGATTTGTACAACCCTATAGGGAAAGACGGAGGTGAAAAGGGAGAAGAACTGAAGTAGTGTAACTTCTTCAGCAGACAAGGGAACTTTTAATTTGGGCTGGAAATCTAATGAGAATATCAACACTATGAAACTAGCAGATGTTTAGATATCTGATTTTGGGAAAACCTCTTCCTAAGTAAGAATAATTCCAAATAACATGGAATTAGGGAATTAATTTTAATTTTTGTTCAGAGATAAGATGTGTACTTATATTTTGGTTGAAGGGACACCTTCATTGCTGCAACACAAAATAAGTTGCAAAAAAATCAGTTACACTTTTAAAAGACTTTGTTTTAATAAAAAAACATCATCTGTAAAACATTGTCATAAAGGAATATCAAAGAATTGCTTTTGTTTTCATGCCTAACATTGACATTTAAAAAATTAATTCCCATGGGTACTAGTTGAAGACTTGGTACTGTATTTGTGACTTACAGAGATTGCTGTGACTCCCTGTTACAACACCACCTGCTGATGCACACGGAGGACTCCTTCAGAGAAAGGTTCTATTAGAGTCGATATTAGGAAGGTCTGATCCTATAGGCATCCCTAGTGCACAAAATACGGATGAAGTGCTTTAGGGTACTGAGGGCAGGAGGAGTCACACCCTGGTCCAAATATCAACTTCTGCAGAACTGCGAATTTAAAATATAGACCACTACAAGATGATACGTGTAATATTGCACACAGATTTCCTAGAGAAGAGTACATACAGCCACCCCAAAGACAGCTTTGCTATTTTCTACCTGACTTCTCAACCGAGGAAGGGGCTGCAGCAATCTCCAGGACCCGTGCTACAAGACAGTGCCACTGAAGAGGCACGGCTGTTAGCCTGTCCCTTTCAGGAAGGCTTGCATTTGGAGTCACAGTTTTCATAAGGAATTACACAGACATGCTACAAATGAACAATAATACATTCACTGCAAGAAGTAATAAAGAATTTTTTTCTTAGAAGCAACAAATAGTAACAACAAAAGAAGTATGAGACAAATCTGTACTTTTTAAAAGAAGTCACCGGACACTCAAACCTTTTGCTGCTTTGCTTCTTCCCTTCCTAGGTAGGCCCTGTTCTTGGTCTGTCTTGCCTCATTACTGCGGCCAACTTTGTTGTGTAGATTTAGCTAGAAAATATTTAGCCAGCCAAGTCCCCCTCTCCCGGCCGGGCAGTCATGCTGCAGGTTGGGAAGCGTGGCGAGGGAGGGAGGCGTGGGGGAAGCGCGCCTGCCTGTGTGCCCACGCACACAACGACACACATGCATAACCACCCTTATTCTCCACCAGCGGTTGTGGCTGTCATTTGCCAGCAGCGGACAGTGATAGTAACTCCTTTTTTTTCCCTGAGGAAAATTCAACACGTAGGTGAGGTCAGTTCCATGCTTTGTAAAGCCAGTTCGATGCAAAAATGTACAGCTGCCTTCCCGCAGCGTGCCTGCTCGCTCTGCTGCACTTAGCTGTGACTTACACGTGCCCAACTGAAACTGGTGGTGTTTTATTCCATTCTAGATATCACTTCTAGTTTTAGATATGTCCGTAGTGATTCTGAAAGGGCTTTGGAAATCTATAGGGATACGTAAATATTATGCAAAATACCTCAGCAATTGCAAGACTTCAAAGGCAGCTGTAGGTGCTCAGGAGCACTTCTGAAATTCAGACCTTATGTACAGCTGGAGCTCACAGTCAATATTCTAATAAGCTGAATTAAAAAAAGGAAAAATACTGGATCCTTTGTGCATTTTCAAAGACAAACACGCAAGAAGTGATTGGTCTTCAGTCTACAGCAAACACACTGCACGACATACATTAATTCACTTAAAAAAACATAAAAGTTGGACTTCTGAATTATTTTTTTATATTTGCCGAGTACCGATGGAAGAAAAAAATGCCATGCATGTTACTCTAACATCATTGACACCACTAGAAAAAGCACCAGTTACAAAGGGTAACATTGGCAATCACTCACAGTTTGTTCTAATCACTCACAGTTTGTTCTAATCGCTTCTGCTACAGCCTTTGAAAGGCTTAAAAGGAGCTGCCAGCCAAATAAAAACGTATTACCTTCCAAGAGTGCTGCAAACATCCTTCTGCTTTCAGTACTACGAACCCTGGATGTACAGTACACTACAACAAAGTTGGAAGGACTGTAATAGCAAAGCACATCTGCCACGTAGCAGTAGCTACTCACAAACTGGCTCACTTTCGTTGTGTTGTTACTTACCCGTGACAAGGTATTGTGTCCTGGTCTGTGATCCTTGACTCTTCTAGCTGTTGATATGCTGGTCCTGTAATTCCATTGAACCTACCCCGAGGTAAGGGAGGAGTCCTCCGAAAGGCATTTCTATGTAGCATCCCACTTTTTTGTCCTGGGCTGCAGCATGAAGAGAGACTTCTAGGAACAACACCAAGAGTACAGTAAAAATTATCACAGCAAAAGTGTAAATTTCTGCAAAGTAAAGATTCAGGTTTAGTAGCACACAGATTACTTTTTATAAACTTTGCTGTGGCGGTCTATGACATCGGTAGAAATTCTTTATGGAAATATAATACTAAAGTCCACAGTTAGCTGTTGTTTATGCCATATTTAATACATCGTCTTTCATCTAGGAATGAAAATAACTGCATGGTATATTAAATGTTTCCTTGTACGGGATGAAGGATGCTTCTTTTTTTCCATGCTGCATACCATAATCCTGCTATATAGAGTTGACTCCTCAGAGAGTAGAGGCAAACAGCACAGCTCCATCATACCTCATAGCTCAGGTCAAAATCATATCTTAAATCGACAGCCCATTATATCATCTATCAGCCCACTAGGTGCTGCTTCCTGATGTAACAACATTAAATTAGGAAAAAAATATAAGTGAAGAATGTAAGTGAGGTTTAAGAACTGCAGCTTGAAGAAACCATCTGCGACATGTTTTCTCCACGTCAAACAAAATGTCTTTTCTATATCATTTTATTCTTGTTTTATATACAGATTGCTTTCTGGTTTATATACATTGATAAATACTGTGTTGTTTCTTTATGTAATATAACACAAAGTGGAATATGATAAAAACAAGTAATAGTTTTCTACTTATTTTAAAAAATCGCTTTTGTAAACATTTTTTGTAGTGTTTTGGAAGGAGAATGGATTTTTTCCATCACCTGCAGGAATTAAAAGGTATCTAGGATCCATAGTTTTTGGTATATTAACCATAAATTCAGCTGCTGCTAATGCAAAAATAAGGGAACACAGAATTAGGGCAAGATATAACATACTTCTGCTGTTAGCAGGTCACTGTATCGCACAGTGTGACTGGCTGTTTGTGTTCCAGCTGCTCCTATTTCTCTTGACATCTCCTGGCTCTCAGAAATGCAGACCTACTACCTAATATTCTGTTACAACCTTAATGACAGTTTAATATAGGTTTTGTGGATGCTTTTTGAGTCATTATTTTTTGTTACATGAATAATTTCAAGTTCTGATACAATTCAGCTGTTGCAAAAGACTTTTGATAAATTTACTTTTTTCCTATTATAACGTGACTTAAAAGTAATCTGCATTTTATACCTAGTGGGAACTTTATTTATAGTTTGGGCCACATCTACTCCCAGAGCAATTCTTGCTTGGACCAAGTATCTTGGACAAATTCTCTCAGAGTGTACATTTCCATTAACACAAACCTTTTCAACCCCAAAGTCTAAACACAAGAAATAAATTCAACAGTCTCTACCCTACTGCTCAGGTTAGCAGTGTTCCATCACGGTCTTTGCTCTGTTCTTTTCCACGCTTTTACTTTCCTGGTGCTTTTTAATTGAAAAGATCAATAACCCATAGCAATAGCACTCCCTCAAGGATTTTTGATGCTTCCTTAAATAGATTTTTCTTCAGCTATTAAGGAGGTTGTGAAAAACCTTTTTTAAAAACCTGAAGTACTGGCCTTTCAGTTCTGAAGGCTGAGTTCATGTTGTGAGTTACAGTTCATATTCTGTAAAATAACACTACCATGTCACAAAAAAAAAAAAAGACAATTTCTGCTCAGGTGATTCTGAGATTATTAAAGCAGGTGATTTTCAAAGATGCAGTTAAATGGATAATTTGTGACAGATAATGAATGTCAGGGGGTTTTATTGATCACAGGATACATCAATGTACTACAAAAGTCAACAAACTGATTAACTTAACAGACTTTAAACTGATACATATTCGAAACTAGAAAGGCACTGTTTAATTGTGGCTGGATCGATGCCTTTGTGCATCTCCCTTGTTGGATGGGAGCACGTGGTCTCCCATCTAATAACGTGCGCAGGCAAATTCACAAAAGCTCTGCATTTGTAATAGACGTAATTTCAACACATACAGGTATACGGGAGGTAACTGGTATGAACCTCCACGAAGATGCATAGAAATGACCTATTTGGACTTCCTCCAACCTGCTCTGCAACTCTCACTGCTGCACCACACGCTAGGCACTACAGGCTGCTAACGGCGCGCGGGCTGGTCACACGGAAGGCATCTGGCACGTGCCAGCGTCGTCCCGCAATCGCAGCAGCTCCAGCGCCCTCAGAGCTTAAGCGACTGCTTTGTGGCTAGTGTGAGCTTCTTACACTTTCAACATTTCTGACAGACAAAAGGGAGGGGAAAATGGACAAAAATAATCTCTGGTCAGGGATGAGACAAATTCACTCAGAAGGGCCGGGAAATATTTACAGGCAGTGCAGCTGCAAGTGCAGGACAACACTCATTTGTTGAAGCACTTTTGTTGAACAGCAATTTGTTGAACTATTTTTGTTAAAACTTCTGTGAAAATGTAACTCCAGCATAACAATGTTTTTCCTTTTTCACAAAACTGCTGTGAACATCAGCATACTCTTCCATCAAAAACATTAATACAGTCCCCCTCAGGCTTCTGCTCTATTGCTTACATGAAGTGTCCCTCTCTCTGAGACACACAATGCCTTTTGGTGGATTTCTTCCAGGAATTTATCCTCCTTTAGCCACTGTTATGGTTTCTTCTTCCCTGTACTCAAATCTAACTGGATAAAAGAAACCAGCTCATGTAACTGAGCTGCTGAATAAACCAGACATGTAAGGAAAGCTGTAGCAGAAACGTCTTTAAAATCTAATGATCAATTACTCCAGAAAAACAAAAATCAGAATATGCTTAAACTGATTAACAAATAATGCATAAACTAGGGAGAAACACAGTTCTGATGAATTAATGGTTTGAAAGAAGTAGTTCAACCATCTTGAAAGTTAATTAAGAACCTGGGATTCATTGTTGCAAATTGCTTTGTGTGAAAATTTTATTTAGGTTGAGCAAGCAAGTACAAACCAAGTCTGTCTCAGCAGGTGGGGTATTCTTTACTCAAGGCATGTACACGACTCCCAAGTGTAGTTAACTGTGTTCATGAAGAGAGACTTGCAGCACATTTACTGGAACTCTGGGAATCCTCCTGCACTGCTTTTTAGTTAGTTACTAAACAAAATTGAGTATACGTCACATTATCAACATATTCAGAAGTAACTTTGTCAACAGAACATGAAAAGCATTATCAAGAGGATGACAATTAAAGTGTTAAAACTTTAGATGGGATCCCAATCCTTCCCTTGTTTAATAAGCACAATTGAGCTACAGAAATAGTCTTGATGATCATGGTTGTGTGTGTATCTATTTTACTTCTTTCCTCCTTTTTCACGATCATAATTCATGAAAAAAAAGATGTGAAGTTGAGGGAGGAAGGAAAGTTCTAAAATAGATTGTAAATACTCTGGCTCTGTACCTGCAAAAACTATACAGAAAGGTACATTATATTACATAGTATACTATCTACTGATCATGAGATGCAAACATTAGTGTTGAAGTGATGGATTTAGTCCTTGCAAGACAGAAACAGCACCTAGATACCCACTGACAGAGCTAGCCGCCGGACAGACAGTGTGTTCTGATACTCCCTGGGAGTCACATTTTTAGGCTAAGTTAGACAATCCACTGTTAACATTTGTACAGATGAACTATTCAGACTTTCAACCAATTTGCAATTTTAATAAAAAGGATCTGTTATACCTGAGAACATAAGCATCTCTCAATAAATACCACACAAAAATAACGCTGTATCATGAAGCCCTTTTGTCAGACTGTTAAGAATGACACACCATAAGCTTGACCTGTATCAGACACCTCCCCAAAGGACAGAAAGTTAATGTTTGAGACTTCAACAAAGCTGTATGTGATTAAATTAACACTGAGATTATAAAGAGATTATTATGTCAAAAAAGCTGTGGCACAAGAAAAGTGAACATAATAGGTTTTTACCCCTTTTTTTCTCTGTAGCATCCTGTATCCCGAGCATTTAAACATCACTCTTTCCCTTGCCTCAGCAAAGTAATCGTGTACGGTCTCAGTGTACGATTACTGTCTAGGAAAACATCTCATCTACAATGGCACGATGACTTCTGTTTCCTAGCTTGTGTTTATGAACCATTACAGCTGGTCTGGTTCTCAGCCCAGGTGATGGAGTGGGACTGCAGCCTGTTGTTTGGAAAATCCTCTTCTCCCTTTGCACGTATAGCAGCTTTCCAGCAGCCAGTCTAGTATCTAGTAATCTACTCTGGATTTCTGAAATGGGAGCATTGTTGCTTCCTTTATGTATTCTCGTATTCAGCAAAAGCATATGCTGGAGCTGACTGGGGGCTTTGCAACTCTACATAAATCCTTCAACACTACATATATCATCTGATCACCACCCTGGTTTTCCACCAGAAAATACATAAAATAGGTAAAGGGAACAGAGCGTGTGAAGGTACCTCAGTGGCACAGAGTTTAATTACCTGCCAAAACTTCATCATTATACTCCTTGTAGTGCATTGATCAACCTCCATCCTAAAGCTATAATGATATCCAGGCTAGTACTCCAGACCAGAAAGTTGTTCTATATTGAAAGCTTTGAGGCTTCTTTTCAACTTGAAATGATTTATGATGACTGTGCACCTATCTGTCATATATGCCATCATAATCTGTCATTTATTTCTCATTATGCTTTCTCTGATGTATTTATAAGCAGCAGTCATATACTCTTTTCAGTGTTCTGAAGACTGAAATGAGACAGACTCTAATGCTTTCTGGGGAACACATGTCATTCATTCCTCACACTAGCTCATGAATGCAATTTGAGTTCGTAGTAATCAGGAGGTCACTTTAACCAGGTGAGATGATAGCGGTGGTATTCTTATGCTATATTCAAATGAAGTGCCTACAGTGTCTCGTGAAGTGGTTTTAATGTTTCTGACTTTCTGATGGACATGTCTTGATTAATAATTCTTCTCGTCCCATATAGCTTTTCCACAGATGCATCACTTTGTGACTTGGTTATCCTTTGACCAAGTAATATATACTGAAACCGTTCTCTCTTGTTTTTTTCTTAAATTTTATTAGTTCTCAAATGCCTGACCTTGTATTTAGTACAGCTGAACTTCAATACACCTCTGTTATGCCACTCTTTAAAGTGATTAAATTAATTCTTTATATATAGATCCTTATCTGTACTTTTAACTTTTTTTCAGTATGTTCCAAATTCTTTGCTCCAAAGCCATGCACAAAAGCATTAAACAAAATTTATCCCCAATATTGACTAATTTGAGAGCTTCATTAGTGCTCCATAGGTGAATGTTTTCATCCCAGTGCTTACCCGCTCAGCATAACTCCTTACTATCTCCCTTTTAACCATCTCTGTGTTTCTGCATCACAGTTTCTCTGCTTACTTTCTTCCATTAAAGGCATTATACACACATGACAACAAAGGTGAGGCTGTGTAAAGATCTAGCTCACCTACATCAAATACAAAAAAAAGTCATCAGTTAGTGTTGCAAGAGCTGCTGATGGTAAACCTCATGATATTTTTTAGCCTTTTTTTTATCTACCCAAAGAATCTGTCCTAAAGCCTTGACTAGTCTAATTCAACATAATACATAATAGGTTTTCAGTTCCTTCAATACGTTTTCCTCATCCTAAATTTTAGACAGTTGCTATTTCATTGTCACACAGCACAGCTCCTATTCTGATAGATTTTGCTACCAGACTTGAATTTTCGTGAGCCATTTCTCCTTCCAGACTACTTTGATCAAGATTAGTCAGACCATCTTGACTTGAGGGCTTTGATTTCTGGATTTTACTTCCACCTTGACTGTACTAACATCTTTTTTTTTTCATACATTTGATTCTCTTCCCATTCTACCTTCATCCTCAAACAAGCATCCCAACTGAAAAATGAAATATATTCATTCGGCATTGCGCTAACTGCTTCATCTGTTATCTCTATCCCACCATCAGGTATGCTTCTTCCTGCATAGCAGCCCTCTTCTTTATACAGCAAGAACAATTGATTGCTTTCAACATTACCAGTAATTCTTAACTCTCAATGATTCCTGGAAATGTTCACTTCAAGCATGACTTCTTGCCCTCTGTGATATAGTTTGTTTCTTTCCCTACATCCCATTCCTTTTAGGCATTCTCTTCAGTACATTTCTCCAGAAAACTATGTCCTTTCCTCGCAAAAATAGCAGATTCCTTATACTTTCACCATTTCTGGCTTCCTCTGCCCTTACATTCTCAGTTGCTTTCATTTATCAATACTTGTTCTTTGAAATTTAATAGCCTTATTAACAGAATAACTGTAATTTATTCTTTCTTTTAATTTCAACTGCATCAATTATATTGCGAGCATAAAGAATAAAACGGTTACTAAACCAAAAAATTGTTTTTACTGTGGTTTTCATAGTGTTAGAAGTTCATTAAAAATGCAAAGGCAAATTATTTCAGATTTTAGAGTAAGTTTATCCTACGTTGGCATTTTCGTAAGACAATACAACTGCTCTAGGCTGAAAGCTTCTGTGTTTGGCTTTCATCACGGCATTCTCTGAAATGAATCCCTCTAAAATCAATGATGACTGAATCAATGAATGAAAGTCAGAATGACTAATTACCAAGAAAACTGATATTCAAAGGGATCACAACTCAATCCCATAATTAAAAAAACCCTCTTATTTGTTTCTCTCTCTGTTAGAAATTAAAATAGTACGGGGTCTTTTCTTACTAAAATCAACAGATAATCTGAGATGAATTTCTGAGCGCATTGTATACTTCACAGGAACTTTACTGATTAAACACATTTGTTACTTTCCAGTTCTGACCACACTAGGAGTTGTTTTACATATGCAAGCAGATGGTATAAATTTCTTCTACCATAATAACAGTGCACAATACAGGTGAAACGTTTTAAGAGTGACATTCAGATTAGACTCTAATTTTCAATTCAGTCTCTGCAGTTATTCTTTGCATGCAGCTGAGGCTGGTAGAGGCATAAAATTTGTATTCACTAGTAATGTGCTTGAAATAACTAGGTGATCTCTGTCAGTTGAATTTCAGCAAACACAAATGACTCTCCACCTTGATAGTTTTACTGCCAGTCCAAAACTGGCACTAAAACCAAAACTATTGGTTTTAGGAACTGGAAACAGACAGCTCCTGATTTTAAGAAATGATCACCCATCATTAGTGCCCTTGAAAACACCAGCAGAGAAAATAGGTCTGGATGTAGAACAAAATATTTCTGCAGGAAGCAGAAATAAAACAATAATATAGTTTTAAAACAACATAAACAGAGAACCTGCAGAGCTGCCATAATTTTTCCAGGCTTCTTTCAGGTTTGGAATGGAATGAAGGGATGTTTAGGACAAAATGTGTCCAAGTAAAAAAAGGTCTCCTCATTCGGCCACATCAAACACTACTTGAAATTAAATTAGGAAGCTGTCACAGGTGCATACATTAAAGACAGCCTTATAAGTCTTAAATGTTCAAGTTTGTTGCATGTTTTATAAAGCAAGAGCCTTGTATAATAAATCTTAAGATACAAAACTATGCAATAATTCTTATAAATTAAACTAGTCATTGCACATCTTAAAACAGTCCCGAAGCAAAGACTCATGAGATAGTCTAGTGCTTGACATCTGTACATAAGATGACTGTTGGGTTGTTTTGTTTTTGAGGTTTTTGTTTTGGTGTGGGGTTTTTTTTGTTTGTTTGTTTTCCCCTGGAAAAGAGATTTTGTGTGCAAAGGTGTTAAAATGAGCAATCTGTGATTCTGCATTAGTTCACTGTAAATTCAGTGTAGTTTATTCTGTAATTTCCCTATGGAAAACAGCGAGTCTAGAGAGTTATTCAGCTTTTATTTTAAATGACGTTCATAACCAGAAGCAATATTTTCAGTCTTTGATTTATTTCCACAATTTTAAGCTTAGGTAATGTCATGGTACATCATCTAAAACGCTTTAAACTTGGATACTGCAATCATGTTATTAAAGGTAAGGGAATGTCACTGTTTTTTCTGAACTTCACCTTTTGACTAAATGGAGATAAAGCTCCTCCCTGGAACTTCCATGGAAAGCATTGTAGGCAACAGTTCCATAGTTCATCTATGTTCAGTAAAATTACTAAACATATTTTGAAAATATCTCTGTAATAAGGAATAAGCCCTGACAAATGGATCTCACATGACAGGTGGCATCATTTTTTCATGCCAAATTAAAGCCCTAAGTAAGATAAAAGTAGATAGGACCTAAAAATTCTCTACTGGCTTATATGCTGTACTTTGCTAGGTTAAGCAAATAATTCATTTGAAAGAGAAGGAACGTGTAGCTGACTGGGGGACAGCACTGAAAATGCACCAAATACCACAGAAGCTAGATCATAACCTCATGCAATCCCAGACTTTTTATTAGTATTTTTTTTTTTAAATCCTTTTTAATAAATGTCTTCCCCTATGGATCATCTAGCTAAAAAATTCTGAACTATTTTTCTCAGCCTTTTGTTTTCCTCTCTCTGTGCTTTGGATGTTACCGCTGCCATTCCACCAACACTATTGCTCATACCAGATACGAGCTTGGTTTCTAGTCCCATAATGAAGCACCTGCATTCTTTTTCATCCAAAAGGGCTATAAACAGAATTCTAATCCAAACGCCATCCAGTGATGGGTGACTTTCCTCTTTTCTGCCTCTTGGAAACAACCATCCAAACTTTTTTAATACTGGTTTTCAAAGGCCACCATGTGTTCATAAATAAGTCATTATTCATCTCAAGTATTACTTGTTTTAAAGAAACAGCGAGGAAGGCTGGAAGTTTGCAGCCATGTCTTTCTGCAGCAAATGTGTCATTAACTTTATGAACATCGATAAGGAAAGTCTTGTTTTTAACGGTTTCTCAGACTACAGTTGTTTCATTCACTGGTTTGTGTCTACAGCTTGGATGGTATCTTTAAATGCTTCCTCTAGGATTTTTACAAAACACAGATAAAGTCGACAAGCATTTTGATTGCCTTTTATGTCTGCAGCTAAGAAAATGCTTGGACATCTGTTCAATGAGTCGGCTGAGGCTCTGTTGGTAGCATACCATTACGCATCTCCCCTAGTTGCAGTGCGCAATAATCCTGCACATATATCACCGGCTCAGCGACATCCCTCGGCAGGCTGCCAAATCTCCCATCAGACGGCCATTTGCTTACCTATGTTGCTTGATGGGCTGGGTTCCTCTGTCGGGAGACAAGGCCTCTGGGAAAGACTGTGGGCCTGAAAAACTAGACTCCATAACTTTGTGCAGAATAGGCCCAGGATGCCTATCTGGTTTTGAATACTGTAGCACAGAGAATAAAATTAATTAATACACAAAAGGCAAAGTACATTAATGATGCTATTCAATCAGAATTCATATTGGAGCAGGGAAAGGAGCGCTTTAATGCATTTTTAAATTAAAATTAGGCATTGCAGGTAATACGTTCATTCACTATTGTTTACACAGCAGAAAGCGCTGCTGCTCATTATCCCCCATTACCTTCTCCACATCAAAATGATGATATCTGCATTAGTAGCAAAATTACTGACTGATCTGCCCATAATGATAGGGAACACTGATCCCTTTGACTAAAAGCCTGTTTTCGCGACTGTCCATGCAGAGACAGAGATCACAAAACACGTATCACAGGACAGTCAGCACCTTCTTGGGTCATCTGGTGATCTCAGTCAAACCCTGCTTTCATCAGCATGCATGACTATGAGAACCAAACTGAGACAGCATTTGTATCATCGGGTAAGAAAAAATATTCGAATCTTATCTGAAAAGCCAGATATGCCTTCTGAGTAAATCTGAAACTTTTGACCTGGGTGTATCTGTGCTAGTAAGAACAGTGTAAACATAATTCTTGTTGTGACAGTTGTAGGCGTAGGGCAGGCTCTGGGCACGCAGGGAGGCACAAAGGTCTGTAGAGCAGACACCGGACATGAATGAGAACAGATTTCCTTCTTCTTGTTTTGTGATTTAACTGAAAATTCTACAAAAATGGTCTCTGATCCTGAATGGAGCCAGAAATTCAAAGTATATATGAAAAGCTGCATTTTGGCTTGGAAGTAGAATCATTGTTGTTAGTCGTTACTGGGTGATATGTCAGATAAATGAGAGCTTAACCCACATTTCCACTCAGGTATGAAAAATACTGCACTTTGCAGGTTTTCTTTACACTGCATTACAATGACCTGTGCTAAAAATAAATGGTCTATTTTTCTTTAATCCATTTCCTTCTGTACTGAGTTTGTATCTTTAGTACTACATACCTAGAGATACATGTTATCTTTACAATAAACTAGTATTGGGGAAGCTGTTATGTGATTAAATATTTTTTAAAAGAAAACACTAATTAAAATAATAATGATCTTTTAAAAAAATCACAGTGGTGAAAACCACCATGCTATGATGCAATAGGATAAACATTTGTGGAGAAGATAGTAAGATTTCTTTCAAAGTACAGTTCTTCATAATTATTTTGTTGTCTACCAAATGACCAATAACTCCTTAAAAATACAGAATTATTTTCTGATTCTCACTTATTCTTATCGACATTTCCCCAGACTTCAGAAAAATCAAAAAAGTAAGTCATACAAGATTACTCTCTTTTAAAAATGGGTTACGTGCAATTTTGGTCCACCTACTCAGACTTATGACCGATTTTTATAGATAAAATAACAGACCTTCCAATTTTTCTCCAGTACTCTCCTCTGTCTTTCTGCTGTGTGAAATACCCACACAAACACGGCTCAAATCACTGCTTACATGCTTCTGAAGGCAAAGCTATGAGAGTGACAACATGCAAAATGTTGCCGAATGCATGAAGTAAACACAACTGAAATAATAAGAAGAAACATATTCCACTCTTATTTCTTTCAGTTACTATGATCTTAGTTGTCACTTGTAAACGTTGCAGATAAAATATTCAGACAGAAGTACAATTTTTAAGGTACTCATGTCTGTGAAGGTTTTAAACTTTAATAGTTATCTTGCCAGCTACAGAAATGAAACTGTCTTTTATTTCTGACCTGAATAAATCAATTTGAGCTATGTAAAGAATGGGTTGTTAGTGCCAGGAAGCTATTTCTATCTATCCTTTTTTTGTGTTTGTTCATGATACTAAATTGATGGTCTGAATGGCTTAGAAGACCATGAGTATGAAGTGAATCATGAAGGGTAATTAGAGATAAGCTGCGCCTTTTGCTACATCCATAGTTAAAGCGGATGTGGGCTGCAGTGATGGTATAAAGGGTCTTTCATCATCACAGCTGAGGAAAACCGGGACCCCCAGAAGCTGCTCCGATGCTGACCAGCAGGTCCAACATTCAGCACCACCCAGGCACAGCCTGCAGAGAATATTATTTTCCCCCTAACCAAACATCTCTTTTATGCCATTTTCAGATACACTACTTACCAGTTACCATAACAGCCATAACATTAATTACGACAACGTGAATCACAATTTAAATTGAGGGTCTCAATATACAGACAACTTGAATAACAAAATTGAACTTATTTATATGTATCACATTATTCATACATTTTAATAGGTTTAAACATGGTTGGGTTTATTCTCCTTTAGCTTAACTGTAAGTGCCACATCCTTTCTCTGAGACCATCTCTGGAGAAAAATATCCTCAGATTTCTGTGAGGAGTTGATGGCAGTATCACTTTGTGCCCCCAGAAGAATGGTACAGGATTAGTCCCCATCGAGCCCATCCCACTGCTTCCATAGCCCAGTTCTCATCTGGGCTGAGCTCTGTGGAGGCTTCTGACCGTTGCAAGCTGCTGAATACTCAGCCATGATGGAGAATAAGCTGCAAAACACTTTCAAAGGACTGTTCCAGCACGTTGAAAGCATCACTGAAAGCTCATCTTTTTTTTTTTTTTTCCCTTTTGTTTTTTGTATGGTTTATTGTCTTCTTGCTTAATTATTTGTGCTTGTTTGAGCAATTACTGAGAAACGCTGATGCATATGGCTAAATAAATTAAAGAATAATGATAGCATTTTAAAATAAACCATTTTGCAAATTTTCAATTTTTCATGGTTTCGTGGAGAAAATCATCTGTTATGTACAATTACTCAACTCCTTGACAATAAAATTCCACTCCCCGCTAGTTAATGCTAAGCAAATCTGCAAAGGCAGCCTGGGCCAGGAGACAAGAAAGCAGCCTCTGCCGCTGACCTGCTATACAACTGTGAGCACGTAATTCCCCTGCTCCATGCCTTGTATTCTTCATTCTAAAATGTAGGATTGATGGATAACAAATGCCACTCAAGTGCAACAGAATAGCTTGACACTGTTGTCCTAGTATTATGCAAAACAACACACCCATCCCTGCCCCCAGCTTTTCTTAGATCTTCCTCCTCCATGATTTGCCTAAAATAGTAATAAAAAAAGTCCAGAAAATCATGTGGCACTGGAAGAGAGGTGATGTAGGGATACCAATTCAAAAAGGACCAAGAAGGCAGAGGGGTCAATTTTAAAATTATATTCAGAGTGAGTGCCTCAAGGAGGTAAAGAGCCAGTGATTTTTCTGGACGGGTTGATCTTGCACAAAAGCCCATCAGGTGGTATATTTAACATCCTTTCAGCTGTTCTTATATGCTCTTTATGTTACATTGTCTACAGTAGCTCTAGACCAGCCAGTAAATTCAAGTTTGCCTTTCCTGGCAGTTCTTCCTAAGTAGTCATGTGGTGCAGAAATGGGAAATTTGCTCTTGATCTTAGCTGATAAATCACATCTATTTGCCTAACTCAGGCAAAACCACACAGTAATCTTTTAAAAGATTTAAGTGTACCTATTGCTCAACATATATTAATCGTATTTTTATCTCAGTGACTAAAAAGAATTTATTTCCTACCACTATCAACAAAAGGCAACAAGATACAAAAAAAGCAATTTTCCCCCCTCATTATAAGAATATCAGAAACCTGGAACTAGTGATTGCAAGCTATTAGAAACAAGTGTAGTGAAAAGTAAAACCACATGCTACAGCATGAAAAGCATATTAACCACCTCCAAGGGAAAGTGGTGGGGAATTAATAGCTCCACTTAGTACCATGGGAAAAGGTATTAAAATCCACAAAGGTGAAAAAGACCACTTTAAACAATGATGACAACTCTTGGAATCACTAAAGGAGCGGCAAGGTTTCTTTTTTTGTTGCTGTTGCATGACATGTTTGTCAAGTTATGAGAATTTAAAGAAACCCTCTAGTAAGCGTGGGAAAAGGAGCTAGTAATCAGGAGCACAATTAAGATTCATGAAGACTGGTGAACTACGGAAAAAACGGAAGGCCACAGCACCTCCTCTCACCCCCTGCATAGTGTGTAGGAGGGGGCACAGAGCACTTTCTAAGAGGGGCAGCCAAGAATGACAATTTGCTTCCTTTTGCCTATGAGGACATCAAACTGCTGCAGTCTTGTGGAGCACATTCATTAAATACCTCTCGAAGAGAATATAATCTCTTTGGGAAGGGGAACATAAGACTAGGAAGTCCAAAGTTTCATGTATTAGGTGAAATAAAGCTGAATCTCCTGTGCACCTCAAAGATCCTGTATTAAAAACTAGCACATCTATTTCTTTCTGACTGAAGAATTATAGCAGGATTACCAGTGCATTAGTATCCAAATCCAAGATGCTAGAAAACCTAGCAAGAAATTAAGTGTGTTGCTGCCAGAATATTTGGGGAAAGCAGTGGACTTTAAGGAAGTTCAGGAGAAATACTAGGAGCTGTGTTCAAACAGTTGTTTATGAATTCTGCTTACAGTATACAGTATTTTTCATCTATTTTGTATCCCTAACAAAATAATGGAATCAATACCAAAAGAAATGGACTCAGCACAGGTGAACACAATTACCAGTGATGAGCAGCAGGAGTTTGGAGAGAATATAGCTGTCCTGACAAAATCCAAGCTTTTTTTTTTTTTTTTTTTTTTCAGAATTGCAACTGAGCAAAGGAAGGAAGTGGAGGAGATGTAAAGCATTTGAGTGTGGGAAGGAAAAGCACATGATACTCCAAAATATTGTCGATGCAAAGAAAGACCTTCATTCCCTGCAATACAGCAAATGCCAGGGAGGCATCCGTGTTTTAACTTGGATGCCTAACTCTCCTTGTGTTCTTCCTCAGCCTCGGGTCTTGCTGAGGGAGGTGCAGGGATGTGGTCATTCTTGCTTGCTTGTGTTTACACTGCTGACCAGAGAGGGCAAAAACCCCAAAGCCAGTAACTTCTTAAATGAATGGAGTTTTAAAAAGCCTACATTTTTCAGTTGGCCAGCTCTGCTTTTTTTCCCTGTATATCCTGTTGCTTAATTTGAATATCCACATCTGAAAGAGCAATCCTGCCATATGGAAGTTTAATGAATGTGGGGGAATGTCCAACACTTCAAATCCATTTCTTAAACACTGCCTTTGGAAATAAGGATTGTTGCAATGCAACTCGTAGTCTAGGATGCAGCAGGAGAACTCTGATACAAATGGAAAGTGTTTTAAAAGCAAATATTTAGAGCTTTTAACCTTGTATATGGTTCTCATAATCACACTAATGTAAAGAAGCTTTAATTAGCATAGAGGTGGGATATCATGCGGACTGAGGTCCAACGTCCTTTTCTTTCTGCAGCAATGCAAACAGCTGCAAGTATAATGAGTTAGGCTAGAATAAAATGTAAAATGCGAACTTGTAATTCATTTTAATACTTGGTTCAAAAGTGAAATGTGTGGGTTTTCTCTTAACAGCAATTTTGATATATTCACACAGCTTCTCTCACTTTAAAAATATTCAGAATGGGTGTTGAAAATAAGTAATAAATAATAATTCTTTCCCTAAAGTCCAGTCAAGGGAAAAAGGGGAAAAAAAGGAATGATAAGGAGAAGTACTTCACTGAGATTGGTCAAGCTCTTTACAGCCACAAACCACTTCAAACACTATCTGCTACACCCTGGGTCCTGGAAAATAAGTAAAACCTCGTTCTAGAGCAACACAGCATTTGGAAAGATCCATGCATCCTTTACTAAATGTAGCAACCTCTGAGTCAAAATGTGATGGCTTTTTCGAAATGGACATTACTAGAATAGTCATCAAGAATAAGAAACCCTATACAACTATTCTCAGGTCTACACTAACATATTCTTCTCTATAGAAGAAGAAAAAAGGAAAGTGAACAACCTGAAAGCAACACCATGTCCATTCAAAATAGGCAGAGGAAAAATACGGGACAATCTTTTTAGGGAAAGAGAGAAAGGTGACATACAAGCACGACAGTTTTCCCATGTAAAAGGAGCACTTGGAGTGGGAAAAGGAACAGCTTCCAGGGTTCCAGAATGCCTAGTCTACAGAAGATAACTCCCTTGATTTATTTACATTTTTATTGGCTCCTGGAAATGAAGAAAACTAAGATTTCTCCACAGACCCATGTGGTTGGAGCTGCAGATGGAAACCACAGAGAGGTCACCTGCAGGCAGTGATGAGCAGAAAGGCAGCAGCAGAGCCGCAGGAGCAAGCGATGGGCACGTTCCCCCCAACACCACCACTGCCTGGGCTCTCCCTTTCCCACCCAGCAGATATACCCGGGGCAGATCTCTGGTTTCTGATGGGAAGCCACTCAGCCATTCTTACAAAATGCCATTTCAAAGTTCTTTTCTGCTGCCTTGCCATACGCCCTGCCCTTTTTTTCCCCTCCAATCTGCCAAGATTTGTAAATATTTCATTAAGTGCCTATATGCGTTCCTGCACTAAAATCTTGCTAACAATAGAAACCATTACTAACCTGTGCTGTTATGCTACATCCTGCACAAGGTCATTCTGTTTCTCTTCCTTAGTATCTTTGCTCCCAAAGGGAAAATGCATTAGTGGCAAGGAGAAAACAGCTGCCTGCAAGCAGCCACCAGAAAATGGTGTTAATTACCAGCACTGATAATGCTGGTCTGAACAGCATTCAAAACTGAAAAGCAAATTTGTATTAAAATGATAAATAATAATAATGGGTTTCAATTTTTAGTATCTGGAATCTACAAACTGCAACTTCAGCCATTATGGATACTGTTATGGCAAAAGAAAAAGTCTTAAATAAAGCTTGTTTCAGCTGCTCTGAAGATATCAGATAGCTCACTATGATCATGGGATGACAAAATATTGCACTGAACCACAGTGAGAAAAAGGCAAAGAACATAGTCTTAGTGTTAGCCAAGACCTACTTCACATGTTAGAATGAAAGGATTGCAAAAGTTCTTTACGACTCTACCTTTTGTTGCCATCATTACAAGCTAAAACCACTCCCAACAGCATTTTGTTTTTTGAGGGGCTGGAAGTAATGTATGACTGAGCGAACTGAAAATGAAACAAAGAATTGCACAAGGCTCCCTAAACAACTGTGATTATGTCAGTTTAGTGAAGCTATCCTCCTCCTTGAAATAGCCTACTTTTCCTGAACCACAAAGCATATCATGACCACAATGGTGCTCCTATAAAACAAAACTTCTCATGAACGCAAGCAATGCTCTGACAACTCTGTCATAGCATGGAGGCTCTGCTTGCTCTGAACTGGTTAAAAGGGCTTATACTTATTTCTGCATTAACTGCATGTAAACCAGGAGTTCAGTCATCTCTGGCTAAGTGGGCACGAGTGCTCACTTGTGCTAAACTCCCATTATTTTGACAGAATCTGGAATATAAGGTAGTCATCCCTTTAAGCAAAGCTAAGATACTTGAAGAAAAAAAAAAAAAGCGTAGCATTTAGAAAGGCTTCACAACATCTTTTATGATTTCTTATTGTATTGCTACCAGGATCCTTCTCAGTTGTTTCAAAGAAGACAGCGCTAATTGTGTGTGACCAGGGGGAAGAGAATGACATGCATTGGAAAATACCTTGCACCCAGGGCTAAATAAATTAGTCGTCTTCAAGTTCCTTATATCAAATAAGCTTTATGTAATTCATAATTGTGGGATTGTATTAACTTACATATAACTATACACAGAAAATTACTAAATAATTTTCAAATTTAGTTTGAACAAACTGTTCTCTTTCTGGTATTAGAAAATCCCTTTAACTCAAAACCCAGGAAAATGAGACCATCTGCACAGTCTTGCCTTGGGCACTAGTTTACTTGTATAAATGTAATTCTAGATTTTGAATTTACTCTGAATTAACTTAGACAAATCTCTATATTTTTTCATGCAGGTTCATTAATTATTGGAAGACTTGAAATCAGTTAAGATCAAGGACCCCCACCTCACCTATAAACCACACATATGTGCCAAGGTATTGCCAGAAACTATAACAGTAATTTCCACTGCTGGATGCAGACCTAGGGGGCTCAGCAAGCTCTATTACATGAACAAAATGTACCAGCATCCATTGAAATAACTTCAGAAAAAAAAAAAAAAATCCCTGCTTGGTGTTTTCTATTAACAGACCTGATAGAAAACATTTTATGAAAGAGGTGAGAATTCTTGTTCCCATTGCTCAGATGCTAATAGCAACATGGCGATGTGCTGCCATCAGCAGCAGGAACTCAGCCAGGCTATTAAGTGTTGTGGCTGGCAGGATTACTTACATTTTGCAGCTGGACTCGGCTTTGTGCCATACACTCTGACTTTGCCATCATGCTGGAAGCATTTAGGCTGTAAGTTTTCCTATTCTGTGTTTCTTTCAGCTGTTCATGAATTTGCTTTGTTTGTTTCCTGCAGAGAGAAATAAAATTCATGTAAGAAAAAGCTAGTTTGATCTTGTACTATAGCCATGATATTTTTATAGCCATGGTTCTCTTTGTTCAAAACTTCACCGTATCAGATTAACCAGCCGAGCTCATTTGCTAGTGTCTAATAATTTCAGTGCAATGGTCATTTTCTAGAAAGGCTTAAGAAAGGAAAAAAGAGCTCTTCTATTTAAAATATCTCCTATTCTCAGATTACTATAATAGCATGACAGTTGTTTAGTGCAGAATTCCATAAGATCATGTATTACATATTTAACAATAGCTTGCAATAGGCCTGAGTATTAAAAAAGCATTGACACAAAAAAAGTGTCGAAGAATCACAGATTTCTGCTAGCTGATTAGACATGACCCATAAGCCAGCATCTTGTATAGACCAGCTTTTACTTACATGCTTAAACCTGGGAAAAAACATCAGAACGGTATCCGAGGCTGTGTTTTTACCATGTTATACTATGATCTGCAGTGTAAGAGCAAGGAATACCACGAGATGAATCACTTGCAATGTTCAGGATATAACTACGATATTAATAAAGGCTTTCTGTTTCTGCCACACTATATTGACAAACTGAATTTTGAAGTTCTGTACCTGACTGAGGATATAAGGCAGCAAATTTTCTTTTAAATATTTCTTTTACCTTCTGCAAACAGATATCTCAGCTGGGCAAAAACTGTTAGCAAACTATATTTAAGGTCTTTTGTAAGAGTCCATTCTTTTGATAAGCTACATTGTCTGAGACTATCAGGTTTAAATTATCATGAGAAATAACTCCACAATACTATTTTAATTATTTTCTTCCTTCTTTCCCTTCTTACTTTTTCTCCCCAGCAGATACATCTCCAGCAGCAAACCTATAAAGGCCTTGGAAACGATTCAGCAAGGTCAAGGACTTGCCAGCAGCAGCAGCACTTTGTTATGCCATCACAGCTTTTGGACAGCAATTGGTGCAGAGCCCAGTTTCAGGAGGAAGTGATTTCAGGGAAGTGCTGATAAGAAATAAAGGACATACAGTCTTTCTACAGTGAAATTTGAAATTTTAGCAAAGAAGCTTCAGCAACATTTTTAAAAATTTCTGGTGATGTTGCTGCTGAAAGCCTTGTGGCATCATCAAGTTTGACAGCATCTTACTTGACTTAGGTCAATAGATTTGACACTGAATGTACTATAAAAGTAATTTTAACTTCTTTTAGTGGAGCTTGTGTCTAGTGCAGTAAAGTGCAGGAAACTAGAAGAAAATTACTTCAGTGGTCAAGGGGGAAGACTGAGAGAGGACAAGTTCTCTCAACATGAAAGCAAGCAGTGCAGTGTCACAGTTAGATATTAAATTTTAATAATATAATTTTAAATATATTAAAATAAATGAGATTTCCTCTTCCTTTAAGTCTCTTAGTTCTGAATCAGCATTGCATAATTTCAGCATTTGCTTAAATTCAACAAGCCGTAAGCACCTGCACAGAAGTAGGTATTTGTTATAGCACATTTTCTGAACCCAGGTCATAAACTACAATAAATCTTGGACCCTGTAAGTATCTTTTATGTTTCTATTAGCATCCTATTTTGAAACAGCATGGCAAATGAAAAAAAAATAATTACATTGTAAGCATGTTACAAATATGAGTGGCATATTTTGAGTATAGCTAAGCAGATCATAACTAGCAAGATTTATGAATATGGGTGGTCGAGGAAATAATTTCTGAAGCCCAAAAAACTTATTAAATTTTCAAACTTCTTCCTTAACCAAAACAACTTGTAAAGTTAATATCAGAATAATCTGAATAGATATATAATCTGAAGGATTATAGTGACAAACTAAATTGGTTGACTCAGAAACATCTTTTTAAAAACATTTTTTGATATCTACTGATTTTTGAAACCAGTGAAATTGAAGAATTTAATTTGTAAAAGATAAAATTAACTCTGTAGCTTCTCATAAAATTCCAGGGAAACTTAATAAAAGCAACTCTAGAGTTTGTATGAATAATTATTTTCTGACCAGCTAAATTACATATACTGAGGTAATAAGCATATATATCTGTATGTCCTACTAGAAAGCCAGACACTTGCATGTTGGTCTCTATAATGGTTATGGAACAACCAGTCTTCTTTGATGCCTGTTTTGGAGTGCAGACTTCATATGAAGTCTAGCCAATGACAGAGAAACATGCTCACAGCATCCAGACTTTGGGAATCTCTACTATACATATAAGGTTCTTGGAATTTAATCATGAAAACAATAAAACAAATTAAAAGATTATGGAATGTTAATTTGGATTCATTTAGAAAACTTGGGTTTAGAGAACTGTTTCTACATCTATAAACACTTCTAAGTAAACTGAAATATTCAGCTTCACTGCTGCAATCCTTAACATTACAACTGAGATTCCTGAAGACAATTTACTGAGAGAAACAATCTAATAACTAATTTCCTTTTATGTTCATGCAACCTAACATTAATATTAGGTTTATGCATATTCATTTTGCCAAACCATAGGATGCACAGTTATAAAACTAGAAACTATTAATAATTCAAAGTTACTTATCGACTAATATATTTATTTTATAAATTTTGTTTTCAAAACAAATGGGCCTTATGTGTTCTACTTTAGAGCTATTTGGCAATAAAGTGTTGTTACTTCAGCGAGAAATAAAGTCACTAGTCATTTATAAAATTCTAAGCTATAAAGAGCAGCCCATTACTGTATACTCCCTCTGTTGCTGACACTTACAGCACTTTCTTGATTATCCTAAAAGGAATAATTTAAAGGGCATAGTGTTTAATTATAGTTCTAAACTTCCTCAGATTGAATTTATTTTTAAAGAAGGACTTTTAATTTAATGGTACATAGGGAAGTGCATCTTTCTAGCAGCAGGTATTGTCAGACTAAGAAAGCCAGGGTCAGTGCCTTCATGGAAACTATTTTATAAAAGGTGCACCACTCAGGGGTCCTGTAGCTGTAAGTAGTATGATACACCAAATTAAACCCAAGGATTATCTCCCATGGAGGAGGAATTCTTTGACAACTCTTAAGCATGATCAAGACACATCTGCCTGATGAAGAAGCTCCTGAAAATGCGTTGCCTAAAAGCTAACATATGATAAGGGCAGAGGCACTCTAAATTCGTTGGGTTTTACACCCTTAAGACACTGGTCAACGTCACAGTTATGGTACTGTTTTATGTGGCCTGTATGCAACCCAGCCTAGACACTAATATATTTTTGGACAGTTTTCTAGATGAAGCCACAGCCAGCAAGTTAGGGATTGATTGGTACCTTACCATTACTGTGCTTCATGTACCTGGTAAGACCTCTTGACTGAAAAGGAGGTGCTCATTTTCTCATTACTCTTCACACTCCAGTTCCCAGAAACTGGCATAAGCACATTTCAACTCTTCCCAGTAATCTTAACTAGCATATTTCTAATGCAGATGAAAACCCAAACCGAACACCACCACCTCCTGCCGAGATGCAAAGCCCTATGAGTTCATCTTTGAACTATTATTTGTACTCATTATTTTTAGACCTAGCTCTCCCCACAACCTCATCAAAGTCACAGTATTTTAAAGGCTGTTCCAGCCCAGCTCTGCCACTCCCTACAGCAGAGCAAAACCAAGAGAGGCACAGGTGAATAACAGAGGGACATTTCATTCACACCATGCTCGGTTGTTGACTACATATTCTTCCAACTGACAATCTCATTCTGCCTATTCTGCATCTGTCTTCATGAGCAAAAACTCCAAGCCTTTCCAGGAAGGACAGGAACACCTTAATCTCTCTTTCTTTCTTCTGCAGATCTAAAATGCATAATGACATTTCTAACTCAGTGGCAAAATTGCTGTCTCTGCTCACAATTTTACTACAACCAAGGAGTTTGCAGAGAGGAAGTGTTCTGCCACAGCATCCTCCCACCTAGCACTGCTGCCATACTCTAGGTCCAAAGAAGAATTAAACAAAACCTCTCAAGACATTATAACAGGTAGGAGTATTCAGGTGAAACATGAACCAACTAAAATCTTCACTCAAATCATGCACAAACTTCCCCTAAGTTTGAGTGAAAGAAAAAGGGGGGTGGGGGTGGGGGGTGGGGGAAAGGCTTGGTGACTTTTCCAACTTCTTTTTTTTTCTGATAGATTTTTTTTTTTTTTTTAATAAAATGTAGTCCTCATCAGATTTCCTACCCATTAAAATAAATTCTAAAAAGGGGGATTCAGGTAAGCATCCAAACTTTTAAGTAGTGCAAACCTCCACATTTTTGATGCTCAGCCACCATGACTAACCTCATGCAGGTACTATTTATATAGATATGTGTTCTCTCATTAGCTGCAGCTGGAACAGGAATGAAGGATGACAACCATACAGAACATATTTATAGATACAGCGGCACTGACAACCATGTCACATAATTGCTATGAGGTACTTGCAACTCAAATTACACACGTAACAGTAAATACTATAAAATAATGTTTGGCTAGGAAGATAGAGAACAGAATGCAAAGTATTTCAGTTGAAAATAGTTTAGTACAGGTGATTCCACCATACTCAGATAGGTCAATGTGCTTGTGCAATAGAGATACTCATTTTGCAACCACATCAGCAGTTTACGACTACTAACTACAGGTTACAGACATCTGCTGAGAACTTGTCTCTTTCTGCACCTCTAACTTTACTTTTGTTTTCATCCTACAGAAACAAAAGGGACATTCAGGGATATGAAATGAAATTCAAAAAGGAGATGATATGTTTAAGCTATATTTTCAAAAGAGGAAAGCGATTATTGCCCTGAAAGTAAAAGACATAAAATTTTAAATTTTATTTAAAAAAACCCAAACAAACTGGAAAGGGCACAATCTCTTCTTTCCTGATATTAGAAGATAGAAACAAGAACACATATTACTTTTGTTTACCTTTTTTTTTTTTTTTTTTACTTAGTGTAGCCAGGGAACTGTTCTAGCCTATTCAGAGATAAAAACAGCTTCAAAAGGAGGCAAGAAACTGAAGAATTGTAAAGCCATAAAAAGGACAGAAGCTAAATAACAAACACGCTAGACGAAGGCTCTTACTTTGTTTTGAAGTAGAACGCTGCACAAAGCATGCCCACTACGACTATGCCAAAGACGATACAGGAAATAGACAGCACCTGGCGCTGGTACACTTCTTCGCTCTCTGTGAACAGCAAAATTGAGAATTATGAAAGCATCAGAAAACAATACTTGTGAAAAGTGGATTTCAGCACATCATGGTTTCACTAGTGATGGACAGATAAGAGAGATTTGGAGGTCTGGCTTGGCCAGTTCCTTAACAGAATGGATGCTTCTCTGAACCTCTCATCTAGATAATGTTTATAGAGCTGTGGCCTCCTAGGAAAGTTTGAGAAAATGGTTCTAATACATACTGACAGATACGTAATAATAAAATTCAGGGTAATTGAATATCTTGTCTGCCCTACATGCTATTTTTCAGCTATTTTAAGAAAGATTCTCCTGTCAATAGAATAAAGAGCCCTACAGCCATGGAGTTTTTCTGGCTTAAGGCAAGATCCATCAAAGCTCTCACAAGGTCCCACAAGATTCAGAGTTCTTTAGCTACCCAAAAATTCTGTTTTTACTTTGATTGAATGGTGATTACAATGCCCTACTCCCATGTCATTCCCTGTACTTGAAGCTTGTGTACAACATATCACAGTAAAAAATTAATTCAATCAACTTGGATGGAACCCAATGACTACTATGCTACAACGCACCAGATACCGTTTTCATGAGTCTACTTTTTGTAAGAGAAATTTCCTTAATAAATCTCATAATCTTCTAATGAATTTTAAAACAGGAACAAAATGAAAGTAAAAAAAAAAAAAAAAAGCTAAGAAAAGAAAACACTCATTCATAACAGCAGACAGAAGCTGATAGGCAACTGGAGTTTCACACACCCAATTTATCAACACCTCCTCAAATGTTATATTTTATTTTTATTATTTCAACTCCTTTTCTAGTTCAAAGTGCTAACATGATAAACAAATTGTAATTTTTAAAGATCAGTGTCTCCAAACATGCAACAGACAATATTTTCATTCATATAGTTTAGGTACAAAAGCAACGTGTAGGGTTATCAAAGCACAGTACAAGCACTGTACACTGACAAACCTACATTTCCTTTCTAGGTTGGAGATCTTCAGTGCTGCCCCCCCCCCCATCAGTATGAATACCTGACACACATGTCAAGCAGGTGATGGTAACACCAAATTCCAGGTTCATAATTTTCGGGTTTATAAGAAGAAAATATCGTATGACAACATCAAGGTGAATCTAAGCAAATACTGAAAAAACCCACACCCAGCTGGAACTTCAGTCAACTACTCTTGGTGTTACAATGACTGAAGACTATGTACAGTATCCTAATCAGTACTATTTATAAATTTCTCAAGAATTAGCATCACAGTGCTGTTACTAAGCATTTGAAATCTTTAGTCATTTGCCTCTTGTAAAAGTCCCAGTCCTTTTTCATAAGCTATTTCAAATGAATTTACATGTACCAAATCTCTATTTCTTAATTACTTCTTTACTTGCTCACTCAAAGAACACAACAGTGATTCAGAAGCTATTTCTAAGACACAAAATGCTGTGGACTTTTTTCTCCTAATTTAAATTTGAAATTATAAAAGTTGGACTTTATATTTTTAAAAATAAAAAGAAGCAAATACAGTAACTTGCACTTTTTACATGTCTATCTGGAAAGGTTGTAATTCAATAGGAAATCCTGATAACATTGCAATAAAATTGATTCCAGTAGAGCTTTAGGCCCATTTCTCATTGGCATGTATAAAATTTGGATCTAGAGAGTAAATCCTCATTGGCAATGAACTAAATGTTTGGGGGTTTAATTTGTTTGTTTGTTTGTTTTTACTAGCCTGTGTGCACAGTTATACACCTTCCATTTCCACTTCAGTGCACAATGGACTAATCTTAGAAATTCTGAATTCTTATCTTGAGATGGATCGCTGCAAATAGTAAAAGGATTGTTCAGTTCAGCAACTGTTAATATATTCTGCCAGAATAACAATTTCAGCACCCACTGCCTAAGATCACAACTAAACCATATGTACTTATGAACTGTACTTTGACTCAAAAGTTGCATATAATTAAAAAAATACATATTTATTAAGAGAAACTGATTTAAGTTGTGTGCAAAGAGGCTTAATTTTGCTTTTCTTTCAACCTAATTTTTCATTAAATACGTTTTTCTTTTTTTTTTTTTTTCTTTTTTGAGAAATAGTGAGTTTAATGCAACTGTGGTCTTTGTCAGTTCTCAATAGCTGCCACTGTCTTGTTACACATGCTTTAGAATACATCTTACCAAGATAAAAGCAATTCAGAGAACACACAGTATTATCTTGCTGAAACAACTATGTGAAGATTTAAGTCTTGTGTAGTCAGATAAATCCCTGTCACTAGCTTTCAACACATGCTGATCAATATTTCTTTCCTTTTTGTTTATTTTGTACAGTGCATATTTAAAGAACTACTTATTGATTAACTTTACTCCATTTCTTAGACACCTTTGTTCATTTTTTAATATCCTTTAAATCTTTATTTATGTATTGGACTCCACCATTTTTTGTCTCCAGCTTCTTAAAATATAATCAGTTAAGCATTCTTCCAGTCTCTAATCTTCCACATCAGTTTTGGGTTTTTTTTTTTGTTTGTTTGTTTTTTTTTAAAAAAAAACCTTCTTGCTGATAGAAATGTAATCTATCTCTGCAAACTTTGAAGGTCTCCTCATTATTGCCTTGATTTAACCTCACCATTGCTCTAAACAAATCTAGCACAGCTGAGATCTTCTCTAGCAAAGGTGTACTGAGTAGGGCCTTTAAATAACACGGAAGGCTATAGCTAAGATTTGCAAAGCAATTTTGCTGTCACAGAACAGAAAACTGTAGAAATTCAGCCTGTAGAAATGAGAAGAACTGAAAATACCTTCTCCTTAGTTGAAGATGTGCATCAACTTGTGCATATTTATATACTGAAACAAACTTCCCAAGGTAAAGTGTGACTGAAATTATGATCTCTCTTTATTCACATATATTCATATATGCCTTGTGAAGTAAATCATCTTAATTCCATTCTATTGAAATAAATACTCTAGGGAGAGGATTCCTCATTTAATGAGCAGGCAAGAAAATATTTCAGCTCAAACCCAAAATATAAACTGCTATGGATATTCCTGGATAATCCATCTGAGGAGTTAAGACCAAAGAACATGAATCCCACCAAGCATTCAAATTATACAAAATGCATAACCTATACCAACAGAAATACAACTGCAGACCACAGTGCTGAAAAATAACAAAGCAAACTGTTTAGATGCAGATTATTTTGTTTAACAAAAATTATGGCAAGAAAGATCTTCCCAGAACATAACAGACAAGACAAACTTACATTGGACGTGAAGCCTGTTGAAAGGCTGGCTTCCCATAGACAGGTCTCCATTCACTGTGTTTCCTTACATGCCTAGCCTATTTTTATTTAAACTATGGATTCTTTCTTATTTTCATTCCTGCTACAGAATTGTCTCCCTTCATCTCTGTCACATCACCCCACCAAATGTAAGCTTCTTGTGCCTTAAGTGCTCCTTTTTCTAAGCTTCTCTCACACAATTGCTACCATTACGAAACACAGAATGACTACTGGCGACTCATGAAAGCAAAGTTTCTTTCAGCACTCACATCACAGTCAAACTTCGTCTGTCTGTTACTAACAAAAAAGTACATGCCATATTCCAGGTAGCAGGATTTCCGTTTGTTTTATTCTCTTGCTCTTTAAAATTTACTTTTGAAGGCTGTCATCTGTCTGCTTTATGCATGTGGGAAGACCCACTGAAGCATACACATAAGTCTTTAGAGGATTAAAAAGCACAGGGTAGACACATTTTTCTCATCATTGTTACTTCTAAAGGATATGGTAGCTTTTTTTGTGTGAATAAGGTGAAACTTGTCTCTTCTTTGTGACTTTACGATAAAAGGAAGAACACTGGTAAAAGGTCCCCAAGAAACAACCATGTATGATTCTAACCACATTATTGAGAAAAAAACGTTAATTAATAGAGATCATGTTAGAATTTGTTAGCACCTACATCCACATAATCATTACCAGCCACAATAACTGGATCCTCTAGTTCTATTGTGTATTTTCTGAACTCATTGAAGTATCTTCGAAAGGTATTTGAAATATGAAGAACAGCATTGTGCATGTGGCCTAAGCAAGATGATAACAAACCAAAAATAGTAGCTTCCCCCTTGTGATGCTTATTTCACTGGCTTTTGAATAAAATCTCAATACTGTCACAATCATCACAGAGAATGATTATCGAATAGTCAAACTGAGCCAATAGAAATTACCACATTTACCATACAGATGCATTACTTGAGCTTTGCTCTATAAAGAAAAAGAAGAAGGAATAAATGTTCAGATGATTTTTCTCACTGAAGGTTTTACTCCCAACCCAAAACCCACCACAAACCATAACAGCACGCGGCATTCCTTTACCTTCCTTGCTCCCCTCCCCTAAATGGACCCACTCTGCATTACTGGAAGTAACAACATGGTTTGGAATAAATATGGAAAGCCCAGTACCTTGCCATTCATATGTATGACAAACAATTGCTTTCCATGTGCTTTCTCCCATTGATAAATGCCCACAAAAACTTCATGAAAATAATTCTATGATTTAGTTTTCACCAGAAAATTTAGAGATGTTGTTCACCTTTTTCTCATTCCCCATCATTTATGAGTTAACAGAGGAAGTGTATCCTAATGGATAGAACATAAAATCAGCTTGTCCTCAACAAATTACAAGATAGCATGAAGATTGGCGCTTTTTTTTTTTTTTTTCTTTTTTTCTTTTTTCTGTCCCTATGCAAAAAATGAAGGCATACAGGTGCAGCCAAGTGGGCACCGTCACCTCTGCCGTAACCTCACTGCCACACATTTTTTTCACTTCCCTCAATTCCCTGCCCATACATTTTCTGACCCACTATTGAGCATTTCATACTGCAACGTCCTGCAGACCAGCGCCTTGCTCCTGAGATGAACCTCAATAGTATCATTTGCCACTTACACTCTTACTGGTGACTTGCATCCTCAAAGTCCCATATACAACAGAGATGGACTACAGGGAAAACCCACACACAACATTAAGATTTCCAACAAAATAAAGATTCCCATAAGTTTAAAGGTAAAAGAGTAGTTAAAGCATATTTCTCAGTATACTTAGATTTATGTGACAAGTGCTGAACTATATACGGCACTCTAAATTTAATTCATGAAGAGAATAAAAAAAGCCTGTATGTTCCACAAAATCTGTGATTGCCTTCAGCATCAGACTTCCAACTCTCCCCAGAGTTTTCTCTGTTCTTTCACTTGCAAAACCTGCCATACAGATACACTGCCATATGCTGTAGCTTGTGCTAAGGCAGAATGATTTTAACAGCTGAAATGCTACAAGCCACAGTTCACATTTCTTTGACCGTGGCTAAGCTGAGACCCTTGCTCTTTCTGTAACCATGAAGATAATATTGCCTCTACCATTTCAGTGAATAACATGATAAAATTTAATATGAACATATTAATCTCTAAAGGAATAAATTCTCTGCAAATAAACCAGTCCCGGATACTTTTGCTTCAATGTCTTTAAGAGCACATACTTCATATAAAATACCATGTTTTATTCTAATTCTCAGCTACCTTTATTAGACACTGAGTTTTCTTCCTTCAACTTTTGTCTGTCTGCTAGAATTTCTACTTTATAAGGGCTTCAAAACAATTAGGTTCACAAATTAGGAGCAGAAGTTTGTATCTGCTGTCGTTTACAGAAAGGGCAGAGTCAAGGTTAATTGCACAGATTCACATTTCAAACTGGAACAAGAGCAAGCTGACTTCTGCTGGCTAGAGTTCATAAAGCATTTCATAGTTTCGATAGTGATTCTCTCTTGGGAAGGATAGTTTGATGATTCTGATTGTAACAAAGACTAACAAAATACATTTTCTTCTTGTGGAATACTTGTGGAATATCCACAGCTGAAGGATCTTAATGAGAGCAAAGTGAAATAGATGTAGCCCATTATATAATTGCATGATATTATACATTGTTTGACTACTGGTATTTAACGCTAGTGAGATCACTTTCTGTGTACACAGAAGGCAGAAAAGGGAGAGAAGAGTGTTCAACCTGTTTGGCTGACCTATTTTGAGTACTTGATTCTACAATATTAATGCTGCATTAGCACCAGTGTTGCATGGAATATTAAAACTGAAGCAGTGAATAAAGTATAATGTTTTAGACTCATGATGAAAAGAGATGCAAAGGTATGTGCTCTAACCCTGAGCTCTCAACCAGCTGGTTTAGGTTGGTGAGTGAAAGGTGAAAACTTATTTAAGAATTAATGAACCCAAATCTCCTGAAAAATTATTTCCATCAAACACATCCTTGCAACACCCCACAAAATAAAATGAGCCAAACAGTGGAGAATGCTCTGCAGATAAGAAAAAAAGAAAGGGTAACCTTACGCAAGAATATCTAGTGTTGTCTATGGTTACAAGAGGAGTGAATGTGCCAATGTTCTTAGCAAGTGCTACTTTGTATGAAGTGGAGATTTGAAAAGTACTTTTAAACAGCAAGATTGTGACTCTGAAGGTAAATTAATTTTGAATTTCCTAAGAAACAATAACTACCTTTTACCTGCAGGGAACTTGCAAGGGAATGTACCAACTATAACCACAACTCAAATCTAACAAAATTTCAAAGTCTCAGTTAAGTATGTTCAGTGCAACATATTTATTAAATCTTAGGCTTGAAATAGCTCCATACGCAGCTAAGAGATGAGAGGTAGATTTTTCCTTCTTAAGAAAAAGACTGGTTAGGAGCTTGCATGTATTTACAATTTACAAGTAAGACAAACCAATTCTACTGCAAACTTGATCTATTTTCATTCTGTTTCTAAGATAGATAAAGTCATCCATCTATCAACAAAATTCATTACCTAAGTCTCATCAACCTCTGTGTGCGTGTGCCGATTTTCTTTTTTGAAAGAATCAGTTTTAGAATTTTATAGACATTCTAAGTTTCTCTAAGACCTTCTATTACTGCAAAAATACACCCAGTAAGCTAACCTTTACTACATTATTATTACATAATAAGAATCACATATGAGCGTTGTTTTTAGTTTTTGATACAACCTGGATATAAATGTTTTAACTTGAGTTTGCTAAGTATAAAAGAAAAACAAATATGAAGGCCATTCTTCCTCTCTCACCCAACTCCACTTCCAGTCTGGATACAGGGGAAAAATAGTTACCTAGTTAATAGAGGTTGACAGCTAAAAACCTATGGCAATATTGTAGACAATGAGCACACTGAAAAAAAACTTACAATAAAAAGAGTAAAGTTGTCTAAACCCATGATGCTCTGGCAGTAATCTCCCTGCGTGATGGTTACCTGTATTTTGGCTGATGTGTGAAAGGGATGAGTGGCAAAGGAACAGCCCCCTAAGGAACAGCAGTCCTGAAGGAGAGAAACTTGGTATCTGGTGGACAGAAAAATAACCTACTAAAAGATCTGAAACATTTCACTTCTGTTTTACATTAGACCACTGTTGAGAACATCTCTACTAAAAATGTAGCAGGTAACTGAAGAAATAGTATCATTGGTAATGTAGCGTGACATTCTGGGCAAAGCAGCTACACCTAAACAAGATGAACTCGTGCCCTAATCTCATGGAAAACTCACAGCTTTGAGATACAAAGCTAAAGATTTACTACAGCTTTTCCTGGGCAGTAAGGATTGCACATGGTCCTATATGCTGTGGTATTTCTGTGACTGAGTTGCAACTGAGAAATGAACAGCTCTCAGCAGAAAGGAGCAGGGAAGCAGCAGACATTTTTGAAGAAACTGTGTGCCTTTTTCCCAAAAGACTGCATCATGTTGGGAATGGAGTGGGATGGGACCCCACAGACCACCTTTTCTTTTTTTAATCTCCTATTGTTCGGTGCAGAAGGGCATTGACCAACAGTGATCCTGCAGTCACCAAGCCACACTCATCCAATTTAGTCATAATTCAACCAGCCATCCGCAATTAGTCCAATAAGCAGTATACACCAGTTACTGGTTCCTGGACACTGAAAATACCTTTATTGCCACAAATTAAACAGAAAACGGGATTGAGAATAGCAAGAGGAAGCAGACATCTGTGAATAGGAACATCCAAATCTTAACAGCACGATGAGGCAGAACAATTTGCCCCCCTTGCTCCTTGCTTCTGAAAGAAACTTCAGAGTCCAACACCCCCTCTTTGTATGCTTTCTCTTTGTGTGTAGTCACACTGCACAAGAAAGAACCTCAGCATCAATGCTGTGTGAGTTCTTTTCCTGGCACGATGGATGGCATGAGTAGTGGCATGGAGAAGCCACCAGGGATGGGACAGCACCAGCAGCCCAGCAGCGGTGACTCATGCAACTGGCAGAAAATGAATAGACATGGAGTGGTACCAAAGAAGCCAACTGCAAAAATACATGGAAGGAATATCCCAGTGGGACAGCTGGAGGTTTTTAAAGCTTTGCAGCACTCTGCAAGTCTAGGCAGTGAAAACCTTTTCATAGTACCGTAACAGCTAAAACTAGTAGTTACTGAGCTAACAGCTAAAACCAATTGTGTTTTGGTTTCTAAAACCTCTTAGCTAACAGCTAAAACTTCATGATCTACAATCAAGTATTACTCTTTGTGTCACTTCTGCTTTCTGAGAATCACCGTTCCAAGTAGCTCTAGCTTCTACTGCAGGTCCAACAGATGCAAATGCAGCCCTTTAAACAAGGTCTTTCACCATCAGATCATTCTCGGTGACAGGATTGTACTAAGTCAGCAGGCAAGGAGGGCGTGCAAGGTGCTCATAATTTAGTTTCACAGCCAACACCAACCAAGCAGACAGGGTGCAGTTTCAGCTGCCTTTGCATTGACAGTGCTGTTGACAATTCTCATATAATGGTTTGGAAAACATTTGAAATTTAGGTACGAAGATCCATGTAATTAATACTTTACAAAGTCTGAATGTTATCTGCTGGTCTTCTATTTAACAAATAAATTTGCAATATTTTCTTTATTGTAGAGAAAAAAGCTTCTAGTCTTTTACAGATACAGAAAAAGCTACAAAGCATAAATTGCAAAAGCTTAAAGATTGGAAAATAATATACCATAAGTTGTTTTTTTTTTGTTTTTTTTTTTTTTTTCCCAAAATATCATTATTTCCAGAAGGATTTAGTTTGGTGGGGTTTTTTGAATTTTGTTTGTTTTTCAGTGGGTTTTTTCTTGATGTATATTCTTCAAGGCTATCAATTATTTGCCAGGTTCTAGAGACCTTTCATACCATAGATTTTCCACAGGAAGTATTTCTTTGGTCTCTCTCTGACAGGGTATGTTAGCTCCACAGTTCTGTATGAGAGTCTTAAGCAGAGAGGAAACGGTACAGTATGCTGCTCCAGAATAATTACTCACCCCTTTTCATACCTTAATTTTTGGCTGCTTCTTGGCCCATCTCTTTATCTTCCCTCCCCAATTTTGGCATCTTCCTTACTCTTATGTTTTTTTTTTTACTGTAAATCTTAAATCAAACACAGTTCTGCATTTTAAAAATATCTTTTTTATCATGCTTCTCCCCACCACCGTCAGCATGAAAAAGCTTCCAAAGTGAAAATTCCATTCAGCATTCATTCTTCTTGTAACATAACCTTCTATTTCTGCAAAGTCAATGCTCAGCTGAGCTGTCCCACCCTCCTGAGGCCCTGGTTCAGCCACGCTTTGGGCTGGTAAATGGAGGAAGCAGAGGGAAAGACATTTAGACATAAGCCTTCTGCCTAAGTTATTGTAGTGTATCAAAGTTTCTTAAGATAGATACATATATATGGACTAATCCAAAGACTGTTAAGTCCAATAGGTGTTGGATCAGATACATAATCATTGCACTTTGAATAACTCCATAAAGACACTTTCTGAGAGGTTTATTACATAAAAATATTATGGTTTTATAAAGCAATAGCATTATTTAATCATGCCTTAGTAATTCCTCAGCTAATGAGGGTTGTTATTCCTAAGATCCTAAGCATGGCTAACATCTAATATAATAATGTATTAATTTCCCAGCTGATATTTTATTTGATCTCTGAGCTTGTATTGCTATTATCAACAAAGCCCTGTCACTGGAATTTCTCCCACAGGTGAGGCTCATATGTTCTAATATCTCACTCACTTGCTAGTATTGAACATTCCACTCAAATCTTGAGCTAACATCAAAGCTGCCCAAAGTATATTTGACAGTTACTGTTGATGGCTACATTGTCAGGAGCTCACAGTAAGTCAAGCAATGTTATAATTAAGTGCCAGCAATGTTATAATTAAGTGCCATCTCTGTTTTGACTGCTTCTGTTTTAACCAGGGTGCTTTTATAGATTTTTTGAGTTTTTTACAAAAATATGGTGTGAGCAGTGATGGGAGAACCACAGAAAATAATCATTAATAACTTTGAAATATTTTTTTCTTTTCTTCTTCATACACTGAAACAGAAACGTGATGTTCTACCTGGGCAGGGTCTGGAGGGTGAGGGCATAGATAAGGACAAGGGCTTACTCAGCTGCAGGAAGGTGTGACAAAGGACACTGTGTTGGCTGCTGAAGTACGACAGGTTCTGAACAAGACTGTGCAGGCATAGGACTACATATTTTATGCATTGCCTTCTCTTTGTTCCAAGTGCCAACTCCTTGACCTCGCTTCTGCTTACAAGCCAGTGACCAGGGATGGATGTGACAGCAAGGAGAGAGGCTGCCAGAGGGAGTCAGAGAACTGTTCTTCTTCAACAGAGCATTGTGTCAATCTGTGTTCACCTTGAAGCCAACCCCACTCAAAGCTCCCAGATACACAGAGGATTAAGGGACTGTATACTTGTGCACCCATTACTTGTTCTGCTGATTTTCTCTACCTTGTCCACGAGACAGTGGAATTCGGAGAGAGATCTGGTTTGGTGTACACTGTCCCTCACCTCTACAATTGCACCAGCATCCCCTTCACCTTGTCACAAAATATTCCTGTCCTCCAGGTCCCCATCAATGCAAATGCATGTTTGCTTATATAAAGACTACAATGCTCAAGTCTAGTCTGGATAAACAATCATAGAGAAAAGCAGACTATGTTGGCAGAGAGAAATAAATAAATATGGTGACTGTAAGCTATACCCCTCCTTTAATCCTCTAGGAGCTTTTGGCCAACATGAGGGATAATGCATCCAGATGTTCATACTGAGCAATGGTAGGTGTTTGAAGTCCTACTGATGTGAGTAGCAGTGTTAAGACATGATTAAGCCCTCATCCCACAAAACGTCTAGCAGAGCACTCCGTGTGCTCACCCACGTTGAGGGATCTGCTTCGTGCATTTGGCAGAGGCTGGAAGTAGGCAGCAAGCTGCCAAAACTGAGTTGCTCAAGCGCCAACTTGTGCATGCATACGACTGCTGGGACTGCCGCCGTGCAAACCTTATCACCTTCCTTTGCTTCAGAACAACTGAAGGGGAGGATTAAAATCTTTAGCAGCTGACATATTGCGTGACGTCAATAATACATCCTATATGTGTTCCCAGTTATAAGAAAGTGCTTGAAGTAGTTGAGAATACAGTTTTACTTATTCTCATAACTCCCCTTCCTGACTTCCCGACAGATATATACAAAAAGCAATATATAGTCCAACCTCTATAAATTCCAATCTATATAAATTAATATGTTTAGGTGAGTTTTAAACATGGGCAAATTGTAGCTCAAAGTGATGCAAACACATGCGTAAATGTAAGAGTGTACCTAAACATTCTTTACTAATTTATTTTTAAATTTCAAAATCCCTTACTTAAGCTGATTTATTTTCAGGAGTGAAGCACACAAACTATAAGAAAAAATCTATAAACTTGCCACTTAAAAAAGATGCATGGCTATCCAAAACCATACAGTGCAACATAATTTCCTATAATCTACAGAAGAGTAAGAAACTAAACTCACCACTAGCCAAAGTATTTTCAGAATGGGACATGAAACGAATTTAAAGTTAAAAGTTACTTAAATAAATATCAAATTATTTCAGACTCTGAGGAGGTTATTGAGAAGATAGAGGCAGTGGCACATAGCAGGAGGACAGGACAAAACAGACAGGATTTGAAACAAGAGTGTTTCCCACTGGATTTGTGAAAAAACTTCCCATGAGGACAGCTGGCTGGTAAACCAGGCTGCCCAACGACTCCACGCAGTGTGCATCTGTGGAGGCTTCTGGCACCTAGCCAGGTGACTAAGGAGCTTCTGAGGTCCCTCCAAACCTGATTTCTTTTATGACTGTGTGAAAGGCAGCAGCTTTACACAGTCACTGTGTGGCAAGCTGAAGGACATATTACACCAATGTAAAATGTTCTCAAGTGAAGCCTGACTGGTGGTACCAGTAACAAACATTTCCACACAGTGCCCGGGTGGGTGTTACAAGCCAGGAGCTGTCATACATGATAGCGATGCTGGCAGCACAGGGCAGCTTTTGATGTGCTTTGGTAACACCTCTGGTCATGATTTTTATCTAAAAATTGCAAGTGGAAATATTATGCTAGAAGTAAGCACTACCTCTGGTTCATCCCAACATTTTAGCGTAAAGCTCACTTTGCCAGGCAGTCACAGCGAAGTGTTCTCTGATTCATTCTTTATACAAGAGCTTTCTATACCCCTCAGCTTCATGTCTTTGAAAAACATTCACATATTATTTTCCGTGGCAGTCATGATGGACAGCTTCTGACTTTAGGGCCAGTGGGTGCTGAGCCTTGAACAAACATGCTGAAACACAGCTCCGAGTATGGCTTAATGAAAAGAATAAGCAGACTTGGAGAGGCTTAACAAAACAACCCCAAAAAAGGCGGCTAAATAGCATGCAGTAAGTTGGACTATTTGGGCCTGCCTGTGACCCAGTTTTCTGCCTGGGTGAGACATACTTTGAAAAGCTTGGCTAGTGCTGAGCAACCAAGGGTGGGCTGACGGGGAGGCACGAGGAAACAGCTGCTGCACTGCCATGGCATGAAAGCAAAAGGTGAAAGAACACAAAAGACCAGACTGCAGAAGACAGTGCCATTTGTGATGCCAAGGTCACGGAAGAGATGTGTGAGTTCATGGAGATGCCTTTATGACTGCAACTGTACATTCCACACAAAAAGGCTTCCTTGCTGGATGACCTGCTGCCTGTGGCTCTAAGTTGTTCTCTCTCCTACATCTCACATTACTTATGTTTTAAAACTATATGCTTTCATACTTCCTAGCAGCTTTAAAAAGTTATGTCATTAATTCAGGAAAAATCCACTTTGCAATATTATCAAGGAGGCAGCTAGGTAAGATTTCTGCACATCTTAACTGTCTTTGAGCAAATTTTCCCTTTGCTGCCAGGTGTTGCCAAAGCCAAGGAAAAGGCATTGCCTTTCCATGTTGCTCTTCACACATCCTCTTTGACAACTCTTATCTGTTTTGCTTTGTTGAGCAGGACTAGAGAGGAAATTCCTTCAGATGACCCTTCTTTCTGCATTACCTTAATGGTATACATCTTACACCTACTCTAAGAAACAATCAGAACACATATGACTCATCAAGTTGCCAATATATTGCCATCATCAATTTCAATTTTCACAGTCTTTTCGGAGAATGCAGAGGTGGTATGCAAAAATGGTCATTATGAACCAACAGAAATTAATTAAATAAATTGTCATTAAAAAGGTAAGGTCTTACCACTTCCTCAGCTGCTAACAATACAGGAGACATCAAATCTCAGTTTAGATGTCTCTTCCTCTAAAACAGTTCTGTTTATGTTATATATATATAACAAATATATAAATACATATGTTTACATTGCATTAATAACTGGGAACCAGATTCAAGAACCTGCCAGACTGACATTCTTCAAAGCACAACTGTTCTCACTTGCAGCTTTTATTAAGTCTTTCTGGGTATTTCCACCTTGGTTAGACTTATTTTTGAGTTAGAAACATTTAAGCAGTGTTTTTGCATGGATTCATCTGGGAAATCCACCTGCTGGGACTCTTGTGCAGAGTAGAGCAAGAATCACTGGGAAGAATGGGACTGATTCTGGTCTACTTTGCAACATGCAAGAACATTTCACTGCAAAGTCAGAGTTGTACCGGTGTAAACCCGGAGTCATACTGGTGTAAACCCAGAATGGGCATGACCTGCCATTACTGTATGTTGGCTGAAACAAGATCTGTCATTCAGATGTGAGCTCTCCTCTTGTATTTTGTCTCAAATGTTTCTTGCTGAACTAAAAATCCATTACAAAGTATTCTTAACTGGCACATAGAATATCAAACATTCCAATAATGCAGAATCAGACCTTAGAAAATACAGTTAAGAGAAACAACTACCAGCTACGTGTCCCAATTAAGCAAAGCCTTCATTGATCATGTGTCTAATAGGTAATGCTAGATTTCAGCTCATTAAGAATATTTTCACAGAAGCACCTGCAATATTTGAAAAAAGCAGGTATTTTCCCAGATAAAAAGTTTTACCAAGTTTTATAATTCAGATAAAAACTAAACAAACTGCAATGAAGGCTGCCATCATTTCATTATTAGTCACAGAAGAATCACAACCCAGGAGTAGAAAAGGAACACTGCAGATGCTTTTGAAAGAATTTGTCTGCAAAATTCGTTTGTGAAACTTCATAACATCCAATATCACAAAGATATGTGAAACACTCTTCAGATGTAAGGTTAAAATTTACCCTGGATCAAAGCCCACCCTTCTACTTTTTCTAGCTTAGCACTGGCTCACTATCAGGAAACTGTTCCAGAGTGTCTGGGAAAGGAGACAGAACAGCAAAATCATCTGAAAATTGGGATGTTTTGAAAGTCTGTAAGTTCTGCTGAATTCTAGTGCTACCTTAGCTATTTTATTTAAGTTCCTGTTGTTTATATGTTGCAATTACATACACATGCTAGGATTTTCCCAAAAGCTTCCTTAAGAGTTAAAGAAAATTCAGATCTTGCTAATTAATCTTTAATATGAAATGGGTTAAAATTGACAGAACAAATTTGTGGCCAGCTAGGTACAAGTTATATAAATCCCTCTCCTATGAATAATGAAGCAGAAACATCTGAGAGAGAAAAAAGATCTCAAGGTTTAAATTCCTGTCTAGAGGCATCTGGCTTTGTTTTGTTTTGGTTTTTTGTTTGTTCGTTTGTTTGGTTTTTTTTTTTAATTATTATTATTATTATTTTTATTACACTTCCAGAGCCTAAGAACAAAAATTTTCAAATAACCAATTAAGAGATGCATGTAAACAATCCTCTAACTTACGGAGCTAGCTAGTGTGGGAATGAAATAATTAAGACACAGAGGAAAAGTTTCAAGAAAATGAGAAAACTTGACTTTTCAGAGCTTCCCACACACATACTGGTCACTTCTCACGATGCTGAAATGCAACAGACCTTTCTGCTTGCATGTTTGTAAATTCAGTAATTGTGTTTCTATCAATGAATAGAGGTTGAATGATGTGCACTTGACATATATGATATGGACATATGTTGGCTTCTCTTTCAGAAAGGGTGGAACTACAGAACACTGAGCTAAACACTGGGGCTTTTCCAGTAGGTATTATGGTTTTATATCCGTCTGTCTATCTGTCCATCTATATATCTACACACATGCACAGAGGCCTGTCTCTAGTCATTCTCAAGTTCCCTTGTTCCCCTGTACTAAAGCTCCTCTGGCAGTGTGACTCCATGTCTAATAATTATACCAAGTTTAGGTGATGGAAGCAAGTAGTGAGGCAAGATGAAAGCTAACCACTAGTACAATCAAAACAAGTAGTACGTTTCCTGAGAAAAGTCAATAGTCCCAAAAGGCACCGATTTTTTTCAGTGGGACAAAGTATTTCACTCCAAGTCTTCTTTTGCATCTTCAGGGAACTGATAAAATATTTTCTTCTAAAGGTGATTTTTTATTCTCTTAGTTGAGTGAAGAAAGACTGAAGAACTATTCTAATTTTAAAATCGTAATGTTAGTTGAAGTATGGGTTGTTTTTTCTTTCCTGCTCTTCCTAACATCAAAATCATATTTTCTGTTTCATAGATACATATATTTCCATTGCCATCAAAGTTTTGCAGCTGTACCTAGCACAGTGTTTCACATACTCTTTGCATACAAAGAACTATTGTTTATATCTAGTACTTAAACTCTGTGGAATATATGAATAGACTGTATTTAAGGCAAAAACCTCTAGCACTGCCTTACAAGTTCTCATTTGACAAACCAAAAAGAAGTAAAAGATATTTCTTGCAGCCTCATATCTAATATGCTATATTTACACCATTATATTGCTTCTACTTATAGTATGAGGAACTCAGCAGTGAGCTCAACAGTGAATTTATGTAACATTTTCTTACAACAACATGTTGGAAGACAAATCTGCCTAAACAAGAATCCTTTAACATCTTAAAGTAAAAGCAGACATTTCTCACTTTACCACCCTATACTTAGGAACAATAAAGAAAAAAAAAATCTTTTACTGATCATCTACATTTTTTACTTCTTCCCATCTTTCATGATTCCTGCTATTCCAGCACTACCTGGGAAGTCTCTCAGGTTTAGGAGAAAAAATAAAGGACAATGCCAGAAATGTCTCCTTAGAAAAAACAGTTATTTTTCTAAATAAACTCCAAAACATGAACTCTCTCATTAGCTCATGTACATACGTATTTTAAAGGCATGCATTTGTACCACATAGTACACTAATGTATCTTACTCTATTTGGTTCACATTACACTTGTTTCTTTCCCAAATTACAAATAACCTTGAAGGCAAAGCATCAGTAAAATTAAGTTTTGTAAGTACACAAGAGGATATAATCTGACTTTCTAATGTCTTCTAGTCCTGTTATAGTAAAATGTCCTATCTACCTAGTTTACAAATCAAAATACACCTTGCTTTAATACTGGCTACTACTCTCCAAGTAGCAATGCAGCTCTCTCAGGAATAACGTAACATTTTATGTTGAAGTACTTTACAAACTTATTTCAACCTTTCTGTATAAGATATTTACCTATTGTTAAAATTACTGAACATCTAACCAGACCTGTCATAACCTCATCTGCTTTTTATTTATACAGAAAAATAGGATGCTAGTATCTTATAACAGTTTAACTAATTATAATGAATTAATTATATAGATCCCTTCTTTTCCTATTTCTGGCAGAACAACAAAAATTCTACCTATTAGACTACAAAGATGCTGCTCTTTGGGGGGAAAAAATAATTCATAGTCAAATCCATTTTTATTTCTCTTTAATCCAAACCTCTAATTTCTGTATAATAATCTACTGTCTTTTATATATATATATAAAAATAAAGAGCTGCAATAACTTCTAATATAAGATGACATTCCTGAAGCTTCCAGAAATTATTATCTATTTAGCTTCATATTTAAGAATTCAATTAAATAGTTTTGCTTGGTTTGCAACCAGGCTGGGTTGTTTTGCTATAGAAGTTGTCTCAGGACACAAGAACTTTGCAAGAGCTATGAATTCAACATGGCCCCAAAACTTTATTTTTATATTTAGTATCAAAATTGTGGCCATAAAGCAACCAGTTTATATTTTGATTCCAGTGAAAAACTCTGGTGGCCGAATAACTCTGTAATCTCAGAAGATCCCTTTAAAGATGATAAAGAAGAGCACCTGCTCCTCCATAACAGGCACAAACCACTCTTTCATACCATAGTATTAGAGATTATATAGGCATTCAGCAATGCAACCAAATGTAATCCACTTTTTTTTTTTTTAAACAGCATGAAACACAAGGCTTTTCACATATTAAAAAATGTTCAGATATGAAATGAGGCAAAAGCCTTTTAATGTTAATTAAATAGCCTAATGTTAGCAATGTCTCTGCTATTTAGCAGCTCATAGAAGCTGCAATGAAGGAAGAGGAAAAAATATGTCTGAATAAATCTAGTCCTAATAAATTTTACCTTCGCAGCCAAACTGTACCCTGTTAAACTTTCTCAACTGAAACATTTCAAGTCTATGGAAAACTATAAATACCACCATTATATAAAATTTTAAAATATCTCTATATATGTATAAAGTAATGCCTAAGCACTGCTCACTGGACTGCTGAAGACTGTTAGATGCTCCAAAAAAAATTCTTCTCCAGAGAAAAACACAGCATGGAAAGAAACAGTGTAGAAATTTATGGTGATATGACATAAGAGATGTTATGAAGAAAATGATTTTTTACCTTAAATTGTAGCAAGTCTTATCAGGTGATAAAATACAGAGCTATTTAAGTGAACTGCCAAGGAAGGAAAACTTTAGACAAATACTACACAGGGACATCAGGTTTAGTTGCTATTTCTGTGACGTTAACACATCGATTTCAAATTTTTTCACTAATGAGTAGTAATTATCACTAATGAGCAACTGAAGCTATTTGGGTGATGCAGATAATCAATTTACTTGGCAATGCATGGTAAACTACTTGAATAGTATTGAACAGCACTTCTTTCTGTTAATTGAAAAGAAAAATGAGCCCCCAATACCAACCTATATACTAACTGAAGAGACAGAATAAAAACTGAGTTAGTGTATTTTACTGGAAATCGTACTTCATGTATATTTAGAGATACTTGATTTAGAGATACTTGTTATCTCATATCCTAATTATTTTTAACTCGGCAATTATTGCACTCCATTCTGGTAAGATGTGCATATCATCCTCTTCCTTTTTTTTTTTTTTTTTAATTTCAAATGCTCTTTCAAAATTGGGTATTAATTTGTATGACATTTTCAATATTTTTTGAAGAGCAGGTTGATTAACTAAAATTGTCTCTAAATATTTGACTAAAGAAAGAAGTGTATTGGCTTCGGTTGTATTAATCCCATTTTGTTTTCCCTGTGAAGATCTACAACTTGCCTGCTTTAACAATTTTCTTGAACTGTATTTGAAGTAAATTTTAATTTGTTTTTGTTTAAGTTCCTAAGACATATGTTTCATACAGTATGTAGCAGAACATGGTAAACACACTGTTTCCAAAAATCAAAGCACAGAGATCCTGCAGAATCTCTTCTAGGAAGCTGAGAAACAAAGAAGTGAACACAGAAAACCCATTCTTTGAAGAATAATCCACATTCCCAGCCATAGGGTTTTCCCATACTGAAAAGGAAGCAGTGCCCATAAGCCCCCCTGTGGTTAACAAAGAAACTAGTGATAAAGAACCTGTCCTGCTACATCCCTGCTTCTCTCCCATCTACTGTCATCTTTGGCACAGAAGTAACATTCATGGCCTGTCTCAATGTCTCCTCCTGTAATAGGTTTCCGAACCTGCCAAGTGCAAGACTTGGTTTACTCCCCATACAGGTGGATATTTTACTGGCAGACAAGGAAGTCCTCTGTACAGCATCCCAGGGATAAAAGCCATCAGCTCCCTTCGGCGCCAGGGCACATGTCCTACCAGTGATTCCCCATCATCATGCTGCTGCTCCATCTGAATACAGTTAGGAGGAACTCGATGGTTGAGGAGAGAAATTTCAGTTCATAATTTAGGAAGCACTGCTTTATACTGAGGATTTCACTTAAGTAGTACTTTAGACATTATTCAGTTAAGTTCTTGACATCATGATCAATGGCATCCAATCAATGCAGTTCAGATATTTTAAACACCAATAACTGAATTTTTTCTAAGAGCTAGAAGTGAGGATTTGAGATTAAAAATGGAAAACACACACAAAAAGGTAATTATGTTCTATGAAATGTTTGCTCAACTGTTGTTAACGTTAGGAGCAATTTGGACATAGCCAGTAAACACCAGTCACAGCCAGGGTTAACTCTTCAATGGGATGGCAGATATTAGTACTGCTGACATAGGGAAACAAGCTAAATATTAAATAAAAAACATGTACTGTCTGGTGTATGGTACTTTTCAGTATTCCCAGGCTAGTGGGATCTATATTAATTCTCACAAAGATGTGTTTGGTAAAGATCATAACAGCATTTGAAGCTTTGTGGAAGGAACAGTGGCGAGTTAAAAAGCCAGAACTAGTATTTATGTAAGTTATTGTCCCAATCTGGGACACTACATTTTCAGTAAAAAAACTGTAAAGCAAACAGCCTACCTCTCCTCCCCAGAAAATTTAAGATCTCAAACTTCAGTCAAGGCTTCAGAATTAGTACCTCTAACTATTTTAAAAAATAATAAAATAAATATGGTGAAAGCATTTAGCTTAAATAGTTAAGATGAACTTTTCCAAGGAGACTAATGAATGCTTCCGCTGCATTTCAGTTTAAATTAAGTGGCTAATTTATGTTGTGCTTCTTTGTTAACTGCTGTTGATGGGCAGACACAGTGGTGTGGATGCTGAACAGCAGCAACAGATTCTGCATGATGTGATTATTCACCAGTAAAAAAGACTGCGGACAGACAAATACCACTTTCGCTTACAGCTGAATTAAAGTGCCTGGTATGGGCATTTTTAGTAAAAATTGAGATGGTAGCTCCCAGAGTGATCACTGGCAGTGTATGGTTATGAATGTTAAGATTCAAAACAAAGAAGCTCTATTCAGCAGCAGAAACTTCAAATTCTGTCAATGGGCTTTTTTAAAAAGAAGGTAACAATTTCCTTTCAAATAATTAAATCCTCTCAGATGTTACTGGGGTTCACTTCTTCCTTCATGCAGCAAACTATTCCCCTTACTGTTTGCAAGACTAAAGAAAAGTAGCCTGACTGTATGTCAAAGCCACTGAGAACTTTCACAGACACACTGTTCTCAGTTATAGCTCAGACTCTTCCAGGCTGAATAAAAAGAATACATGACAGGAAATAAAATAAGAAAGTGAACTGCAGGTTCTGTTCTGGTTCCTGGTTGATTGGATGAACATATACCTATGAAAAAAATAACAAACCCGAGAGGAAAATATTGCACTCCTACTATTACTGGATCAGTTCTGATCTTTGATTTTAGTCTGACATTGAAAAAACATACATCTGTATATTTGCAGTGTCAAAACCACATTATCTGAATAGCATCTAAACAACATGCACAAAAAACTCTCTGGGGCATTGAACACAGTTACCTTGTGCTTAATGTCCTGGATTCTCACTCTGGCACCTACACACTATATAAAACAAATAAACCATTATAAAGATCTAAAACATTTGAGGAAAAGTGGCAATAAATCTGTCTCCCCACCTCAAGTTCAATGAATATTTGTCGGCACGTACTCTGCAAGTTCAGAAAAAGCTGACTAGAAGATAAAAGGTCCTGATAACCTCTAAAGCTCTACTCTATCACTGAAAAATGAAAGTTACCCACATAGGTCTCCAATGGATTAGCAGCTTCGTTATGTGCAAGCCCTCCCCATGGCTTTTCATTATATTTCATAGTCACTTAAGCCTTTTCCTAATAAAAAGACAATGCCAAGGTGAGATTATGAAATGCTCCAAAGTTAAGTTGATAACGGTTTAATTAAATGTTGCTCACTAACAACATTTCTGGCATGACTCAGACAATAAAAGGGAAAAGTGAATGCTGTAATTGCTTCTTTTGCTGCCTTTTCACAATCTTCTGAGATGCTCTTCCCATGACATTGCCTTTCAGAGTGCGCTGCAGAAGACCTAGTTACATGACATGGTTGCTCAAGTCAATTTTACACTGAGCATGAAGAAGTCATTCTGACTCTGGATTTGGTATGGAGCAGGTTCTGCATGGTCAGATTTTGTCTGCTGCTTTTTAATTAAAGCAAGAGGGGCAGGTCCTCAAAAGGAGTAGGTAAGCATAGCTCTGTTGAAGCGAGTACTTATCAAGCCTTCTTGCAATGTTAACAGTAAAATCTTCTTATTAAATTCCAGCTGTACCTTCTATGGTGATGAACATATCTGTACAGAGAAGGTTCATGACACTTCTTATTAGCAAGATTCATTCACTTATTAAAGAGACTTAATAAATGCACACTTTTCTGTATTTATTTCTTTAGATATCACTCTATTCTTTCATGCTGCGAGTACAGTTTGTGCTCCATGCACCATGTAGCATGCTTTCACCCTACAAGTCATCGATGATGAACAAGCAGATAAATTGTTTCCCTAGTATCTCCTCTATTATAAATTCTGCAGTGTCCTGTTTCTTATATGTTATATTCTTTCCATATGTAAAAAAACTCTGATTCAATGTCAGCTTGGAAATTTTACTTTGATAAGTAGTTTGGGGTCAGTGCCTTATCATCTCCTGTTGTTGAAACAGGAAAGTTAATGATGTTCCAATATGTGCTATCATAATATAACATCAACTTTTTTCTGTGAAAGTTATGGAGAGGAGTGATTAAGTTCACACTTCCCCTTAAAACTGGACTGCTTTTATGGCTTCAAATTCTATAACACAATAATCTTGTATGTTAAAAACCTATAAAGCCTTCTTGTAAATATTTGGCATAATTATCCATTAATAAAGCCCAATAAGTAATAATGATAGACTGTGTTAAAACTGCAGTACAAGGGGTGTATATGTATGTAAGAGTTTTATCTGGGCAAACTGGAAATCTAAATAAAAGAATGCATAGAGTCATAGAAATTAAATAAGGAAAAAAAAAAAAAGACTTAGTTTTCAATAACAGAAATACCTATAAAAAGATGCACAAGTTAGAAATACTATCACATGAAAAGCAAAATGAATTAAAACTCAATATGAAGCTTTGCAGTAGTACATTTACAAGGTAATGTGCAAAGCCATGAACTGCTCTGATTCAAACACTCCTACTTCACCTATAGAACAGCTAGAAAAGCATTCCTTGTGTTTGCAAATGCAGAAACTTGCAGAAGTAGTTTGATGTACAATAGGTCGCCATCCACACTAGAGCAACCTGCATTTGTCTGCTAATCATTTACATAAAGGCACATTTTATTGATGTTTCCCCCCATACTGACACTATTTTCTGACTCAGACTGGCTGTAACACTTACTGATTTTTTTTCCTCAGCAATACACCTGGCTACACTTTTGCCATGAGTACCTTCATTACCAGACTTTGCTTTTAGGGTAACAACAGGAAACCCCCCTTGTTCTCTACAACAGAATCACAATGTTTCACCGGAGCACTGCTGCCCTTTCTGGCTGAGTAGGCTGCCTCCTAAACAGGTGAAGTGGTTTCTCCTTGTTTTCTTGAAGAGGCGCAGAATTTTCCTGTTTTTAACTTTACCTTTCCTGCCTACATCAGCCTCTCTCTTAATCGATTTGACGTACAAACATGGGTCAACAGGAGGAATTACAGCATTTTACAACCCCCATCCATCATGCTCCATGCTGAGCAAACAACCCTGGGAAGTAATCCAGCAGATGAGGGTGTTTTTCAGACACTACTTGTCTCCTTCCTAAAAAGCAGCTATTTAGCAGTAGGTGCAGAAAGGCACAGCAGCAAAGTGAAGGGCTCAGATGTATCACATGCAGTATTTCGGACGATAGAACATTTTCATTGTATTCATAAGAAATGCTCTTGGAAACAACAAGTGTAACGCTAACAGTGTAAAATAAATGGATTTTGCTTATTTTATAAAGGTACCCCTGTGGTTCAGAACACAGCTTCAATTGTTTTTTTATCCCTACCTAAGACAAACTAGGCAGATACCAGGGCATACACAGTCATAAAGGAGCAATCGGTGCATATTCCCTATCAGGCAGTTACGGAGATGGGTTATGCTGAGCCAGAAAGCATCTATCAGCAGTTTCACAAAAAGGCTGGCAACTCTGCCTGTGAGTGCTGAACCTACTACGACCGTTAAAATACCTACCTTGTATACCTACCTACGACCTACCCTTGGAGGTACATGTGCACGTACCTTGGCATGTGTGGCAAGTGGGTGAGCAGCTCAGCTACTCAGCACAGCACTTGTGCCTCTTTAAGAATACAAGCACAGCTGCCAAAGTGTTCTTACACCACAGACTGCCAGGAGGAAGTCAGAAAGCTGCTGAGCATATGGATGTTTTGCTTCAAGGAAGGAGGAGGACATAAAAAGGCACCCTGCAGAGCAGGTGGGTACTGTTATTAAGTAACTGCAAACCCTTCTACAAAGTCCTCTAAAAATCAAAGTGCATCCTTGTATCAGTAAGTTGTCTTCACCTTATCCCCCTCCATTCATAGAGAAGGAAGTAAATTTTAGGCTATGGTTGTCACAGCATGGGCAGATCTTGCAGGCACTGGAAGGATCTTTCTTTCTCTAGTGATAGACTATGTATGACCAAGTTCATCTCAGGAGCTGAGGTCTTCTAATTCAACAACATTAAAATAATGAACTGCATAACATCTTACTGGGATGGTACTTTAGATTTTTAGAGTAATAACAAACTCATTAACCAAGAACGATTACATTTAGAGTGAGAAACCATTTTCCTTTGTACTATTTCCTAGTAGCAGACATCCTGAAATGGTTCCTTTCTGCTTTCTATTCAGAGAACAGAAACAAGCAGCAGAGTATCCACAACACAACTGTCCATATTAACAGCATTCTTAAGGGAATGAAAATGTACATTCATAAATTACTATAATTGTGCCTGGGCAAAATGGGATGTGTCATTAGATGACACATGAATACACCAGTAGGTTAGAGTAGAATGACAGTATGGGGATTTTTCTGTGTGTTTGTGTATAAGACATAAAAAAAAAAAAAAAAAAAAATTAAAAAAATTATTTTAATTATATGTGTGTGTAGATGCTTTAGCAAAAATAGAAGCTAGAATACAAAACCAAAAAACTCCAGAAAATCCAGAAAAACTCCAGATTCCAGAAAACAGAAGATGAAACTATGCACTAGATAGTTAGCGTAGGTATTTCCACAGACAAAACCCCCATAAGTTCAGTAATTTTCCTTTAATAATTTGATTTCATTTTACTTGAGTTGTATTTTAGACCACAAAACTTTTGATTTTAGAATGACTCCTCTGAGATTTTCTGTCAGGAATTAAACTTTGTTTCATCTAACATAGTCATGTGTTTACACAGTTAGCCACTTAACAAATATTCATAAGGTGTAAGTGCATTTGCAGGTTGCATCTTTCACTCCCCCACCAGTGTAAAAGGAAGCAGGTGCAATGATAAAAAATGCAAGTGCCATGTTACAGAAACAAATCACAATTACATTACTTCTTGAAAATTATTCTTAGAAGTGTGAGTTTGAATCTGTTGTGCTACCTAGGATACAAAAATATGGTTTTGTTTTTTAATCACATATTCATTTCAGAGAAAATTCAGTCAACTTGTAAATGAGAGCATGCGCCATCTGAAATAACTTTTGTCCACCAACTACACAAACAGTTTCATATCAGTTTGCAGCCGTATATTTTATCGTACTGTGCAACAGAAATGTAAAAATTGTATCGAGGAATACAGTTGAATAAAATTCTTCAAAAAGAGATTGATCACTTAGTAGTCAAGAAAGTAAAATTGTGGTCACAGTTCTTTACCTGTTTCTTGCCATCACTCTTTCAATGAACTCATACCCACCTGCAATTCTTTTCTGGTCTCATCTGTGCTACTGTACCAGCTCACCTTTTCATTAAACATAGTGGAAACACTGGCTGCTAGCTGGCAGCCCCCCGCTGTGTAGGGATTACTCTGGCCTTTGACATATCGCTCTGTGTTATGACAGGTCAGGTATGACCAAAGACAGCAGAATTTTTTACCATCAAATACCTGTAAGAAAAGTTTTAAACCAACCAAACCTAACATAACACTACAGCCATTAAAAACGTAAAAGTTTACCTTTGGTTTCCAAAGTGGAAAGATCTTCTATGATTCATTTTTTGGGGTTGTTAAATAAAAAAAGTCACACAGTTGCATTCAGACTACATAATGTATAAAAAATCTTACTGCATGACCACTTGCTGAAGAAAATGAAAAATAACAATAACGGCAATGACTATGTCCTTTTACATTCAAGTTAAATGACAAGGAAAAAAATCAACACATATAACACAGAAAGGGACAAAAAGCCCCATATTATTTTCTTCTTTTTAACTGCCTATCATGGTTAAGGGGAAAATACATTTTTATAAACTATTAAAATATGAAAGCATTCTTTTAATTTGACATTTCCAATCTGCAAAACTGTTCCCATTTAAGCATCTGGAACAGATTTCACAACTTTCTTATACTCCACTTACAAAAGAACATATTCTTTTCTTCAGAGCGTATTTTCTTCTATAACCCACTCTTACTCACCAAAACCTATGGGACCGGGGGGGATCTGCCTGAGCTCACCAAGCCGCCTTTCCATCATTTCTCATCCATCCTGGCTATCTGGGGAGGTCTCAGCAGGCTGGGGGTCAGCCTGTGTGACACCCAGCTGCAAGAAGGGGTGGAAGGAGGATCCAGGCAACTACAGGCCTGTCAGCCTGACCTCGGTGCCAGGGAAGGTTATGGAGCAGATTGAGCCCCTCACACAGCACGTGCAGGACAACCAGGGGAGCCAGCCCAGCCAGTGCGGGGTTATGAAAGGCAGGTCCTGCCTAAGGAACCCAATCTCCTTCTATGACAAGATGGCCCAGCCGATGCGTGAGGGAAAGGCAGTGGTATTGCCTGCCTGGACCTCAGTAAAGCCTTTGACACCGTCTCCCACAGCATCTCCTGGAGAAACCGGCTGCCCATGGCTGGGACAGGGGTGCTCTGCGCCAGGCTAAAAGCCGGCTGGTGGCCGAGCCCCAAGAGCAGTGGGGGATGGAGTCACGTCCCACTGGTGGGGGGCACACGGGGTGTCCCCAGAGCTCAGCGCTCG
>JAVJGJ010000062.1:41613464-41624836 GCA_035590215.1 Microhierax caerulescens
CTGGCTGGCGGCCGGCTGGGCAGGAGCCCCCCGCGTGCCCAGGTGGCCCAGGAGGCCAGCGGCACCTGGCTGGTGCCTGAAACAGTGTGGCCGGCAGGCCCGGGACAGGGACCGTCCCCCTGCGCTCAGCACTGGCGAGGCCGCCCCTAGAACGCTGTGTCCAGCTGTGTCCCCTCACGGCCAGAGGGACGCAGAGGTGCTGGAGCGTGTCCAGGGCCGGGCAGGGGCTGGGGAAGGGGCTGGGGCACCCGTGGGATGGGGGGCGGCTGGGGGAGCTTTGGGCGTTCAGCCTGGAGAGGAGGGGGTCGGGGGGGACCTTATCGCTCGTGCAGCTGCCTGACAGGGGCTGTAGGCCAAGTGGGTGTTGGTTTCTTCTCACAAGTAACAAGTGACAGAACAAGATAGAACGTCCTCAGGTGGCACCAGGGGAGGGTCAGATTGGGTGTGAGGGAAAATGTCTTCACCGAAAGGGTGGTCAAGTACTGGAACAGGCTGCCCGGGGAGGTGGTGGAGTCACCATCCCTGGAGGTGTTTATAAGCTGTGAAGATGTGGTGCTTAGGGACCTGGTTTAGAGGTGGGCTTGGCAGTGCTGGGTTAACAGTTGGACTTCATCCCAAAGATCTTTTCCAACCTAAATGCTTCAATGATCCTATGAAATCTCCATCAGTTTGATACTTAAGAATCAAGTTTAAGTGCTCAAAGACTATTTAGACCACATAACCTATAACGTAAATCCTCTCTCTGCCTTTTGTTAAGAAAGATGCTCAACAAACTTAGCTGCACCAGATGATAATCATATGGAAGTTACTTTGGCAGAGCCAGGCCATGGCCATGTTTACAAAGTCTGTGGCACAGAAAGAAGAAATCAAAATGACCACATAACTACTCAAAACAGCACTTAACCTTGAAGGCATGGAAATCACACAAATCTAAAATCATGTGCAGAACTTAGGAACAATCATCAGCCTCACAACAGTAGGGTAAATAGTATACTTACATTTGCATTGCCAGGAAGACACTGAAAACAGCATAAAGATCTCTGATTAACAAAAAAAGGCTTTACAGAAAGGCACTATAGTTATAGAAGGAATTCAGTTAAGGTTTGGATGGACTTGCTGCATAATATATTCCTTGCAATTCAAAAAACCAAACCAAACAAAATGAAAGAAGAATAAGCTAAGATGACCAGCATAAAACCCAAAAACATCCTTGTCACAAAAGGATGCTCAAAGGCCCACCTTATACAGAGAATCTATCAGTGTTAAATGACTTCAAATGTAAATATCATAGATTAAGGTAAGAACAGTGCTGAATAATTATGCTAGAGGAAATGTCTGATTATCGTCCGTTCATAACCCAGCTCTAACACTGAAGATATAGATTAGAACCAGCAAATAATTGCTGTAGGATAATACTGTGTTGCATTAGTGTAGTGTAAAATTAGGGAAATAATATAATGGAAGGAATCATCCAGTTCTAAATGCTTGAATACATATATATGTATGTACATTTTACAGATATCTCAATAAGAGTAAAATCCAAACTTAGGACATTTATATTTGCTCATTAATTGACTGAACACTTACACACTGCATTGTGAAACCAGTATTTTTTGTGCTATACATTTTATTTTAATTTAGACACTACTTCTTGAGAAGAAAATTTTTCTGCCATATTTACTTCTTTGAGTAAACACGCTATTAACAAAAACACTAATTCAATCAGATCATCTTTTGTACTAATTTAGTTTTCTGAATAAGTTAATGTATTATTAATAGATATAAGAGCACATTATGAAATTATGTTTACAGTAGCTAATCCACAGTGCTAGGGCATTGCAGAGCTAAAACCCCCAAACTATTGATCTGTTAGACTGTACAATGAACTAAAACAGATTATTAATCACTTCTGTAAAACATCATTCCTGATTTATATACCTTTTAAATTACTGTAGAAATGTGTCCCAAAGTATAAAGATATCTTCCTGCTATAGTGTGGGTTTGGTGATGGATTGGAGTTAGTATTTCTGATGACTCCCTAAAGCTGCATTACCCTTTCATGTGATCAATGGAAGGCTGAGTTACTCACCTCCCCTGTTACATAAGAGATTACACCACCACTTTGAACGCAAATAAGACAGCAAATGGTATGAATGGGGAAGTGTAATATGAAGGCATTACTGGAATTGTTCAGTAATATCAATGCAGAATGGCAGTGATCACTCATAAGGTGATCTTAGGGTATTTTAGAAGTCAGGATTTGCATCTGCTTTATTTCAGCTACTATCATTTGATCTCACAACCTATTTCACTTGGGCTTGTAATATCTCAAGCTTATAGCCAATATGCATCCTTATCTCAGGTTAAAACCAAGTATGTTCACTTTCATGAGCATTTGCATATTTTCATGAGCATATCTGTGCAACATAGCTCTGAATCTTCCAACATTCTCATGCTGGGAGTCAGATCATTGACCTAGAAGAGCCAGGTTATATTGTTGTCTTACCCAGTTTGAGACATTTTATAATCCCTTGTGTTTGGTTCTTAGGTTAGTGCAGTGCACCCATCCTTGCCCCTTGTTTTGTTTGAGAAGTGACTGGCTCTTTAGGGTGCTACTAGAAGTACATAATGAAATAATAATCACAATTAATAAGCAATCCACCTTTTTATAGGCATCTTACTTTATGAAAAGTGTTCTAAAAAGAAGTTCGGAAAAAATGTAAAATGATGTAGGAAAGGGAAGTCGTGCCTAAAAGGAGATAACTAGTCTTTCCTTACTTTTGCTGATAGCATCAGCATAGAAACATGAGAAAAAGAGTAGTCTATTAACTTCACTTGGTTTTATTGAGTCACTTGTTCACTGCCACCATTCAACACAGAAATAGAATAGATGCATCTCAGTGTAGAGGAATGATTGCATAAAGCACCTTACGCAAAACATGTTAAATAACATTACAGTCATATTTGCTATGTAAATATTCACTAAAACACAAAGATGAGTAAGATATGAAAATAAATACTACCTAAAAAGGCATTTTAATTATTCTAAAAGTTATTAAAATTCTCTTACAGTTCCATTAAATCAATATAGACAATGTTAGAAAGGAAACAGAATAAAAGCAAACAACAGATTTTCAACTCTGAGGCATGAATCAATCCTGACTGTTAATCTACCTTTTGTGATTATGCTCCTGATTTGGTCTATTGCAAAAGTATGAATATATCAATAAAAGCACTCATGGAATAAAATGTATTTTTGCTTAAAACTAGGCCTGTGCTTTAAATACCTTTCCAACTTCTTTTGATGGCATTCTCTGAAGTTTGTAAGTCTTTTACTAAAGATCTTTGAAGATAAGACTGCATTGTTGAAACTGTTTCAAACAGTTTCTAATTCTGTTGTGCCAAGAGAGGTACGAAAGGTCTTTTAAAGAATATGGATAACCTGATGGTGAATCCTACTATTCCTGGTACTTCTGTGACTGAATTGTGTTAAATGGTCTTATATCAGGAATCACAGCAGATTACATACTGTATTTCTGTAAACTGACTGTCAAGATTGTTAAACTGCTTTGCTTGTCTTTGTAGCCATTAGAAATTTCAATACTTCCACTTAACTCTTTACATTTTTGCCTAAATACTGAATTTAATGTGAAATCAGATACTAAGTGAGAAATTCTCTATATCACAAGCCTATACTACATGGGCAAAGACAGCTAAAATACAGTAACCTCACAGCTTTTCAGTTATGATGATCTAACCTAAAACAATGTCCTGCAGCTCATCAATTTTAAAACCTGCTTTGCATAAAGCTGGTAAAATATTATACTGTAGGTCTGGATAATTAAAAAGCCACAGAGGAAGATTTACTTTAGAATTATATCACACACTTTTTCTAGTAGTAAAATGGCAGAAATAAATGAGGACTAGTGTAGTTTGGACAGCGCAGGAAAAGGACTATCAAAACTAAGACTGAATATTTTTTACCAACCAGAAGCACAGCATTCTAATAAGCAGATAATTAAATATCACTAAGCAATTATTTGTCTGAAATATAAATTATCAAGCAGCAGAAAATACATAATTACAGAACATTTCTGCACAAATAATAAATTTAAATGAGACATTTTAACTAGATATAAGGAAAATCTTTTACCATTAGGACAGTCAAGCATTGGAACAGGTTGCCTAGAGAAGTCACATAGTCTCTGGTTTTTAAAGACTAAGCTGGATAAAGCCCTGAGCAGCCTGGTGGCACATGATCTGACCCTACTTTGAGCGTCAGGTTGGACTACAGACCTTCAGGCCTTCAGATTCCACCCTGAATTATTCAGTGGTTCTGCAACTTCCATTCCACAAATACTTTTTAAGTAAATAGGAAAACTCACAGGCACACCAACTAATGCTCTAGAGGACAGAAGTTTTAGAGAAGTGGGGAACAGAAATAAGAAAGTACATGAGGGAGCAAAGTAGGTGGCATAAAACAAAAGATTTTTTTTTTTTAAATTACCACCTTTTTAATGCTAAAAAGCGAATAAGTTATCAAGTAATATTCTCAGATAATAGATTAAGAATTAGAGAAAAAAAAGATTTGTATGCTAGTAAATAATATATAATAGCTAGTAAATAATATATTACAGAACAGGAACCGCTTCAAACACATTGCACAGGGAGGTTAGTGCATAAAGACAGAGATAGCAAAGAGGAAAAGAATACTCTAAACTATTTTAACAAGTGTGTAGATCCTTGCATTGCAGTGCTCCTCACAAATAGCTAAAAGACAGTTGGGACCTTGGAGATAAACATGAAGTCGCAAAAAGAACTGAAAATACTGAAGGCTAGCATTTATTAATGAATTCTAAAAGAGGTTTTAGGCTCTAGCAAAAAGAAATAAAATAAGAAGTTCTGAATAATAGATGCAGGTGTTCATATATGGACTTATGGGTAATTCAGAAAATGTAACATTACAGACTTTTGGTAAAGGAAAAAAAAAAAAGATAACATTAACAGCAGACGTAATAGCAATACCAAAATAATCAGGGAACAAGAGATGGATGCAACAGAGCTTTGCCAAACAATGAAAAATAGAAGGAAAAACACCTAAAGGAAGTAAATAGCTAAAAAGCTATTCTTTCAAGAGCAGTGACACAAGAGTAATGACAGTGAGGGTCAGGTTCCTTTGAGCAGCAGAAGACCTTGCAAAGCAGGTCTATCAGCACAGCTGTGCTACCAACACAAGCATCAATATCTTTTAGAACACTGAGAGCAAAAGAATGAAGGATAAGATGAAGATATCAAAGAGACTGAGTAAGCAATAAAGATGACAAAAGGATAAATTGAACGACTGATGGTACACACCTTGATACTGTAAAGAATAAGGAGTATAGAATGGGAAAAACACAGTAATGTTACATCATGGGATATATTTATGGGAAGATAATTCCAAGATAAGTAAATCATATACTGATATATTCATGAATTATTATTAGGGTACTTTACTGAGAGAAGGAATGCAACAAATTCAAATTGAAGCTTTAAATTTATAAAATAATGGGGGAAACTGAGCACTTGACAGGGGGCAGGGAATGGGCTTCTTAAAAAGTTAACTGTTTCCCGACCACATTCTTCACAGCACCAAAAAGAGGAACAGGCTATGTCCCCATTTTTGCTCTGCAGGTTAAATGTAAAGTAGTACCACCAGAATCCAAGACATAGGTTAGACATGCAGTAAGGTATTTGGAGCACATTTCAATCCTATATTTATAAGCAAGTTTGTCACACTAAGAGTTACAGCTGCAAACTTAAAGGTGATTCTGAATTTTCCTTGCAAAAGGACCGTTAGATCAACACCGCACACGAACAGGCAGACTGAACAGGATAATTAATGAACTGATTCATGGCCTACAGATGCTAAATACCATAAAGGTATTGAGGCAATGGAACGATAAAAATAGTTGATACATGAATACTACCAAGTCCTAAAATACAGAAAAAATTACACATTACTTGAAAAAGCAAGCCAATGGCATTACACTACTCACCCTTTGAGCGGAACACCACATGCCATAGAAGTTGAATAAAGAAGCATCGATGACAAGGCATGCATCTGAATTGCCTTTCAGATGTCCTCTATCCACATCAATTGCATCACAGTCAATTAAGAAACTTTGACCCAATAGTGAGAAGTAAGACACTGCCCTTCCACTGTAGTTCTCACAAACCACTAGTTGTATTTGGCAAACCATTCACATGTAAGAGTATTTTCATATTTTTGTTGAGGTTTTCATGAGGTAATCAATCTTACTGGAGCAAAATCCTGAGTAGAACATGTAGCTTAAAATAAGTAATCTTGGGGGAAAGAAAACGTGAATGGCTATTTAACTTCAAAGAAACTGCATAACTTAAGTACATCCACCTTTTCTCTACAGTTCACCATTAGGTCACTTCTTGGAATATATTAATTTAATATGGCTCAATATGTTTTTGTAGGATTTTTACAGTATTCACTCACCTTTTCCCACTGAAATAAGCCATCTTATTTTAAGACAAGATTTACTACTAAATGAAAGAATGAGATGCTCTGGTACTACCTTACCTTGAAAAAAGACTGCCCATCAGCCAAGAGAAACTTTAAAAGCATACTAGAGAGATTTCCAAGAAAAAAACCGCAACAAACAAACTGAAATAAAACATCTACTTGTTTTGGTGATTTTCTCTTCATCTTTGATTAAATGAACAGTTAGCTGAGGACAATTTCTTGCTTTTGTCTTAAGTACATTACCCAAAGAACATAAGTACAAAGAAACCATGCAGCAAAATCAGCAGGAGTCACACTGCTATTCTCACTGAGTCAGGTTATTGATTAGAATTTAATAGCCTTTTTTTTTTTTTTTTTTTTATCGTACAAATACTAACAATACACTACCTACAACTATTGATAGCTTGACAGTTTTAAACATCTATCCTGTCAGTCCATTGTAATGTACAAAATTTCCAGTGCAGCTGACTATATCCAGTGCATAGACTCTTACCTTGCAGACCCAAAGGAAAACATGGCATAAAAGACCTCTAAACTTTTCTCATCAGAAGTAAATCATCTTTATCCTGAAAACAAATTTAAATTACTTGAATGGGAGTAACAAGCACCGTGTAGAATAAATCCAGAAAACAAAGTAGCTGGTATTTTTCATTAATATCCCATGCAAGTGTATATTACAGTGATAAATGCTTATTTTTGTTTTTCTAAAGCTGATTAACTGTATTAACACTGCCGTATTCATTTTCCAAGCATTCATACTTTATAAGCTAGGCAAGTTAGTGTATACTGCAACTCCCATTTTTCAAATGCTGTATCACTTCTGGATACAGGAGGGGACATTACAATTATAAACGAGTAAAACTTCAGTGTCTGCGTGTCATGCTCTCCATTAACGCTAAACAGAGCAGTTGCAATGCTTACAACTGATTTTTATTTGCTCCTGTAAACAACAACACATAAATAGAGATAGTTACATTGATCAGTATTTATGAAACTAATATAAAAAGAAAGTCTGCAGAGGTACACAAAAAAGACAGGAATGAAGTAGGTACAAAAAAGAAAGGGTAGGGAGAACAATGAAAGTTCAAGAGAGGAAAGGAAGATACTCTTAGCTTTGCACAACTACACAAAATTACTTATACATACTAGGTTTTGTAACTATTGTTGAGGGATTTATCTGATTTTCAGTTTTAGATGATTTGGACCCAATCATGAAAAGGACAAGCTCACTGAATCCAGTCACACATTTGATCTTGATTTCAAGTTCTGTAGATTATATTAGAATTAATAGAAAGTATATTGAAATATCCATTGAATTCTGTGTGTTTAAGTTAAAAATCTAAATGAGCAAGACAGAAGTAACTGTTAGTAAGTTCAAAACTGCAATTCTCAAAATTTCCAGTCAACTAATGCACTGGAAACACCCAAAGTCCTTGCAAAATTCAGTTATTCTTGGCTTGCACAGAGACACTTCAGTCTTTACAGGACTGAAGGACTTGGTGCTTATCTCATGCAGACTGGCAAGAAGGCTGCAAGTGTAGCTGGCTACTGCACACGACGGAGGCAAGGCTTAGGCAGAGCAGCATTCAGCACTGCAGTATGAAAGTTCTTCAGTTGATTTAACTCCATGTTCCTTTCATGATATAAAAGTTGTACTTTTGGAGACTAAGGTCACCATTTCAATGATGAAAACCGCAATGTGTGGGGAACTGCTAATGGAAGTATTAATGTTCTTAATTGCAAATAAACTGCTTCTCTCTCACATCTGTCTCCTGTACAGACTCCTTGGTCTAATTCATTTTTTTCTAGTTCCTCTCCCTCTTTATTTGAGTGGATTTTATATATTTTTTTCACTGTCAAATAGCGAAGACTCTAAATTGATTCAGTTAATTCCGCTAAGAACTTCAATACTGTCACATTTTATGCTCCTCCATTACCAGATTACTATTCTATATTTCCTTCTTGATTTTACTTTCTATTTGAATGTGAAATGCAAAATTACCAAGAGTCCTGAAAGAATAACCACAGAGTAATACTACATTACATTACAATGAAGTTTACTGGCTCATGTAGGTATGGAGTAGTACATAATTAACTTATCACAGAAACAGAAAAGGATCATATTAATTCAGATGAGAATTTTTGGGTCGCTGAGACAATAAATATAACCACAGTGACTAAACTGCATGAACATGATCCAAATGGTGTTTGAAAATTCTGAATACATACTAAATGAAAATACCTCATGGCAATTAATTTTACCATTCAAAGATGAAAAGTCAGCACTGGTAAACCAAAAAGCTCGTCTGTCATCTGCACGTAACAGTTTGCAATTCTGTGATTATTTAAACTGTTGTTAAGAACTGAGCATACAAGAATAATATATGCACACTAACGCACACTACTTGTTTTTTCCCCCTCCTTTTCTGCTGCTCAGGCTGGTTTCCCAGATAACTGCTGAGCTGTCTAGTCAGAAGCAAACACTGACAGATACCCTGGGTAACCGGACAAACAGTATTTTTCAGCACAGACAGGTTAGTTTTGAAATGGGGATAAACTGATGTTAATGGGGACAGGAAATGAAACAATTTTCAATTATCATAAAAAATAACTTTATTAACAACAATCAGCCAGAGTAGGAATAATATCTCAGCTCTTCTCCACATGCCATTATCCTACAGCATCTGCAAAAGAAAAGAAAAAGAAGTACATGAAAAAATACTTTAGTGCTTTACGCAGTGCATTGTCAATTTTTCCACGCTGCTTACCCTTCTCCTCTGCTTCCAGCAATTACTGGCAGGACACTGTCTCTACTCATTCTAGGCACAGAGGACACAGAAAGATTTAGTTCACTGTCAGAAACATCAATTTTTCTATACAACCATAATATACATTACAAGCGCACCACTGTCATGGAACATTTATTGTGATACTTACCTTCTGCTTGCTGAATCCTTACATCATTTACTGAATGAGACTTGACATCTACATAACACCTCCAAGTAGGGAAAGGACAAAGTAACACTGATTCACCATGACTATGTAAATATGGCACATCTTGGGCATTTGGAGCTGCCTCTCCTGTAGCAAGATAACTTCAGTACACAGAAAACAACCTCCTGCTGAATAAAGAACCACACCCTAGTAGCCTAATAATGGATTCCCAAGCTCTCATGGGTACTTACTACTATGAAGCTCTTCCCAGGTCCTCTCTCAGCTGGAAATACAATGTCTCACTGGTACGTCTTCCAGCAGCTGTCTCTACCATCACCTTTGACATGCAGGTCTCACCTTTTTTTTTGTTTCACCTAGGCTTGTTTCAGTAGCGTACAATATATACAAATCACCATCTACACATTTTTGCATCTGGTCAAACTGCAACTGAACCCAAACAAGGCCAAGAGTAAAGTCTCAACAATGCAAGTCATCTAATTGCATTAGCATACCCTTGTGTGTCATTTTTAATAGTTCCTCACACCCAGCAAAGCATTTACCTAAATACCCCATTCAAAACGCAGGTTACAAGACTGGCTGGTTGTAAGGCCATATTTAAATAGACAGCCGTCTGTTCCATGTTGGGGCCATCCAGTTACCTATATTTCATGATAAAAAGTGTTTACCTCTGAGATACACCAGCCACAGAGGAACCTAGGGCACATGCCTAATCCCAGACCAGAATGTACACATCATGTGCATAAATAGAGACATAATACAGCAAAGCAGCTCTGTATGCAGAGGGGATGCTGTGTCCTCAGTTGAAGTCCAGCCTCGAAGGATGCATCCTTTCTCCCTGAGGTGACAATACAGCATGAACGTTCTTGTAACCAGCACCACGCAGAACACGTTTGTACCTGGCACTAGGAGTTAAATGGAAACTTACCCAGAGGCTTGTATGCATTATCCATTTTTAAGGCTTCACAAATTCTCTCTTCTAATCCACAGAAAAGACTCTGACGTTACTAGTACCACCTGATCAGCACATAAGGATGCACAGTACACATTCACATTGGAAGTGACAGACTAATGGTTATATGTAGCATTACTGATGACATACACCCACTTTTACAGACTGATAGCCTGCTTAATGCAACCAGCGCCTCCTCCCAACCCAGCCCCCAGCAAAACAGAGAAACCTGAACCAATTCTGGGTTTCTAAATTTGTCAACATGCTGTGCTGTCTGTTTTGATTTTTCTTTTTTTTTTTTTCTTTTTACTTTCTGTAAGTTTCAACACAAATGGTTAGTAACTTCAGTTAGAGAAAGCAGAAGAAAGTAAACACCAAGGAAGGTCACCAGAAGTTACATATAAATATTATTTTATCCATTTCATCCACACAGTTCACAGCATTTCTAATTTGACAAAGCACTACAGGTAATTAACAGCATACATTAGTTAACTACATGGTCAGTCTTAGTCTTGCCTTTTAAAAAGAATGCAAGTTAACCCAACCCAGTTCATTGCCAATAGAGCAAATGCAGTTACTTCAGAAAAATGACATACCAAGAAAAGTAAAGATGGTAGCATGGAACCAAGATGGTAGCTAGGTCACAAAGTATCTAGGGATAAACCTCTCCCTCCCATGAAAGCAAAACCAAACCATATCCCCCAAACTGTTGACACCAAGTTGTTGTAAGGCAGCCTGTAACATGTTCACTGGGTGCACGGTGACTTTTGTTTAAGAGGCATGTTTTCTTCAGCAGGTACAACCATTGGCAGAGCTTCCTCCAGCCCCTGAGGAACCTCTCCTCCATCCGTTACTCTCATAGCACACAGGCTTCAACTGTTTCTATAAAACTCTGTCTTCTGGTGCTCATGTCTCTTTTCTCTAGAAGTGATA